>CM061918.1:34820681-34837677 GCA_031002005.1 Vandiemenella viatica
ACTCGAAGATTTTTTGAATAATCTTTCTGGAGTTGATGGTTTTAGCGAAGTAGCTAGAAGAACTATTTAACTTTAGGAGATAATTTTTTTCGACTAAAAGCAGTACATATTACAATGATAATTTAATGAAATGAAATGATAAATATGTTGTAGAAATACTATTTTTAGACTTACTATAATTTTTACAACTGATTTTGTATGCATATTTGATTTATATGTACTGTATGAAAGAGAATTTAACAAAACGGATGTCGAGAATCTTTCTAAATGAAGTGTAGACTAAAACAGATCACATGGGGGTTTTGAAAATTGTTCAATGCGAGAAATATGTTTCCATGTAATTGACATATAAAAAAGATGTATGCAGTTTAGTGGTTTAATGAAGGACAAAGGAACCAGTAAATATTAGCTAAACGCGAGTGTTTACCGCATCACGCAGTCAGCCGACAAACGATTCCACAGCTGTGCCCTCACATTTAAAAGCCTCAAAGATATGCCTGTACGGCGAAGAGACCGAGCCACAGATTAAAATGTCGACAAATTTGTTCCGGTAAAGTGTCCCCCACAAAAACAATTTTCATGTCAGTATTACTTTAAAATCACTTAAAAGTTTAATTTCTTTTAAGAAATGTATATGATTCTTTTTTTTTTGTATAAGTTAAATTTAATACGGAATCTTTGTAAGGGACCCATAAAGAGTCAGAGCAACTCGCACTTAAAAAAAAAAAATGACGGCTCAAGGTCATGTTCCCCTTTGCCCGCTCCTCACCTCACCCCCCCCCCCCCTCCCGGTACTACCTCTATGGGCTTACCACAGTGTCCATGTAACATTTCCCCTTCGTATGTAGGGGTAAGGGCGACGGAATGGAGACAGAGCAGATTGGCCTTGAGCCGCCTGTGTTAACTGAACGGGATATAGTATTGAAGGCTAGTTCTAGCCATGACGGTGCTTCCAGCGCCGCTTTTCTCATTAATCACTTGGTGGCCCTGATTCTCGATTCCTGTAAGTATAGTACTTTCCGGTGTTGTTCCAGGAGTGCGGGCGCAGTCTGCAGCTTCTTTGGAGATCTTACCGAGCAGCGAAAATCAGACGAAGCCGATTGGACGCAGCATGCTGTTAACATGTCGACCCAACGTCACTAACAAGAACCTCATCTCTGAGCTGCGGTGGACCGACCCCTCCGGCAGGGAGGTGCCGCTCAAGTCCAGCGCGTAAGTACAGAAGCCATCGTCCACCCTACAGTAATTTAAGAATTTTTTAAAGTGAAAACTTATGTAGCCACGTAAGGAGTTGTTTGGACGGGGGTAAATCTATGAGTTCCCGTCACCAACATGCGATGACGTGTAACGCGTATGATATGCCCGTTGGACGGTTTTTGGATGGGTAAAATCTTATGAGTTAAAATCGCGTCACCAACATGCTAATGTTAACAGTATATTTGTAACTATAAGTATAACGCGTTGCGCTTGAACAGCAGTGGAAATAATGATTATACGAATGTATAAAAATGTTTTTTTACCAATATTCTTCAAACAAATAGTTTTTATCCGATTTTGATGGAATTTTGCAAACATATACTTTACAACGATTAGAAAAAACACTGTTTACAAAAATCTAAACGCTCTCCCCCATCTTAATTTTTGTCAACGTTTTCATACAAACCCACAGTTTTTATCCTATTTTGGTAGTACTTAGCGCACTTATACTACGAAACAAGGCAGTCTGGTAGCTCAGCGGTTAAGGCGCTTATTTTCGAAAATTTCTCTCTCCGGTCGCGGGTTCAAATTCCGTGATGAGCAGGAATTTTTAGTAGTTGTATTTGATTAAATGAGCTACGTCGGGTCGTTCCGTGGTTCTGATTCCTTTTTTTTCCCCCCCCCTCATACTGCCAGCTCAATGTGATTATTTTAACTCTTCCAGAGAATCAGTTTTTCCAGTACGCTGTAGCTTCTAAGTATGGACACCACAGGACGGGCACGACATTGTCACACACAACACTTAAACCCCCATGCCATAGGCCGGACTCGAACCGGCGACCTTCGGCACGCGGGGCCAGTACTCTAGCCCCTACGCTACCGAGGCCGGCTATGTTAAACTGTAGTCTCCTGAGGAAAGGAATTGGCCTTACCGCCTCTGACACAATAACTGGTACATCTCCTTCGGAAAGATTCGACCAACCTTCGGGTTGAGGACTAAGTTTAGATTTTTGAAGTGAAAACTTAGCGCGATTTCTAGAAACCGTGGAAAACCGAGATCAAACTGAAATCTGGATGGACGGACAGGGATTCGAACACACGTCCTCCAGAATGCCAGTCGGAGTGTTACGTTAACCCAACACGCGCGCTGCAGGTGCAGAAGTTATGGCTGATAAGCTAGATATTGATTTCAGCTGGCATGTCTTTCCCAGACGCTTCGAACCAAGGTGATAGACTTGGCGTTGATAGTGACTTAGTACCCAATAGGACTCGTTGACTCGACTTTTGCGTCTGGCAGGGCTGCCCCGTCTCATTGCCGCGATGAATCTGGTGTGTTGCGGGTTAAGCCGCGTATTCACTTGAGCATGCGGGCAGAGAAGAAGAAGGGAGCACAAGGCCACTGTGTTCCGACCCCAACAGGGAATTCAGTCTATTTTGTGTAGATGTTGAGTACACTGCAGTGGTTAACCGAAAATTGATCGTCGCCAGTTATTCAGTTTGTATGCTTCAACTGTTCCTAAAACAAATGGCAATGGGTTTAAAAGGTCGGGAGATTTGTTTGTATTTACTGTTCAAATACTTGCAATAACCTAAACAAAAACAAAAATATATATATATGCTTATTGAGATATTCTTTCAAGTTACGATTTCTTTTAAAAATTGATTTTGTTAAATTACATTAACCGAAACAAAAAGAATCATTAATTAAACAAGAACTTTCCCATTCCAGTGTTTTTTTTTTTTTTTTTTTTTTTTTTTTTTTTTTTTTTTTTTTTAGATATATCCTTTCCCCCCAGTAGGAACCCTTGAGGCTTTCAATTTTCTTGCGATAATCATCTTTGGAAATTTGCATAAGGTTAGAAATTTCATTTCTTGCGTATTCATTTTTGAAATTCTTATAATAAAATTCATCCTTGAGGTTCCACAGCACGGGATAGTTTTCGTAATACCCGATAAGGGCAAGAGAATTATCTAGAGCAGTGTTTCCCAACGTGGGGCCCACGCCCCACAGGGGGGCAATTTGGTTTTTTTAGGGGGGCAATTTAGAAATTGACTTGATACGACTTTACCGCTTTCCCTTCGGGTTATTTAAATGCAATGCTAGATATAGGTACAAAATATAACAAAAAAGTAAATTCTTAAAAGGATCACACTAAATTGCCACAATAAATCTTTATTAAAAATCTTTTGAATATGAATTTTAGTATTTCATTACATGTTTTTTAATTTTACCTACTGTGTTTTATGACAATATTAAAGTGTTTTCTTTCAAAAACCATCCTATATGAGTTTCTTTAATAACAAATAATTTTTTTACTAAAAATTATGTATGGGGGTGGGTGGGGGGCAAAAAAAAATGTTAAAAGTGGGACATGACCCAAAAAAGGTTGGGAAACACTGATCTAGAGACATTTTCATATTTATAAAAGCAAAATAATAATAACCACTTACACAAAATTAAGCACGGGACACGTGTGTCGACAGCAGAAATTCACTGAAAGGAGAGGGGGGGCAGTCGGCTCGTATTGTTCGGTTCAACCACAGACACGAAGCGCGTACTCACTGAGAACGTGCTCACTTTGAAGTGCCGACAACTCTCGGGTAAGGCTGAGGCATGCGGATCCATTCGGCTCGCCCTGTACACATCTGAGCAAAGCAGGGCGAACGCATGCTCATTCGGGGCGAATGCTCAAGTGAATACGCGGCTTTAGAATTTTTTGCGTCCTGTCCAATTGTCGTCCAGCATTAGAGTGAGCGTGAATCAGAACACGCTAGAGTCACCGCCACGCTCTTGTTTGTTTCTGGACTTAAAAAAATCATGTTACAATTATTTTTTTGTAGTACGGATTTAATTTTACAGTTTAGAGAGAATGTGCATTATTGTCATTGTTTGTAGGATGTGCCCATCGTGGAATATAGAAATAGAGAATTAAAAACCAAGACACCGATGGCTTTGGCTAATAAATACATGTCCGTGGCGAAATTAATAAAAAAATAATTTGTACATTGAAAAGACTATTTAGGCGCGAACACAGAAAGATAAATATATAAAGAGTGGAAACTCACCAGTCACCATGACACCATTATGAGTCTCGTCGATCCCCTAATAGTTACAATTCCCAGCAAAACTATATAAACTTACATCAAAAGTTTCTATAAAGTAAAACCCGATTTTCTTATTTCGTCTCTTTTGCTGATTTTCTTGTTTTACATTTTCTGTAAAACATAAATAAAGCAAAAAAATCTCAACATTGTATCCGATGTTTTACTTGCAATTAGTTATTAATTTTTGTGTGTTCTCTCTTATAACGAATAATGGTTTCGCACCCTCTGGAAGACATAGAGATATAGATTGATTCGAAATCTTTAAAGTATACATGAGTCTTCCTAAAAACTTGCTAAAAAATTTAAGAGTGACTGCTTAATTTGTTGGCCGCGTAGATATATTCCCTAAAATTGGTACTTTTCTTGAAAAGTTGGGTGGAGACACACTCTAAAAACTTTCAAACCGTTTGCCATCTTCCATTTAAAGGTGTCTTTGCCGCATTGATTTCTGTGAAATAATCTTTTTTGTCACTTTTATTGCGCTTATTGCTACTATTAATTATACAAAAAAGGGCTGGACAAATTCCCGGGAGCAACTTCCTTCGTCATCTTTTGCAAAGGACTGAATCGCAACTCACATCTTGCTGTGGGCACGGTTCTTGTCGCAGAGTCGAACCTTGCAGAGCTGTGGGTGCTATGTTTTATGGTAGTAGGTCTACTGCTTATTTTATGCACAGTTTAAGGGACGTCCATAAACTACGTCACTAGGTCTAGGGAGGGGGAAGAATTGAGTAGGAAGCTACTCGTACTTTGGGCTACGTTCATATTATTTGTCACAGTTAAAAGGTACGTAATACACAATAACATGTGGATATTTATTTCAGTCATTTAATTATCTCCCTGTGTAATTTAGATATCCAGTATACAGACAGTGCCACACATACATGTGACTTGAAGTAGCTTTACGTATTGTTGACGTCTAGGTCATTAGAGGTGGGATAGGACTGGGGACAAGAAACGGGAAGGAATTCGGCCATGATCTTTTTGAAGGAAGCATCCCAGCATTCGCCTGGAGTGATTTGCCCTGATTTGGGAAAACCATGGAAAACCCACATCTGGATGCCCGGACGGGGATTCGAACCGGCGTCCTCCCGAATGCGAGGCCAGGGCGTTAACCGCTCACCCAACACGCCCAGATTGTAGCTTTGGATTGCACGCGGCAGGTATATTTGAACTAACCGACACACGACAGAGCATATTGATTCGAAAAACTAGTGTGGCTAGTGTCTACATTTCAGAATATAACTATAGAAAAATACACAAGTATCAGTTGTGTTCACTATACACGCAATAAATTTAACGTTAATCTGTTAAGAGTAAACAGCACAAAATGTCTTCTGGAATTAATGTGGAAAAAAGCTACATGCCACACGGGAGGAGGGTGGGTTGAGGAAAGAGCTAGGTCAGGCTTTGGGAAAGGGATGAACACTTCACTGGCAGATGTGTAATCGTAAGTTTTCCCGGTGGATCTGATGCCTGAAGATCTCTTGGGCGTGCAGCCGGGTCATTTGGTCGTAGATGTACGAATTTTCGATGGCATAACGTGCCATCATCTTCAGGTAGTGTCCAGTGGTCGGCGTGAGGAACGCAGTCCAGGATGCGACTGCTGGTCTCCTACTTGAAGATGATGGCACGTTACACCATCGAAAATTCGTACATCTATGACCAAATAACCTGGCTGCACGCCCGAGAGATCTTCAGACACTTCACTGGCACTCTGTGCTATCTATTAATCGTGTCCAAAGAATTCTTCTTGTCGAAATAGCTATCATTCTGCACAGGGAAATGTCGATTCTGACGTTCTCAGTCTGCACCTTAAAACACATCGTAGATATCTTATACATGAGCAACAATCATACTAAGTGTGTGCCAAGGGAAGTTTGGATCTGACGCTATAAGTTTAGACAGTAAATACGAAACTGAAAATAAATTAATCTTAAGCTTGATGACCAATGGCTTCGCACACAAACACAAGATAGTGATAGTCATATCATATCGTTTTTTGTACTTCATTTCTAGTATATTCTGAAAATTTCTGTCAAGCTGTGACAGTGGTACAGTACGATAATATAAACCAGACATGACGTTAATTTAGCACTATGAAAAATTAACGTCAGTTATAGTCATGTGTACAGAAAAAATAATATCTGGTGGTATGAAAAACGATTATGGTGTATATTATTAGAGTTTGGCCATACTGTCTTTAATACAGTTCGTCAACAACGAGGTGATTAGAGCTAGGAATAGATTCTCTTTCAGTGATTTCGGGAAACCGAACTGTGGATGGGCTGGCCAGTAATCGAACCCACTTCCTCCCGAATGCTCACAGAGTTGTTCTTGGTTTCTCATTTGCTTTGGCACAATACCCCATCTATTCCTTTTCTGAGCTAATCTCACCATACTCATTGGAATCTATGTCCTCAATTATCTGCTTTATACATTCTGATCTTTGTCTTCCTCTGACTGTTTCATCCACCAACAGATTAACCAATCTCTCAAGACTCCAAATGTAACCCACCATTCGTTCTCTTCTGTCTGTGAGATTCTTCCACATACTCATTTGATCACCCGTTAGGGAGCGTGCACAAACCACGTAGCTCCATTTTGGCCTACTGTGAAGCCCCCCTCCCCCCCCACGTAGCCCTACGTGGCTTTTGCCTCTACCCCCCCCCCCCCCCCCCACGTAGCACGTAGCTTTTTTTCCCTTTTGATTCCAGAAGACATTTTATACTGTTTTATCTCGTCAGACGATTGTAAATTATATAAAAAGATAATTAACTGAGGGAAATAAATATTCACATGCTGTTGTGTGTTCTATTCCTCATTTTAACTGTGAAAAATGTTATGAAAGGAAAGCTACGTGGCCTGGCTCGGAACCCCCCTCCCCCCATGTAGCTTACCGTAGCCTTCCAGCCAACCCCTCCCCCCCCTGGACCGAGCCACGTGGTTTTTGCAAGCTCCCTTATTACCAGAACATGTTTATTACGCGCTTTATCTGTTTACATAATTTTCAACCTGCTTCTGTAACAGCTTATTTCAAGCAATTCAGTTTTGCTTCTGCATCGTTTTACATTTTACATTCATATCCAGAAATGACCATGAAAATAAAGACAAATCAGGGCATAACTGATTATTTTCTACTCTATTTTTTCCCCATGAGCAATTAGGGAATGGACCGTGCATGGTGAGTGAGCGGTGACACTCTGGCTTCGCATTCAGGTGGATGCGGGTTTGGTTCCCTGTCCAGCCATCCAGATTTGGGATTTTTGCAGTTTCTTGAAATCATGCCAGGTGAATGCTGGTTGGTTCCTTCAATAGGCTATGGCTGACCGAATGCCTTCCCATTCTTTGCCCCAGTCCGTTCCCGTCTCTAATGAACTTGACATCGACAAGGTGTAAAGCCACACCAATTTGCAGTAATTTCCAAGGGGGTCAGTGTCGCCCCCCCAATGGACGTTGAAGACATCATACGGAACGTTTCTTGTCCAAGGCAAATATAGGGGATTTTGAGTACCAACTTCCGCCCCACATTTTCCATTATCATATCCCGCTTTATAGGATTAATCATAGCAATTTTTAATTGCAATCCCACCATCATATATAACAGAAAGAGGATTTAGCATAGTCAGCAGTTTACTATTAAATAAAAGAAACAGATCGTCAGTAGTGGAACATGGTGATTTAAGATTGTTAATAACAAATAAGGCTTCAAATATCGAAAAATCTAAGATTTTCATAACAAATATTTGTTAATCAAACTATGAACAATGCACAAATATTGTTAATATCTTTCTTATGGTAAAATAATTTTAAAAACTTGTCATTTTTTTAGTAAATGGTATAGTACATTGCACCTTAGAGGGATGCCACCATGCACTATTTGAAAAAGTGAGTTACGGCTAAAAACGTTGGAGCACTATGGGTTACATTGCTAATAAAAGAAGGGGAGTTAAAGTGGCTTTTTTCTGAAAAGGGGGCAGTGAGTATTTTTTTTCAAAATGGGGGGGGGGGCAGTATACCAATCAAGGTTGGGAACCTATGAATTAGAGAATGGAACAAGAAGAATATATTGAGCAAGAAAACTTCGAATCTGATGGGAGTAGTTTTGAGAAACTGCTCTGGCCATCCTGATCTTGGTTTTCGATTGTTTCCCTATATCACACCAGATGAACATCAGAATGGTTCCAGAAGATAGCTCGTTGGAACCTCCTGTCATATCCCGTATACCTGTCCCAATGCATATGAGTTTAGAATAGTTACAATGCAACTTCCACCACTCACTTTGACATTAGCGACCATCGAAGCTGTCGTTTTCAGACCATACTTGTTACCGTACCAGTCTCGGGTACAGTATTACAGAAGAACTTGAAATTGGTCCCCAATATTGCTCATATCCTGTATTTAAATGACAGTACTCCTAATATTTAAGGTTGGATCAAACAAAAGTTTTAATTTTGAGGTTAGTTTGCCATGTATCACTAGTATTTTATTGAAATGTACTATTGATTAAGAGTTCATTACATTTTAATATACCTGTAATTGGAATCAAATGATTGTACTAGCAATTGGAGGAACAACTTGGTGCAGAGTTGTCTAATTTGAAAAGGTATCAGGCATTGATTTTTGTATCAAGCAACAGCCTTTGACCTGCCACATACAAGATATCTATTAAGGCTTAATAACAATTTTTCTCAATCCCCAGGTTTCAGGTACCCTGAGCTAGTGTGATATCTGAAAACCATAATGTTTGTATTTCCTGTCCATTTCTTGATATTTTTTAACTTGTTTTGTTCTTGACCAATATCCACGTTAAGTCAGTTTCTGTTTCTAGGAGCGGGCAAAGACCCCACATGTACTCTGATTGGCTACCACCGCCTGGAGACAAGGTTCTGGCGCTGATGATCCCAGAGCTCCGGGAAGCAGACTCGGGGGAGTATGTGTGCAGTGCTCTCTATAGCAACACCGAGCGAATATCAAAATCTGTCCATATACAGACGATCAGTAAGTACAAATCATCTTTTAACTTTTTTTTGGGCTATATATTAATGAAAGATCCAGTCCTTTTTTTCGAGGCTTGTTTCCTGATTGAAAGCACCCATTTGACCCATTATTAGCGTGCTGAGTCTATCGTAGGATAAATGTAGGACCTTCACAGCAACTTTAGTGGACTTGGGAACAGTTGGTCGTACCTACTTGATGAAATGCAGCCTTGGTTGGGAACAGTAGGTCACAATTACTTGATGAAGTGCAGCCTTTGTTTGAATTAATGGAGAAGGAAAGGGTACAGAAGACAGAGAAATATTTAGAATTTAGTGGAAGAGCATGAATGGTGGGCGTACAGGAGTCGATGGCACGGACTGTGTTCTTGGCCAGAGGCCGGAGACTGTCAACGCTGATGATAATTAATAATAATTATGTTAATAATAATAACAATTGGATGCCATGTTTTGATTATCATCAGTCACAGTTACCTGTCAATGGCCGGTTATGCTCTGAATCTTTTAATTCTGGTATAAATCTCATGGAATATTTTGTGAGCTACGCAGTTGATGATGAGGGTCTAAAATCAGTAGCCACATCAAAACTTTGTATGCTGAGCAACAAATACAATTGAGACATATCACAAATCCTGAATCTATGTATTAGAGATGGTGATGAGACGATATATGGCAATTTGGTTGAAAAACCTTGGTCAAATCCTTGCTTTGGGACTGCATAAAGTTGAGGTGAGACTGGAGAAGAGGCCTGGATGAATATTGGATGAAGAATTTGCAGTAGTATGTTAAAAGGAAGAAATGGCACTTGATTTCAGGCAGTGGAAAATTTTGGCTTGTACATAAGAGAGACAAATAGTGTTGCTAAACAGTTAAAGAATTTAAAACAAAAATTCATGGGAGATATTACCACCACAACAGTTCATTATAATATAACATTGTGAGATCCTACATCAATTGACTATACAGTAGAGACAATATATATTAAATTAAATTGCGATGGAGTGCACCCTCCGGTGGCAATTTCCCAAAACACCCATCTTCCCCCTTTCCTGCACCCACCTACAGTTGTCCTATCCAAATTTTAGCTCTAAATTCTTTCAATGTTTTTGGTAAATCATTCATCATTTCTCTTGGTAACTTATTCCAATCTCTGACACCCTTACCCAAAAAAGAGAATCTTCCTACACCCTTGTGCCTGAAAGCAAGTGCCAGTATAATGATATAATATAAGGATTTCTGTTGCTTCATTAATAACACTCTAGTGCCGAACTCAAGAACTGCTTTTATTGCACAGTTTATTCAATCACATTACATAGAATGTCGGCACCAGACATGATCATTGTCGTATCGGACTATCCTTAGTATTCAAGATTGCAGATTAGCACATAGAACTACAGTTTCTCCAGCACACATGTTTAACATTCCTATTCAGTATAGTCTAGAATATGGACGGCACATAACCGAATGCTCATACTCGGTGAACATTTTCGCACAACCGCCTGGATCACGAGCACACGTTCGACTCTACCTTTCACTAGTGTATCCGCCACTTCTCGTCACTTGGACAATCACGACACTCCCTCTCCACACGTGACTGTTCTGGCCAACCAGTGCCTTTCTCTCACTACCTCGTCTTTCAGCAATAATCCACTTTCTTTTATATGATGCACTCCTCATCTATTTGGGTGTGCAACGCTATCGTTACACCAGCTTGTGGTCATGGTCATCTTTTCCCTTCCATCTACTACTTTTAATTCTCACACCAATATCTTTCCATGCCTTATCACTAATATATGACTTGTACACTCCCATGACCCTCTTCACCATCCTACTATCTTCCAATGAATCCCATTACAGCTCTTTTATCATGTCTGTTACTGATTACATTCTGCGGTAATTTCCAGAAACAAATCTAGCATCCCTTTTTTGCCCCTCTCCAAGTCCTTTATTCGATACACAAAATGTGGGCTCCATACTACACTACCCTATTCAAGCAATGGTCTGACCAAAGTTTTGTAACCCAATTCCTTTACTTCTCTCATACATCCCCTTATCACTCTCTCCAACAAATCCAGAATTTTGAAACATTTTCCTACTACCTGTCCAATGTGTCCTGCCAGTTAAGGTTGTTATCAAATGTAATGTCAAGATATTTACATTTCAGGTCTTCAGCAAGCAATTCTTTCCCCACCGTATAATCATAATCAACCTTTAGTTTTTTATTTGTGCATCTAATTAGCTGACTCTTCTTTGCATTTATCTTCATCCCATGTTTACCAACCCAACTAGATATCCTGTCCAGATTACCATGCAGCTGTTTACTGTCCTCTACCATTTTGGGGGAATTACCTATGGCAGCTTCAGCTACATAGGAACATAACTTATTCAATCAGATTGTAACTTGGCCTTATGAGGGAATAATGTGCTACATCTGTTTTATTTCAAGTGTTTGTTCACTTTTCACTAAGGATAAATGAATCTTTTTGTGTCGAATAGGGAAAGTGTCGGTATTGTTTAAATATTTGACTCGGAGGCAGCTTCTGGCAGTTAATAGTTGTCAGAAGCTTTTTTTGGCTGGATGAAATGGATCAGAAGGGACTAAATAAGTCAAAAGTCAGACCTGCTTTTGGAAAGTTGTGGAATACATAAATGCAATGCGCTTGTGAAGCGGTGTTTAGTTGAGATGTCACACCCATGAGGCATAAGGGCATGAAAAGATTTTCTTTCGTAGGTAAGGGAGTCAGAGATTGTAATAAATTATCAAGAAAAATGATGAATAATTTACCAAAAATGCTGAAAGAAATTAAAGTTGAAATTAGTAGAGGACAACGGTAGTTGGAAAAATTAAATTAAAAAGTTTGTCAGTTAACACAATAGTAGCTAAGAAAATTGGTGGCACAAAGCAATTAGTGGCAGAGTCTGCAATTTGAGGCGATTCATAGAGTTTTAATTGTAGCCAAGAGTGGCCAATAACAGATATGCTGTTGACGGTTACATTTCGGGAGAGATATAGTTTGACGATTTTGAGCAGTTACGCAGTTAAGGAGAGAAATGGGTGGGTTAGATGGATTGGAGAGAACTTTTCTCAATGAATCTGTTTACTGAACATTTGTAATGTTTAAAAGATATCGGTGGTGTAGTATGGAAGAAAAATTGATATTTAATTTCTGAAAAATGTATACTACCTAACTGTAACTCTCCATAGCTACAGGTTCCAAGATTTCAAATAATTACCAATGAATAATTGTAGAACCTGATGTCATTTATTGTTATGTCCTCAGTGGCCATCACATGGGACGATGCACCGCTGGAGCAATACCCTACAGAAAATAAAACATTCAAGATCCGCTGCAAAGTGTCTGCCAACCCGGCGGCCATGGTAGACTGGCTGAGGGACGGCCAGGTCATAGAGACCGGGGGCCGCTACGTCATCGAAATGGACGGTCTCACTCTGCTCAACGTCTCAGAAATGGACGACGGAACCTACACCTGCAGGGCCATTGTCGTTGCTACCGGGGAGATGGCACTGCGACCAATCAGGGTCGAGGTAAGCAACTGTGCTCTATCCCCGGCAATTCCACAGTCCTTACATTCCCTTAATTAGTTCAGATGTAGCATGCCGTCTTGAAATACTTGAAATCTCTGTGCGCTTTGATTTAAGGATGGTTATTGACGATAGTCACCTCGACTCATGCTAACTTCCCTGTAAGTTAAATCTTCACTAATAAGGTCAATGATCAATCAAAAGAAAATGTTTTACTAAGAGATGCCACGATGTTAGATATAGCACATAAATAACGCTTCTGTTACATTGACTGAATGGATCTAGTAGCCGACATTCTTCTCAGATCATCGATCATGGTATTAGCATATTGCTAATCACTTGGTCACCAGAATGGCACTTGACTGTCTCAGAAAATTCTCTCCTGAAAAATTTCTGTTTGTATTGATGGCTACACAAAACACTGATTTTTGCTACTTCCCAGTGCAAGACGTCACTTCCAGTTTCTGCTGCTGTGTGATGTAACCAGCCCACATGAGGTGTTTGTTCCTCTTCAGATTATGTGTGTTCAGATGTTTACAGAGGGTGATACAAAAAGAATTTGACGAAATGTGTTGCCATATATTATTTGTAGACTTTTGCTTGTGACTTTACACCTCGTCAAGGTCGTTAGAGGTGGGATGGGACTGGGTACAAGGAACATGAAGGAATTTGGCCATGGCCTTTTTGAAGGAAGCATCCCAGCATTCATCTGGAGTGATTTGGGAAAACCGTGTAAAATCTGG
This sequence comes from Vandiemenella viatica, assembly GCA_031002005.1. Lineage (NCBI taxonomy): Eukaryota > Metazoa > Arthropoda > Insecta > Orthoptera > Morabidae > Vandiemenella > Vandiemenella viatica. The sequence goes on from CM061918.1 coordinate 34,834,268, forward strand.
ATGCCCGGACGTGGATTTGAACCGGCGCTTCTTCTGAATGCGAGGCCAGAACATTAACCGCTCACCCAACACACTGGTTATTATTTGTAGAAAGTGATTTTTTGTAATAAATCCCCTTTTTCTCCCTTGATATGTAACCTATATTGATAAATGAGATACCACTTTAAATATTGCCTTCTCATAAATTGTTAATTTGGAATCACACATTTTATTGTTTGTTTATAATTCAGAGTTTTGGCTGTAGAGTATGCCATGGGTGACCTGATATCTTTTCCTTGGGTACCCAATTCAATATTATTTCCATTATTATCCTACATATTTAAATTACTACCACAAATTTAGAAACCTATGAAACTTTCTGCAGTAACATGTTTTTGCAAACACGTCTCATGGTGCATCTGATGTGCAGTTATAGTTCACTACTAAATTTTAACTCTTCATTATTCTCAAGGATGACACAGTTTGGAATTTCCAGATAGGTGTACTAGTAGAAATTTATTCCTATAGCTTACAGATTAGTTAAAGTGTCTTTTATTGGATAACATCTCAGGTTTTACATTTTGGTTCACTGTCTATTATTATCAATACATCTGAAATCAGCTTCTTGCCAAATTGAATGCAGATTATAGTATATCACAGGTTCCTGTTGCAATTACAGCTTATATTCAATTTCTGGACTTGGCAAGTTTTACAGGTAAAAGTGGTCTTTAATGAAATTCAGAGATGTTATGTCTGGAGCACTATGTGGCCATGCAAAACATTATCCTGGAAAATGGACATCGAGGAAATTGTGAACTGTTGTGATGTTCTGAGGTTATGCACTGTAATTTTGGTAGTAGAGGGGTACATCTTGTTCATCTTCATCAAACTGTTATTGCCGAGTTAATGTCGTGAAACCAAAAGTGGATTGTGCTCGAATATGGCTCTTACTGAGTTTGATACTATGGCTCTTAAGTGAGGTGTGAAGTGATTTTATACAAAATGACACTCAAATAAGCTGTGTAAGATTTTTAGATGAATTTCTACATGCTTTCAAAATTATGAAGTCCTTCTTGTAGCAGCCTGTACACTAGTTCCATTTTATAATTTTGTTATTACTCCCCAGTAACTGTGTCCTTCGTTACACTATTCTCCCCAAGACACACCACTTAAAGTGAGAATATTGATAGAACCCTGTTTATTGGATACTCCTACTCTTGCATCCAGCAGTCTCAATGGCTGAATTTTGAATGCTCACACTTTAATTCGCCTACAGACTGTGACTGTGAGAGCTCTGCACCTTATTCACAACAGTTAGTGCACAAACGAGTTGTGCCTGCCACCATAAACTTTCACCCGTTATATCTTGGAAATGAGGGACTAGTAGGAGGAATGCCTGGGGTTGACCTCCATATGCTCACTGAAGCTCATCATAATTGGTGACTACACTATGGCAATCTTCCCTTGTTAGATCTGCAAAAACTCTCATCGATGCCTGTGTGATATATTTCATACAAACCCGACTAATCTCAATAACACCTGGCAAAATAACAGTGAAAAACTAAATATAAGGGTCAAAGTTTGCTAGTAATAGCTTGCATCATGGAACTGAACCAAATGTGTATATAAAATGAGGGGATACAAGTGAAGATCATACTGTAAATAAAATGACATTTTAACAGCGTACAAATTTGTAATTCCTATTTTTATTTCTTAAGTGGGTGTATAGAAAACAGACACATTAACATGTACAAATTAGCTGAAAGACAATGAAAACTGAATGATTTCATGTGTAAATTTTGTTTTAGAAGGGCGTTGATTGAGAGTGGGTGGGTTTTTGTAAACCTAATGTAGAAAATGCATTTCTCATTGTTTTAAAGTATATGTGTGCAGTGTTCATTCAAAAATATGATAAAAACCGTGTGTTTCTATAAACAACTTTTGAAATTAAGATGGGGAAGAGGGATTGGACTTTAGTAAACAAATATAGACAGTACTTTTCTGTTTGCTTTAAAGTATACATGTGCAAAGTTCCTTAAAATTCAGATAGAAACTGTAGCTTCGTGTAATGGGGTGGAAAAAGTGAGAGGGATGGGGCTTGTGAAAATCAAATTTAGACAGTATTTTTTTGTTTGTTTTTAACGTATATGTGTGCAAAGGACCATTGATATCGGATAAAATCTGGAGGTATGTACAAAGAACATTTACAAAAATAAGGGGCTGCAAAGGGGGAGAGTGGTAGGGTTTCTGAAAACCAAATGTGGATGTTGATTTTAAGGAATATGTGTGCAAAGTTCTGTCACTATTGGATGAAAACTGTGGGTATGTGTAAAGAATATTGACAGATATTAAGGGGGTGAAAGGGGGAGAGGTGTTAGGTTTTGGCAAACCAAATGTAGACAGTATTTTTCTGTTTATTTTAAAGTATATACGTGCAAAGTTCCAAAAAAATCGGATAAAAAATCTGGTTTCGTATAAAATTAAGGGTTGTATGCAGGGAAAGGGGTGATTTTTTGGAAACACTATAACTCATCAATGTTTCGTCATAATTGGGTTAATGGTATAGGAACGCATTGAAAACGAACATACAAACAAACATTCATTTTTATATGCATGGAAAAGAAAGGGAAAATACACCCAACACTCACCAAAGCTGAAGGGAGGAGGGCAGCAGCAATACAGCACAACACACAAACAAATAAAAAACAATATTTCGGGTGAAGAATCCCCTTTTTCAAGTAAACAGATAGGTGGCTGGTCTTGCGTAGGACGCAGCCCTATTTTTATATACTGTATAAGATACATGTGATGGTGGTACTATAAATAAAACTACATTTTAAATCATTCAAAGACTGACGATTTGATCACTATACTGTGTTGGGATGGCTTTTGTTTTAATGTTTCAGTCTGCTGTCATCTGGAGTAAGTGATGATTTTGTTTTCTTCCCGTATTCTTACTTATGTAAAATTGATGAGAACTTTTTTTTAAGTTTTTTAATATTTGACATTAGCAGTAACAATTCATACAGTCTGATTACGACTGTCTTATTACGACTGTCTTATTTCTAGGGAATTTCTTCTATTGTTAGAGCCCAATAATTGATAAAATGTAGTCTTATATTTTTAATTAAAACTTTATTTTCGTTCCCTTTCTTATCCTTTCCAACAAGATTCTGAAGATTATAAGGTGCAATTTGAATAGTTTTGACACATAAACTCACTAACATTACTAGTTGTTCTCTGCCCATTACTCCTTGTCCCCATGACAACCAACTCCTATTTCAGAGTGACCGACATTTTATTTTTTCTTTCTTAGGAACCCATTGTGCTACATAACATACTGATTTTCTACTATGCCATAGGTTTAGAGAGATACCAATATACTTCTAATGAACAACCTCTTGTGACTTTTGAAAATAAATAAACGCGAC
>CM061918.1:34838677-34860677 GCA_031002005.1 Vandiemenella viatica
TAAAGTTATATATTATTATCACTCTCCGAACCTAATGTTCCGCCTGCCTTTTAATCTCGACAATGCAGCAGAAGCATGCCTGTGTCGATCCGCGTTTATCAATATCTAAATGAAATATCCTTAATCGTCGTTAAATCTGCAGTGGATCAGTGAATAGCCCTACCGCCATGCCGAAATTAAAATTTTCTGTAAGTGCGAAGTTACGTAAGGGAATTTAGAGACGAGTATTTTAGTACAGATGAAAGAGTTCTATTTCGTAAATTAGCTGAAATTAAAGTGACTTCAACTAAACAATTTAAACTTAAATTTCCCAGTGGTGCAGCGAGTGCACGGAAGCAAATTATGCTGTCTACATGAGAGCGAAACTATTAGATAAAATAAATGATGTATAATTGAGCATGTTTTAATGCATAGTAAATTTAAATGTTTGGTCATATTTCGTCATTTTTAGGTCAGATTTACCCATTTTTAAGGTCATATTTTCCTGCATATTTATCTATTTTTTAGGTCCTAAAGGTCCGAACCCTAGTCATAATTAATTATGTGAAGTGGGTTATAAAGAAAGAAACAAATTAAAATAAACAAAATACATTATGTGCGTTTATAACAAAAAGAGATCAAGTTAAGTTAAAAACTTGAATCACAGAAACTGTACACAACCAAGGCTGTCCAACCAATTTTTGTGATGGGCCACATAATACTTGCCTATAGTTAGAACAAATATTTAAATAAAACAAAGATATAAGTAACAGAGTTCAATTACAATCAAAAAGTAAAAACCACCAATGAGATCTTTTCAGACTTTTTTAAAATTATAATTAAAAAGTAAAAAACATCAATGAGACGTTTGCAGAAGTTTTTGAGCTAGCATATTCGAGACCGCTGGTTTTGGCGGGCAACTTCAAATGCGGGCCTGGTGTTGGGCAGCATTGGAATATACCCAACATTTTGACATAGATATCTGAAAAATCAGGACTGCAAATTTTTCTTGGAAAAAAAGGGTATACATAACAAATATTAAAAAAGTTCTGTAGGTACTAGACAAAAAATATAGAAAAATCAATAAATACATTGAAGTAAGTGAAAAAAAATTGAGATTAATTCTCCACCATCAATGAGAAACTGAAATTAATCGAAGTAAAGAAGTAATAAAAATTTACATACTTTTTCTTGTCCATTTCTCACTTTAATTATTGCATGCACTTTTATGTAAGTATCAAATTAATGTCCTGTTCTTGTGCAGGATAGCGATTTTCTTAGAATTTTCTAAAGCCGGTGATAACGGTAAAAGTGCATGCGATAAGCTCGGCGAAATATATTGTAAACTAAAATCAATTGTCACATTTCTTCCACTATGAAATCAAAAGCGCGATCCGTTTGAATTAGATAATCATCTCGTGTTGTGTAGGGATATCTATGCCTGCAACCTGAGTTAATAAACCGACATAAACGAGCGAGAGCGTAGTTAAACAAAACGGAAAATGTGATTAGGACGGTAAATAATCGAAACCTCGCTTTCCAGTATTATTAATGCAATAGAAGTTTAGATATAATTGAGGACGTGTGTTGTAAGGGGTATGTAGAAATGAAGAGGTTAGTACAGGATAGGAAGGGATGGAGGGTTGCACCAAACCAGTCGAAAGACTGATGACAGCAAAATAATAATAATAATAATAAGTTTAGATATTAAGTCTGGTATCTGTGCTGATATTTAGAAGTAAATTAATGTCATGTGATACAGTCTGCCAAAGAGGTTACAAACTAGAATTTATATTATCTCTGGAATCCCTTTTCGTTTCTGAAATTGAAAACGGTATCAACTTGAATATACGTAAGGATTTAACAAAATGAAGGCGATAAGGTGAAGAATAAATTAATCAGAATCATCCTATCGATGTCATCGGAGCTAATTTTAAAACCGACGTTAAAGAAGTTCAAAACTAAATTTGAGTTGTCATATCTTTGTAATTCCGCGTTGACTCTGAAAGCGCCATTTGCTGAGAGCAAAGATAACATACACAGTCGGCTGGGTAATCTTTGCCGACTGGGATAATAGAACCAACTTGTTTGGTTGCGACGATAATAAACGAGCGAGAGTAATCTTAAAAAATTCATGTCGTCTCGGCGTGCATAATGCACCGCCCACCGCCTTCTCGCTTTGAGTACGGAATTAAGGAAGGAGATGGCGGAAATCAGAAACAAAAGAACGACAAAGAAGGAGGGAGAACTATTAATTTTTATCTTCCAGGCGGAATTGCCTCTCAGAACTTGGCCTCGTGCCGTTTGTCGTGAGTGGAACATTTCGTTATCAGGCGAGCCACCCTAATATTTCATCTGCTTCAGTTTGTTAATCGAGTATTATCAGTCTAATTATGGTGTAAGGGACACTGTGCTTAATTTACAGTAGGTATTATAAGGCTCTAGGTTCAATTACAGTTCTTACGCGCATGAATAGGTTTCAACGAACTGTTTGGGGAAGATGAACAATTTTAATTACAATATTTAACTTGACGGACAGAAAAACTTTGAACTATTAAAGAAAATGCATGGCCTTTCAAACAAATAAATGAATTCGGAACAAAGTATTCAATCAATATTTTGGAACAACTAGACACGATGCTTAACAAAGACAAATATGTGCAGAGCAGAGCAGTAGCTGAGGATAACAGTGAAATAAAAACACGAAACAAGAGGCAACTTAAGTGGCTGAGTAATGGCTTAGTTGTATTTTTTGATTCAATAATAAACTCAGTTGGGCAGGACATATTCGTGAAGTAATAATAAGAGGTCCTGCAACTTTTTGAGATGGTGTTGATGTATCTGACATTACAATATGTTACCCACACAATGTGTATCAAATGCAGGAATGCTAGATTTATTTGCAGAAATAACCGTAAACCTCGTCATTATATGATTAAGGATTTTTTTAAAAATATGTTTTACATCTCGTAGACGTAATCAGAGTCGAAACAAGACAGGAAAAATAATTCACCTAAAATGATTTCGGGTAACAGAGTGGAATAGCCACTTTTTATATTCTGGTATATTGAATTACTAAGCCCTTACGATGTAATAGCCCCTTTACTTACTTCGATTATTAAAATAATTAATATTTACGATATTCAATCGCTTTGAATATTAAATCTACCAATGGCAGAAGGTTATTTTGGAATGAAAGATCTTTTACATGCAACTATGACATTTATTACACCATTATGACCAAAAGAAATAATTTTGCTTCATCTATTAACATCAGTAGCATCTGTCACCTAAAGGAATATTTAAGGGATTTTTATTTCCAATACAGATTACTTAGGATTATCAAAGCATTTAAAAATAATAAATTATCGTATGCACAAAATAATTAACTTTAAATAGTTCACTTTGTTAAATATCTTTTCGTAGGAATTCAAAACATTCTTTTACATTTATTATGTTATAAATGTACAATACGATATGTCCCAGATGTTAGTAAAATACACATAGGTAAAAAAATTGGCCCACAAGTTATTGTTCCGAAGTATTACTTTTTCAGTTTACCGACGGAACAGTTCGCTAAATGAAACCACAAAATATTAAAACTGATTTTAGGCAACAGATGGATTGATGAGAATTATACAGTCAGATAAAAGTAATAATATCACCAATCAAACTGGAACACTTGTTGTTTTGTGGGCACTCGTATATAATGACCGATGACCAATGATTCTTAGTGTCTGGAAGAACAAAAGACAACAAGATGTGTGCTAGGAAGATATGAAAATCATAGATTGGTTAAAACCATTAACTGGGTTCTGAATGGGTGATTCCCAACTAACAGGACTCAGGGAGCGTCCATAAACCACGTAGCCTCATTTTAGTCGAGCCGCTGAATCCCCCTTCCCCCCTACCTAGCCAGACGTGACTTTCACCCCCGCGTGACACGTAGCTTTTTTTCCCCCTATTGATTCCAGATGACATTTTGTACTCTTTTTTTTTTTTTTTTTTTCTCTTGTCAGACTAAATTACATAGGGGGCGTCCATAAATTACGTGAGGTGAAATAGGGGGGGGGGTCCGGCGAAATCTCACCAAATCTCACCAGGGGGGAGGGGGGGGGTCTACGGAAATCTCACGTGAGATTTTGCGAAAAATTTGGGGATAGTAGAGCCAAAAAAAAGGTCTACAATTTGCGCCTAAGTCGATTTTAGGAGGGTATTTCGTCAAAAAGTTAGGGTGTGACCTAAAAAAAAAAAAAAAAAAAAAAAAAAAGTCTACAAAAGTTTCGAGTGCGATTTCTAGGGGGGGTTCTCACGAACCTAATCTCACCAGAGGGGGGGGGGGTCCAGAAATCCGGAAAAACACCTCACGTAATTTGTGGATGCCCCCATACGGAGATAATTAAATGATGGAAATAAATATTCACAGGCTGTTGTGTGCTTTGTACCTTATTTTAACTGTGACGAATAATAAAAATGAAAAGGTACGTGGCTTGGCTCCGAACCCCTACCAAACCCCTTCACCCCTCCCTCCCCCTAGCCCGAGCCACGTAATTTGTGGACGATCCCTTAACCACGAAAACGGAGAGGTCAGAAGCCACTGATTGATGGGCTCTAGAAATACAGGCATAAATGAAATTGATTATTCATTCCACAGTGACTCACTTCGATTGGGAAAAGAAGTTAATTGATCATTCAATTCAAACAATCGATAGTTTATTTCGGAATAACACCACCACATTTACAGTAGGTTCCCGCGTACGGTTCGTCTGCCAGCTTAATGCCCACGTAACAGGGATGAAAGGCCAATCACGGGCATTAATTCGCGGCTGATGGCTGATTTCTCGTCAAAGGAGATTTGGCATCTGTCTTGTCACAAAGGCAGTCCCATCTGATAAGGTAAACAGTGCGTTTATCACGTGTCGGAATGGTAATCTGTAGCGTCTAGCTTTATCCGAGAGTTCAAAGGGAATACACAGAGATTCAGCAAGCTCTAGTTCAAAGGCAAAGCCAATTTATTCTGACCTGATCATGTCTGGAATAACTCGAAAGCTGTCCAGCTCGTATCGCCAATGCTGGATGTCCAGTTCTGATCGGGTAGCATATCCTCGGATATCCAATGTCTCACACAGGCGTTACCTCATGTATTACATCAAAGGTCGTAGTTTTACAAGTATAGAATGTGGAAATCGAAGCGGTAGAAGTGACACGGTAGTCGACATTTGCTTTGGTCGGACCCTAGAAGAGAGTTTGACTAATCACGCAGTGTTTGATGCAGAAATCTCTAGCACCTTGATGATCTTGAACCGCAACTCTTCTGTCTTGCGTCTTGTGGGCGAATAGATAAGATTTTAAATCAGGTTCGACACCGACTGTTCAAGTGGAATGAGAAACGTCTCTTACACATACAATACTTCATTTATATCTGTTTAGGAATATATTTGTCATGCACGGCCGCCAGGTAGTAAACTCTGTGAGGAGGATAGGATAGTGTATAAGGTTTATACCCAGCGCTCACGAAAGTACAGTCGCAGTTCAGATTGAACACTCGATTTATTTTTCACTTCAGAGGAAAATTATTCTGTACCAGGCTACTTCACCAGAAGATTGCAGTTTTAGTGGAAGAAAAACGCACACTCGTTACCCGGGCCGAGATTATAATCCACGCCTTTCCAAACAACAGACCATCACACTTCAACACCCGTAGATAATATCCGGCTTATTACCGTTCAACGGTCACTACTCGACTCACGCCATTTCTCTCCCATGAGTCACTGCACGACTCCATAGAGCCATCTAGAATTATGTTTGGTACTACTGCAGTAATGCGCTGACCATATGAATATATACAAATTCTTGTATCACCTCACATTACAGCATCATTCCTGCTGTACAGTTTACACGCCCCAGAGACTCCTTTTATTAGTAATTGAAAGTCGTGAACAGTACAGCCGAAAACATTTCTACACACATCCTCCCGACAAGCGCCTATAAGGAGTGCTCATTGCATCTGACTGACTGCCATCCAGTCATCGTCCAGTAACCCACCAATCTATCAAACTAAGTGGCTGATGGAATGCCAGGCCAGGTCTCATGATCTTGCAAGGCCACATTCTGATATCCCGGCCCGACACCGTCACATGTCCGGTAGAAGAGATGAAGGGGGACAACCGTTAGACGGTGCTAGCACCAGGCCAACTAGCGCCATCGCATAGCAGTGTTTCCGCCGCGGCCAATCAGTATAAATACAGCCGCGTGGTCCCACTCAAGACAGTGTTGTGTTCACTTCTACTCAGTTTTGACTCCATCTCTCTGTGCATCGCCTATTGGACTCTGACCAGCTCGCATCTCGTTTTACGTTCGGTTACTCCTTTGAACTCTGCATCGCATATTGGACTCTGATCAGTGCGCGTCTCGGTCTACGTTCGGTTGTTTCCTTGGACTCTGCGCATTTCATCTTGGACTTTGTTTCGGTTCTCGCTTGATCGTGTACAGGATACCGCCCGTCCGCCGTGTTGACATTTCGGCCCCGTGCGGATACAGCACACATGGTGTGCAGATTAGAGCCAAGAGGGGTGGTAAAAGACTACGTGGAATAAGAACGGTATGGTATTACCACGGAGGTGACTTCATTGGCGTCAGCAGAGCAGTTCAATCCAGCAATATCTCACTCAGCGTCTCATAAACAATTCTGTGCTGAGCTCGGCGTGTGCATGCTCGCTACTGAACTGACTATTCTTTTCATTAAATATGCTGTTTCCTTTTTATAAATCCATATAGTTCATTACGACCGTGGCAAAGTCCAATTGTCCAGTTCAGCCCAGATGGGTCCCGAAATAACAGTATAGGAGATGCACTGTTTCAGACACTCCAAATACTGTGGTGTTGACGATGTCATCACCAGCTATTTTAATTATGTAATCATATGGCTCCTCTATATTATGAGACGAGATGGGACACCAACAGTCATATCCATGTTGAACTTTCTTGGTCCATTCTCGACGCTGGTTTTCGTGGACTCAACCCCAACACAAGTTTCGTCCAACTGTCAACCTTTCTCTGAGCAACATGGACATTTCAAGGTTTTCTGCAAATACCTAGCTAGCTCAGTGGTTTGCCATTCGGGAGGAAGCTGGCTCAAATTCCCGTCTAGCCATCCAGATTAGATTTCTGTTTATCTTGGTAACCGGAAATCACTCTAGCTAATATCAGTTGCCTTCTCTATTTTCAAACTGAAATTAACTGCTGGTATTTAGGTTGTTTAAAGTGTCCATTTTGTAACTTCATTCAATTTCGAGATCTCTTAGCACTGGCCGAAAACTTTTCGTATTTGACACTCAAGATAGTAATTTGTACGGCTCACTGTCGAGTTAAAGCATTCAGGGGATCATATACCCACTCTGTGCCTCTTCATGTTTCCTTTGCAACCTGTATGATTCAAACATTCCATTGTTTGTATATCCTTTGAACTCTTGTTATCGTTATTGACAACTCGTCCCTCAGTTACGAAAAATGTGGACATTTTATTTTGGCATAGTAACTATTTTTTATGAAGATGGCTTCGTTTTCTATTACACAGTTTTGATATGGCATTTGTTGGTAATTTTACTTTCTTCTTTTTGAGGCACGTGATGCTAAAGAAAGTGTTCCTGCACTCGTAAACTTCTGAGTACTAAGACTGTATATATTTTAATCGCCAAATTTGGCACTACAGCTCCATAAAACAAAAGCCAGCGAATAACATGCCTGCTGGACATTGATAATAATTTGTCAGTTAATCTCTCTGGTCTAAAGCGAACTATCGGGGAGGAGAGGGGGTGGCCTTATCGCTGCGGGAACAATCCCAGGGTAGCCAACACCGCTAAATTACAACGGATAATAATAACAGGGCAACCAACCTGACGTGTCAATTCGTGCAGATACATTATGATTTTTGGGTTTACTTTTGCATTCTCACAGGTTCCTTTGTTCATCTGTCACCAGTCTGTTCTGCCTTTTTCGTATTCTCATTTTCTATTTTCACCGTTTTACTTCAGCTGTTCTTAGACCCACTTCTCATCCTATATTGTGCCCATAATTTTTCACATACCCCTTTGCTTTCCCTACCTAATATTTCCATCAGGCTCTGTATTTCATCTTCTCTCAGGGTGGCCACAAGGTAATGATTTAAAAATTCCCTGATATTTCCAGGTTTTCCAGAGAAATTTGTCATATTTTTCCCTGATTTAGAAACTTCATTTGCATGGTTAAGATATTTAAAGTATTAAATAGATTTTGATTCTAAATAATTAAATCTGGTATAAAACTAAAAAAATTAGAAAAAGAAACATGTTTAAGAATGTTTATTTGAAAATTTTATAACTAATTTAGTAATCTTATGAAGCATAATAAAAAATGAGTAGCACAAAAATAAGATAGGTCAAATGACTAATATGACAAAATAGTAATCTTTCAATATTTGGTGGATAAAATAATTGAAATTTTTTAAATTGTTCATCAGTAACTTCACTCAGTCAAGAGATTAGCTTTTTTATGCCTTTTTCATTTGCTACACCTTTCTTTTCAAATCTTCTGGTTCAGTTATTGTAGCTTTTTTGTTCCATTTTCAATTTCTTCTGTTGCCGAGTTAACACTTTCACGTAAGTTTCCGCGAGTCTACGCAAGATAGCATGAACACGAGTTTGTTTAAACCATGTAATCGTGTTGGTTCACTTTGTGTGGTTGCTTGGGTGTGCCGCTCGCCTTGGCAGCGGTTTATTTGGAGCAAGTCAAAGGCACGATGTATATACTGTCATATCAATTCAGCATTTGGAAGAGCTCTGAATGACTCAAAACTTTATAAATCCTACCTATTTAGGATCTTACATATTATATTGTTCCTGCTGTAATTCGCCTTATATCTTTAATACAAAAAAGTTATAAAGCCGTATAATTATCGCTATTCACTTTTTTGCTGGCATTGGTATATTGAATCTAGGCTTTTGTTTTGATATTAAAGGTTCAATTTTTCTCAGAAGAAGTTCAAAACCAGCTTGTGACATTCTACAGGACTTCGAAGACTCTCCACAAATTCAATTTTTTTGGAACATCTGTTTCACATTTTGCTTGAAATTGTAAAACTGTTTAGTGAAACATAAAAACATCTTTATATACTTACTCCTCTACGATTGCTGTTTTATTCAGTAAAAAATATAACTTCTGAGTTTACATGATTTAGATGTCATCCACCTTTTTAAAAAAATATAATTTCAAATGCTGAGTTCCAGAGAGAGTTCATGTTAGCACTCGCGCACCAACATCTCGTCGTCGTACCTCGATGAGGCGCGAGACGAGATGCAAGTTGCTAGTTTAAATGTGGCATTTGTTGGCTATTTTTTGTCAAAAATATATAAGCTGAATTATTTAATGCAAAAGTTCAATATTAAAATAAATTATCAAAAATTATCAAATTTTGGGTTGTTGCAATTAAAATTCCCTGATAATTTTTGAAATTACTTGGATTCCCTGATATTTCAAGGTGGCTTTAAATTCCCTGATAATTCCATATTTTCCAGGTTTTCCAGGTCTGTGGCCACCCTGTCTCTATACCCAATTTTTTCTGTCGCTCTCTCCCTCTTCATTTCTGTATTTTCTTTTCTTCATATCTGTCTGTCTATGAACGATTCTAGCTCTTGATTAATTGACTTTCGGGTTATGCCGTGTTGTTTATTTCATTACCTGAGCTTTCGGCTGGTATCCTCCAGCCTTCGTCAGAGATACTAGCTCTGTTATTCTCTTTCGATATTTGTAAAGAACTCTGATGATAAATTCGTATTTGATTTTCCATTTGCCCCAAATTACATTTGCGCTATACATTTAGGTAATTTCTGTTCAAAACCGCTACAGAACAGATTTGAATAGGCCTAAATGTCATTCTTAATTATTAGGCTCAATACGGCAAATTTCCCAGTGATATTAGCTTTATTTTCTAATTAGATGAGGGGAAAAAAAGAAGGCATATTACGGTCTTTAACGCCACTTTTAAAAAAGACGCGTAGGATTAAAAACTACTGGTATTTTGTACATTTAGAGGAAGTGGCCATTTCATTGTATGTATTTTACTCCTCAGAGAAATGTATTACAATCAACTATAGCCAGGAGAAGCAAAAGACGAATGTAATATGTACTTCATTAAAACTACCCATGCCCGAGGCCGAAGCACTGGAGCGTGAAGCGAGTTCGCCAGCTGCTTCTATGCTGGAGACGAAATCGAGAAAACATGCATTTGAACCTTGGTGATCTGAAATTGAACACTAATTTTGCGCATATATTTCCAGTTTCATCTGCTTTATTAAAACTTCCCGGAATCATACAGCACCATGGAACACTTCTTTGAATTGCTAGTTGATGTCCAAGTCAGTCTAACGGTTGAAATTTGGCACGATTTGTAGTGGAAAATGCAGTTTGGTACTGGTCATTAGCCTTACAGATATTTTACTGCTTTGCCGTATGGTTACCTCAAATATTAATGAACATCTATATTCAGTAATTCACAAAACTGTGGGTGCCAAAGAGTGTTTTGGTGCAAAACAGATCTTTCCTCGGTGCGTTACAGGCATACAAAGGAAGGAAGAATACGGCCCCTAGCTTGTCTCTTCATCCTCCACTTTTAGAGTTCTACGCACAACGCGAATAACAATCATAACAGCCATACTCATGTCCATAGACTCAGTGCATAGAGCAAATAACCGCATTATTTCTATATTAGTAACCTATCAGAAGAGTAAGAAGTAAGCGAAAGACTGAAAATCTGAAGGAACACGGTTCGATTCCAGTCCGGCCATACCAATTTCGATTCCCGACGTAATAGTTGCTTGACAAACGCTGTAGCCGATTTCCTTCTTGTTCTTTGTAATTAATCCTACGACCACACTATCGATAAGGCAGAAAACCTAGTGAAAACATTGTATAACTGCTCTAGATCGGATTATTCTGGAATGTAACACATACGTGTACCGGTTTGAATTCCACGTTAAACTGTTGGCTCGTGAAGAAAAGAACTGGTCGTTTTAACTCTTTAAAAAAGCGTGTTTGTATGTTTCTTTGCGGAGGTTGTCACCAATCTTCTGGCTGTGGACTAAGTTAAGTTCCCAAGTCTGGAAATGTTAGCGGGCGAAGCGATGCCGTGACACTGAAGCCGCAAATCACAGGCCTGGCAGCTTGCCGCAACTCCCAGTGCAGAATTTCGCTCGCGTGACGGCGCTTAGTCGAAACAGTTTGGCAGCCGCAATATCGCCGGCTTTCACAGATCCCTAAATAAAACGTAGAATATTTGAGATTTTCACTCAAAAAGTTGTTTACTAGAAGATTTTTTTAAAAATTGTTTAAATTATGATCAAGTATAAAAAAAGAAGGTCCGGTAAAGAAGTTCTCTAACTAGCTGTGGCCATATCCAGCGCTCGACTCGCTGTAGTAGGTGTAGTTTGGCTTTTAACGCTCAGAAAAACCATTAACGACTTGTCAATCATTCCTTTGTTCCCTTCCCCCCCCACTCAACTTCAGATTTAATGGCACAAAGGAAGCCGCCGGCTCACAGTGGGAAAAATGAGGTGTTGACAGGTTAATGCGGGACAACCCAACCTAAGCTAACCTTTTGCTAGGGACATCTGGCCGGAGGCAGACATCAGAGGATTTTTTCACATGATATTCGAAGAGATATTGTAACAAAGAGACCGTCATTATTCAACCCAAGAAGTCACCCCAACCTGCCTGGACCCATATCAACATCCATAAGCGGCCGGAACTTTGCTTATTAATTTTAAGTTCATCACGCTTATTAATTATGTACCCAATCAACATTATTAGTATTAATAATTCCACAAATGTAACATCTTAACACGGCTGAAAGCCCGAGAGAAATTTATTAATATACAACGCCGTGAAAGATTACGATCTTACAACATTATTAGTATTTATTAAAATGTTACGATCTATCACGCGTACAGTACTTTATATGTTTCACCCTCATGTACCCTCATTAGCGTGAATATTACGTAATTTTCCTTGCGAGTGTACTGAGAATAAAACCTATAGCATATGCTGTATAGAACTTTCTTTAACAAGTGCATGTTTCACGGATAGAATTTGAATCATCTCGGTATGACTACTTCATGTTAATTTCCTCACAGACTAAAGACCAACGCACAAGCCGACACTCATATAATTACGATACTCGAAATATAAAAATAATAATAATCATTATAGCTGGCCAAATATCGTATGAAAACCTTTGAGGTTTGGGTACTACGATATTTTCACTCTAGACGCCTATATTATTAGTTTTTATGAATTTGAGCATAGATGTATTGTAATGCTCGAAAATTAAACTCGCGAAACATTATAATAATTATGTTTCTGCCATTATTTATCGTACAGAAATGTTTAAAATATGCTTCTCAAATGAAATGGCTCTGATAATTTTTATTCGCTGTATTGTATGTTAAGATGAAAGGGAACGGCAAGTTTAACGTGACTGACGAATCTCAACAGCATCGTGTGCTCTCACTCCATACGCACTGCGGAGAGGTTTAGCCCGAAACTTTGATACGCAATTTCATGATCGGGAGTGGGTACAACCAACCATCTCGCCTAGTTCCAAACGGTGAATGTTTGCTTGCAGACCAACATATTTTCCATATACCGTGTATCAGAATGGGGTTACATTGATGTAACATTGTGCACTGCGCCTAAATACCAAGCATAGTAGACGAGATACTTTGTGGAGCATATTGTAAGCTGCGGCGACTTGTGTACGTTAAGTGCTAACTTTTCTTGAGAGGCCGTGTGTGATACATTTACTGGCAAGCGACATCAGCATATAGCTCAGATATTTGCTGCAGTTTCTCGGCAGAATTCAAACAGTAGGAATGGCTGAGGCCTCGTTTGCACGATACAAGTTGACTAAACGACAATAGGCAGAAGCGCTGATGGTGGGGGCAGCAGAGCGAACTAGCATGCTAGTAATAATTTGAAGACAGTACACTGTCAGGACTGTTCTCCGCTCCTACATTGTGATTTCCTTGAGAGTATGTTTATACTACAAGAAAGAATTAATATTGTAGCTGATTTTTTAATTATAAAGTTGAATGATGTAAAGAATATCAAAAGGAAACGTTGAAATGGGTAAGTGAATGGATATCAAAAAGAAACGCTTTAGGTGTCTCAGCGACTTTTTTGAATGAAAGTTGCAATTGAGTATATAGAAATATAGTAATCAGCTTGAGGCGCTGCTGTCAAAAATTTCTGCCGATATATATATGATATGAGGCATTTTTTTTTTAATAGCAACATCTCTATTATATGGTACTGAAGAATCTACCAGCAGGTGCAATCGTGAGGCTGCTAGAATTATTCAACAAGATCGCGAGGACCAAAGTGTACCCGGCAGCGTGGAAAAGAGCGGTGATCATCCCGATTCCTAAGCCTGGCCAAAACGCAGCTGACCCGCAGAACTATAGACCAATCAGCCTCCTACCTAATCTCAGCAAACTGTTTGAGAGGCTGTTACTCAAGCAACTGCAGGTGCACATCCGCGACGGAGGCATGATACCAGCAGAGCAGCACGGTTTCCGACCTGGCCATTCAACAACGCACCAACTGCTGAGGGTCGTCGATGAAGCAACCGCAGCATTCAACGCACGAGAGCACTGCGGCGTGGTCCTCCTCGACGTGGCGAAGGCCTTTGACTCCGTGTGGCACCGAGGGCTACTCTACAAAATGGCCACACTTGGAGTTCCAGGACCATATCTCCTGTTATTGAAGTGCTATCTCCAGCAAAGAACTTTCATGGTGAAAATAGGCGACATGAAATCAACAACAAGACCCATCCGCGCCGTGGTACCTCAAGGCAGTGTGCTGGGTCCAGTGCTGTACACGCTGTACACAGCGGATATTCCGATGCGGCAACAAACCAAGCTGGTATTATACGCCGACGACACGGCGATCTTCACTACGTCCCGCTGCCGGATCCTCGTGGGACGCCGCCTCCGAGCAGTGCTGAAAGACGTCGAGGAGTGGGCCACCAAGTGGAGAATTAAGATTTAAAAATTCGGAATTATTATCTGTATCTTGGCAGTACTAAAATATGTAATAATATTTGAATTTATATTAAAGTTTGACTACTTTATAATGAACAGAATTAACATACCGTTAAAAAATATTTTAACTGTATGTTATTTCTGTTTATTATAAAGTCGTCAATTATTTTTTTTTATTTATTATTATTTTTTGTTGCCTACGACCATAGTTTTCAGACGTTCGCCGCCCTTTTGATCTGACTTGACCTGACTGTTGCACGTTCACACTAGCGGTCAGCTCAGCTCAGGTCTTGACCGTTGTTGATCGGTGGCGGCGCGATCTTCGGTTTCGCTGGATAATGTCAGCTGCACCCACTCAAAAATCTCTCGTATCATAGTGTTCTAACACTCTTCAAAGCTGATCAGTAGCAATGACCCAAATCATCCGAGTTCGATGGTTGACAGACGTATCTTTGACTAATATTCGCGATTATTAACCATGAAAGCCGACCATAACCTATGAGGAATAAAGTATTTTGTTTGATAAAAGAAAACCACATTTTCTCTCTGACGCTCCGTTCCCTTTAATAAGGAGAGAAGGGAAATATTTCATGTCAGTCAGTAAATACTGAAAAGCAGAAGTTGCCAAATAGGGATACGAAGATAAGAAATATACAGCCGACCTGTTTCTTGCTCTTATAGAAATTATCGTAAAACATACAAGCAGTTCGATGGAGCGGAATAAAAACATTTTTTTTTTTTTTGCCTATGGCTTTATGCCTCGTCAAGGTCATTAGAGGCGGGAAAGAATTGGGGGCAAGGAACGGTAACGAATTCGGCCTTGACTTTTCTGAAGGAGAAGTCCAGGTTCTCGCTTGGAGTGATTTCGGGATATCATGGGAAAACTTAATTTGTTTGGCGGGAATTCGAACTCGCGTCCTCCTGAATGCGAAGCCAGAGTGTTACCGCTCATCCAACACGCTCGGTGCATAAAAAAAACCAGCTGATGGTCTCAGTGACGGCATAATAAAGAAAAGGAATCACGAAAAATATGAACCCATCAACTATATTGAGAACTAATACACAAAAGTCATGGGATACCCTGCTAATAGCGTGTCGGTCCTCCGTTTGCCCGGCGAAGTGCAGTAACACGACGTGGCATGGACTCCACGAGTCGTTGGATGTCCTCTGGAGAAATATTGAGCCATGCAGCCTCTATAGACGTCCATAATTCCGAAAGAGTTAACGGCGGAGGATTTTGTGCGCGAACTGATCTCTCGATTATGTCACATAAATGATCGATGGGATTCATGTCGGGCGATCGCGGTGGCCAAATCATCAGCTGGAATTGTCCCGAATGTTCCTCAAACCAATCGCGAACAGTTATGGCCCGGTGACAAGGCGCATTGTCATCCTGGAAAATTCCGTCGTTGTTTGGGTACACGAGTCCATGAATTGTTGCAAGTGGTCTCCCAGTAGTTGAACGCCACCTAATCACAGCCCACACCATTAAGGAGCTACCACCAGCTTGCACAGTGCCTTGTTGACGACTTGGGTCCACGGCTTCATGGGGTCTGCGCCACACTCGTACCCTTCCATCAGCTCTTACCAATTGAAATCGTGACTCATCTGACCAAGCGACTTTTTTTTCCAGTCGTCTACGGTTCAGCTGATATGGTCACGAGCCCAGGAGCGCCGCTGTTGGCGATGTCGTGCTGGTAGTAATGGCACCCGAGTTGGTCTTCTGCTGCCATAGCCCATTCAAGCCAAATTTCACCGTACTGTCCCAACGGACACGCCCGTTGGACGTCCCACATTCATTCCTGTGGTTAGTTCACGCAGTGTTGCTTGTCTGTTCACACTGACAAGTCTACGCAGTCACTGGTCGCGCTCATTAAGTGACGGCGGTCGACCACTGCGTTATCCATGAGGGGAGGTTATGCCTGAATTTAGGTATTCTCGGCACACTCTTGACACTATAGATCTCGGAATGTTGAATTGCGTAAAGATTTCCGAAATGGAATGTCCCATGCGTCTAGCTCCAACTAGCATACCGCGTTCGAAATCCGTTAATTCTCATTGTGTGGCCATAATCACATAGTCAACCTTCTCACACGAAGCATTTGCGCCTGTCTTAACGTCCCCATCCGACGATCAAATTATCATCAGTACTGTCGTATGCCCTCACTCCATACGCACTGCGGAGAGACTTGGGATTTAACCCAGGGGTTTGGTGTTCAATAAGTAGATTATGAACTGTGCAGGACCACCTCTCCCACCCTACCGCCAAGTCCCTAAGAAGATTTCTCTTCCAGCACAAGGATTCGAACCAGCTATCCCCGTACCAACACGGTGGCACCTAGCCAACGAGGCAGCCCATGAGAGATAAACGTGCGTACTGCCTCACGTTCTCCTGCATCATTGATTACCAGCGCAAATTGTACGCCTGCATAACTGCGGAACATTAAACTTGTAGCGCTCCCCCGGAATACGAAATAACATTCCTGCCACAATTAGACCGTGGTCAGCGGTTTCTCATATGCGACTGTTGCCTGGAGGTACTTTTACAGCCTCTGAAAATACGCATTGCTTGTAACAAAACTGATCCAATTCACATTCTGTTCTAATCGCAGATAAAATAGAAAATCACATTATCAGTCACAATATGAGTCAAAAAGAACTTTACAACTTCGGAATGATATAGAAATTCGTTGAGATAACTTACATAATCGGTAGATGTGTCATTTTGTACGAGTTTGATGCACGTAATGCATCAGTACAGCATTCTGCCACCAGGAGCGCCAGCGTAGTGCACAGTTAAAATGGCTACTTTCTGAAGGTGCGAAGCGTGCTCGTTAAATGTCTTGGTTTCATTCAACGAACTCTGCAGCAACTGTTCGGCGTTAATTTCACACCGAATACGCTAAAGAACCTCGAGGCAGGCCTACAATTCACTCTTGGCACAAGTAGTTTGTTGAGACGGGTTATTGACTGCGATGTGATACTAAATCACCAGGTCGCCCGCGTGTTGATGATTGTCGAACAGGTTAGGCGTTAGGGAGAGCTTTGCCTGCAGTTAACAAAAATCAACCCGATGTGTGTCTCGCGAGACTGGCATTCCACAAAAGACTGCGTAGACGTTAACACTTGAAACCAGACAAATTCAAAATGGCACAGCACATTAGTGGTGCACTTAAAGTTGCTCGAGGGGAATTCTGTGCGGAAATGCATCGGATGGAGGACGACGAGTGTTGGAAGAAATTGATTGCTGATGGGGATGTTTGCCGGATGACAAATTGTAGACAAATTGAACCAAAATGGCAAGTTACACTTTTACGTAAAACTTGGGGTTGTTTGCTACAAAATGTTACATCTACCGATTCTGTAAGTTACCTCAGTAAATTTTTATATCATTCCAAAATTGTAAAGTCCGTTTTGACTCAATCTGTATATCACCTAAGTTGCTTAGCCATATGTTAAATAAATATACTCTTCTTTAAACCCAGGATGAAGGACTGTACATTTTTCAAAACTCACTCAAAATCCATTTCATCCAGATATATAGCCAGACACACATTTAAAAAATATTGAGTCCTTTTCTATAGTTTATTGACAGTGCCTCAAACTCATTTTATTTAATTTTTTTATGCCGGTTACAACCTTATTATAAGCAATTCGTAGTGCAGATAATCAAAATAAATGCAGCTCCTTTTAACCGTGGTCTGCATTGACCTCACTTGAGAGTGTTCCGACCTGAGCGACACTTTTTGAACGGCCGCTGCCGCCATACATCACTCAGTGTCTGGACTTAAGCCCGGCCGATCAGCCCCGTAATGGCCGGCTTAGGACTGAAATCACAGCCCCCGGCGTTTGCATTCGCCGGCAGCCAAATTGATTTTCGGTTTGCTCACAGTAAGCTTGTTTTGGCTCCGTACGTCGAGCCCTGTAACGTTCTCTCCAGTGGTTGTGTAATGTCTGTGGACACGTGCGTCGGACATATAATCTCTGCTTTAATACAGCTGCAATACCGCGCTTCCGCAATCACGCATAATGGTGTTTACCCGCGACTTCGTCTGCTTGGAAGTGTGTTATAGTATAAGAATTTTGGTTACTGTTCAAAGTACGGCCAGCAGAGAAAAAAAAATCTTCTTTGGGTATGAAAATATGGTTGATTGCTTCCTTGACTCAAGGAAAAGTGTGCCTCAAAGCTGGGAAATAGGTAACAAAGGTGTAATGCGCGTCGAAAGATACTGTTACGCACATTGCTCAGTGACAATAGACTTCTCGAGCCGAGTTTGTCATCATTATAGTCAGAATTTGGCATGGACGCCAACTTCTTCACTCAAAATTCATTATCTGCAATGGGTAATTAGTAGTCATTCTGGTCCAGGCTGCATTTCAACCTAATCGCAGCCTTCGCTAATACAGCTACTTACAAATCATAAATGATTTGGGTACGAAGTGGACCTTCGATGTATCAACGAACCACAAAACTGCGTGAAAGAAGCCACTTATTTATAGTTTAATTAAAAACGACAAACAGTTTCCACTTTAACATTTAAATTTCTGTGTTATTCATATTTCTTGTGCTGAAATCTGTCAAAAGATTAAGGGAATTATTTTTAATTTAGTAATGTTGAGGAAACTTCGGCCAACAGAATTGTATGTCTACGTGCACATTACTAGAAACTAAGTACACGTGGCTTTAAAAAAATAGGGTTAGGAACTTAATTATACAGGGTGATTCACGAAGATATGCAAATATTTTAATACGTTATTCTGCAAGTAAAACTAAAGAAAAACGTTCATATAAACATAGGTCCGCAAATGTTTAGTTACGGAGTTACGGCTAATTAAAGATTTTCCTGAAATTTAGCAACCTGACTAATATGAAGCCATCGCAAAACTGCACGAGGTTACAGTAAAGAACGATTTCCATTTATTTTGTTGTTATTGATCTGGTGAATGTAATAAAACAAGTCCGAGGCGTGGAATTAGTTTTATAATCTCTGGAATTTCTGGATAACTGCTACAGATACACGTCTGAGACTTGTTTTATTACATTCCAAAATCTTTTATTAGCCGTAACTTCGGAACTAAACATTTGCGGATCTATGTTTATATGAACTTTTTTTTTTTTAGTTTTACTTGTAAAATATTTGCATATATTCGTGAATCACCAAGTATCTCCCGCTCTAGAAATATTAGTTTATCAAGTACATCCATTTTTTCAGTTTTAAACTGAACACATCATTGAATTTGTCATAATGTTCTTGCTTTGCTCACTGAAAAGCAGTGTTTACGATTTACAGAAGAAGCAAAGATTAAACGTGGCAGTACTGTCTATGAAGTAGGAAACTTCAGTGTTAGTGAAATGCGAACTGATAATTACGGTTTTTAAACGAATGGTTCGTTTCGGCGGAATAAAAACTGTCCTATGTCACTACCCAAACAACATACTAATTCTGTGCCAGATTTCATGTATGAGCAATTACTGTGTGATTGAGGAAAATAGTATCCGTCCAAACTTTCTCATTTATAATCTTAAGATTATAATTTCACATTAATTGTTGTGACTTGTGTTTCAATTTGAATTTCTTTGAACTCTTTATCTTTACTAGCTTTTTCCTGTGGCTTCATTCGCGATTGTTCTCGAACAATCATACTTGAGCAGAATATCGGTTGATGGACACTTGGTCGATTTAGAACATTCATTCGTTGAGAAAAGGATATTTAGACACAGCGAGTGAGCCCTACAGGAGTTATTGTTGACCCTCGTAATACTAAATTTCGTGTGTACCACTCAGTTTTGTTGAAGAGCTCCCAAATGTGCAAATCTTCAATGTCTTTAATGAAAAGTGAAATTAACCAGTGAGTTAATTATTTATGAACAATATTTTTCATTGAGATCTATAAGTAACTACGCGAAGTAGATGTATTTGACTTTGATGTCATGGAAAAATGGCGACAAAGCTGGAACTCCGCATCTGTAGAACATCCAGATATTAAAGATCCCACAACTGGACTTCCAGGATTCCATGTAAATAGAGACCAGTGGGTCAAACTAAATCGCCTAAGAACAGGCCACGCGAAATGCAACACGCCATGCTATATAAGTGGGGTCTTCAGGATTCTCCTGCATGTAACTTCGGGGCTCCTTCCCAGAGTGTGGAACATATTATCAGGGAATGCTCTCTACGGAAGTATGATGGACTATTTGAAGATGTTTTTGGAGCTACAAGTTCCTTCATAGAATGACTGGAAGATCTGGACATCAACTTGTGAATGCTACCAACGTTCTTGTCATTGTATATACTGTATTAGTTGCTTAGCCATAATAAACTACGCGAAGTGTTTTGGTAAAAGATAAAATCAACCGGCCAATCTTCTATCAAAATAATCAGGTTATTTTCGAGTTGGCGATACCGCTGCCTCGCGACTGTTAACGTGTCGTCATCGTGACGTCACATTCACGTACAGTCAATTTTTGTGGCTATTGTGCCCTCGCTACGCTCGGTCACAATAATTTAAAGCTGTACAATATCAACATAAACTGATATCCCGAAGGTGCATCAGATGCATCCGATAACACACTTCCCGCGCAATCCCGTTAGTGACATATTTTTATATGCGATTGACTGTACGTGAACGTCACGTGTCCATGACGTCACGTTCACAGTCTCCAGGCGGCCGGAATCGCCAACTCGAAAATAACCAATAATCAATATTTGACGTAACCCCAGTCATTATAAGCGAGTAATATTATATGGCGATCGGAACAGGATTAGGTAATAAACAACTTGACCGCGTCACAAGTTGAGTATCATCTGCAAAAACGAAGTTTCTAACAGCTGGCAATATGTCCATAACTGTTGCAATGTAAAGTGTAGTAGTTGTCAGATCACTGAAAAAGTCGTGGAAATAAAATGCTTATTAACCTTAGTGGCGGATCCAGGGGGGCGGAGGGCTAGGGGGCTCGAGGCCCCCCAAAAGTATTTAAGGTCATCGGAATTTTTTAGATTTGGAGACCTTTTTTATTTATTTAACTCTACAGATCTTTTAAGGGTGACATGACTATAAAGCCTACCCTCACCCGAGTCAAGCCCCTCCCCCAAACGAAATCCAAAATCCTGGATCCGCCACTGTAACAGGCTATATATAGAAAGGACAACCTGTTTCAATTCTCGGTGTTCACTGGATCATTCTTATTTTCGCTGGTTAATCCTTTATGCCTACAATAAGCAGCGTTGTTTATTGAAACCCCTCCGTTGCTCCTACTCGCTGTTCTCAGACGTCGTTAATTTTGTTGCCAAGTGAGTTACTCGCCGGATTTTCAATGCGATTGTCGCCATGTTTACTGCCAAAATGGCGGTCCGCGTGACGTAATAATTACGCACGTACCAGAGACACATTACGCAGGCACCCGAATCCGCCCAATTAATTACAGCCGACACATATATTATGCGCTATTAAAAGCCGCCTGAGTAATAGGGTCCAATTGTGAGAGTGGAGTAATAGTCAGCGGCAGTTAACGCGTCGGGATACCCAGCTGACGAATTTATGATCCGTCACTTGCACTGCAGTCGCGCTCCCTGCTCAGTTACACCCACAGCGGTGGAGGAAATCAAGTCTCTCGCTTAAATGAGGCAAACGAATCTTCAGCAGGTGTTTCGATCAGTCAGTAGCGAATCAATACGAGTTTTGATGTTTCCAATTCGTTTACTATTTATAATCAAGTCTCTCGCTTAAATGAGACATGCAAACGAATCTTCAGCAGGTGTTTCAATCAGTAGCGAATCAGTACGAGTTTTTATGTTTCCATTTCAGTGGGTAGGACGGTGCACCCTATTTTATTATTGACGGTCTGTCCAAGATTCCTCGTTTTCTATTTATATCCATCCACACTATTGGCTTCTGTGTCTTCCTTCACATTGTGATTGTGCTGAGTAGTTAAGTACCTAGCAACAGTT
>CM061918.1:34861677-34905416 GCA_031002005.1 Vandiemenella viatica
TAATAGTAATAATAATTGAAAATTGTCTATTCTAGAAATGTCATTTGACAGCTCGTCTCGCATCTCACACATTGTGGCCAGAGTAATCGTGTTCTCACGCCTCCGTTTATGTTTTCGTAAATATTAATTTTTATTTTGCTCGCGTATCTCTTAGGATGGGGTCCGCAGGCCGCAGGTTGGGAAACCCTGAACTACACGAATGACGGAACCTGAAGTACTGATTAAAAGCAAAAATACGCAAAATCATTAAACTTCCTCAGGTTCTCTACCCTCCTTGTGATGTTTGCCTTTCTTGAGAACGTGAAAATGCCACTCACAGGAAACCGGCCAAAAGCTCCAGCACTATCTATTGCCGCACTTACTTAAACTGAAGTCGGACTAAACATGCTATAGTACCACTCCCCTGTGAGGTTGGTGGTTTTATTAGTTGTTTAGTGATAAACCTGGGTAAGCGAGGTTCCTCCGAGTTGTCTGGTATCCTGCCTCATATGTCGTAACGTCGCTTCAATTGACAAATTTTAGGATTGTAGTTTAACCGTCGCTCAAGCAATTAAGACGACTAAGGTCTTTCCGGGACACCGTAACTGGAACCGTCGGCTCACCTGTTCTCCATTGCTGGTGAGATCCTTCCAGAAATGTAAGAAACTGAATTAGTTTTCACAGGGTTTCCAAGCTGGCACATGACTGCAAAGTACTTATACGTAGTGCTTCAATAGATGGGCTAGTATGTTCTGAATACAAATTGACAACTCTAAATGGCAGCTGAGGGTTCATATCGAGGCAGTGACGATATATTGGTAGCTGCTAATACATGCTCTCCTGTTCCTGTGTATGGAGCTCGTTAAGTTGGGCTGTTGCTACTTGTTAGGCTCGTGACGTCAGCACAGTGTCGAGTGTGCGTGGGAAGTTAATCCTATGAGGCTGCACGCCCACCAATTACCACACTCACAGAACACGAATAGAACCCTTCCCCACCGCCAACCGCAAGGATGGGCTCGTATTATTTATTGCTGCCACTCTCCAGCTCCAACCACGTAACACCGTGTCGGTTCATCTCACTCTTCAATTGAGTTGTTCAATACTGTTATCTTACTACCTGTGTCCCCACTTGAAATCAACCATCCTCCACACCCTCGTCCTCTTTTAATGTCCAAACTATCTTAATTTAGACTTCAGTCCAATCTTTCCCCACCACACCCAGCCATATGGTGCTCAATAACTTCATTTACTCTCGTCTCTCTATGCCATACGTCTGTTTTTGGGCTTCCTTCTTCCATATCAGATTCCCAATACTTTCATAACATGCACTCCCATTATTGCCTCATCTTCTTGATGCTCACTTTGTCCAATATTGTATTTTGTTTTTAATTCACTTCATAAATAAGTTCGGTCTGGTAGCTCAGTGGATAAGGCGCTTGGTTTCAAAAGTTTGTGGTCCTCCAGTCGCGGCTTCAAATCCCGGTGAGGTCAGGAATTTTACACAGTTTTATCGTATGATTTCCACCCAGGACGTTCCGTGGTTTGGAGTCCACGTTAAACTGTAGGTCCCAGAGGAAAACAAGTGGCCGTCCTACCTCTGACACAATGGTTTAGTATGCTTTCTTCCGGAGGATCCAACCAACCTTCGGGTTGTGGACTAAGTTAATTAAATAGCTGATACTGTCCAAGATTTCGAGATTTTATCCAAAAAACTTTACATTCGCCTTTCAATCTCTTTCTTCCATAGTATTGCATCTTCTCACATTAACTTTTATGAGCTATTTCTAAAGTTTCTCATCCAGTACCTCCAGTTGCTCTTCTACTGCTTACTTAATTTCAGCTTTCCGTAAGACTGTATAAACTCTAAATTGCGTTAGTTTCTTGTCTCTTTCTTACTTTAGCTCCTAATTTCTAGCGTGATAAATACAAGGAGTTTAAGTCACAATTTCTTGCTACCAATTTCTTCTTACTATAAATTCATCTCTATCATCTGAATATATGTATTAACAGTACAAGTCACTGCTGAGTATTTTTTCCTAACAATTCAAAATTGAACAAATTAGTAGTCTATAAATCAATTCGCATTTTATCCAGTCTGCAAAAGAAGTAGACGTCAAGTTATACAATGATAATGACTTATACTCCTTATACTTATCACGATAGATTTTCATCCATATTAGTGGTGACAGCTCACTTCGTTGCTTTAGTTCACTTTCGTTTCTCACCTCTTGACTCACTAGATGAGACCTGTTGCAGCAATCTCGACTGTGTGTTGTAACGATTCGCTAAGCTCCCCGTTACATATCACTTTTTATTATATATAAAGTAAAGGAATAGAATATTTTTCCATTTCTTGGGATGTCCACTGTATGTTCGAAAGATGCGCTTGAAACGGTGAAAGGCAAGGATTTGACGCTTCAGTGAAGGGTAGTCTGGCTGGCGCCTTTTGGGCAGAATGTTAAGAGGATTAGGGATTTCTGTCGGGCAGGCGGTAAACAGAATTCCTTCCTCCCGAAGTAGGCATCGGCTCTCGAAGATTGCCGAAACTTAACGTGGCAAAGAGAAGCTACAGATTCACATGACGTCAGATGGTCAGCCAACCATAGTGCTAAGATTCGGGGGAATTTTATGTTCTATGTCGTCTTCAAGCCAGAAGAGGGGGAGTTAGAGTTTACCACCGTGGCGGCAGAAAAAGACGAGGACTTCCTTCCTGACTTCCCTCCAGTCGGGAGGCCAGCCAGGATCATTCCATTCCGGAGCCCAGACGAGTCACTGGTGACTTGGGGTCCATGTGTGCTGGGCTGACTTGTGTCCTGGAGAACATCTGAGGCGCACTTCTAACTTGCGACTTGCCGCGCACTGCTGGCGTGGCCAGTTACGACGATCGACCAGGTGGTCATCTCCGCCCAGCGCTACCTGCCGTGGATGAAGAACGGTAATGTGTTTCTACGAAGCCATTCAGCCTGCAACTCACTTTGAAACTGTACCCGTAACCGCATCTGAGATAAAGATCCTTGCTCTGAATGACAGGTTAATCATTCGTGGCGTCCCAACCCATTAAAATTCATTACTGTTTGCTATCATCATAACTGGTAACATACTTTGTATTAGAATAATTGTGAGATTTTTAAAGTACAACTATAGTTGTTTGCTTGCATTTAAAGGGCTCATTGTACGTCTGAGCGTTGCTTAGAAAATTGCACAACCTCTTGTTTACTAACGTAATGGTAAATACGCTCAGATTTGTAGATGCCATTGTAAAAGTCTTTATTAAAATGTCTTTTTGTGACAGTTTTCAAATCCCAGAATCATCCAATTCTCATTTGAATAATTTACATTTAATTATAGTATCCTGTATAGCGTAAAATCAATTAAGAATTAATTAATAATTCTCCCCCCCCCCTGGTAATACGCTACAGTGTTTACCATTCCGGACTTTTTTTTTGTTGCTATGTTCCTCATGCTATCACCCACGCTACTCTTTCAAATGTCTTTTAAAGGCCTAAAAATCCCATTGCCAAGCGCTTCTCCATGCTACCATTTCCTTTAAATCATTAGCTTTATACTTAAATTAGAAACCACTGTGTATCCCTCTTCTGAAACCGTATCGTTATCCCTGTATCCATATTTCCATCTTTCTCTGATTATTCTAAAAAATCATCCTTCGTTTTTACAGCACCGTTACTTTAGTATACTGAGATCGAACATTATTCCAATGCTCACAAGCTAATTTCATCTTCTGGAGAATCGCATCAACTTCGGTATCAGTAAATCTTTATTTACTCCTACCTACACGCACCTGTACTCAACAACAACATATGAAACTTACACAGAAAAAAAAAAAAGAAAGAAAGAAAGAAAGATACACGTCATCATTTAGAAGTAAGAAGAAACACCTTTGTTCACCACGGCTGAACTGAAATCGGATATAAACGTAAGATTCAGATCACATAATCCTCCATTTTATTAATTGGACGGTAAACTTGAGCTTAATCTTTGAAGAAGTTTTAGCAATATTTACCCACTGAAATTACGATTCCAAAGATGCTGATCACACTGCGCGCAGTAATCATTAATATTAATAATAGTTACTTCAATCAGGATTGTGAACGTAGAGCGCGTTCGGTAGTTATCATTAACGCATAAATGCCGAAATTAATGCACGATCCGCGAGCGATATCTCTGTCAAACGGACGATCAAGTTCGCAGATTGAGCAATGGCCAGTATGGATCAAATGGACAGCGCCTGCCGTTCACTGTATCTGCTGCCTGCGTCACCTACTCGCGGCGCGGGCAGGTGTGTTGTCGCACTCACAAGGCGCGCGTACACAAATCATAATTACTTGAGGTTCATGCGGGGCGCGGACAATTTGATGGAGTCAAAAAATTGTGATAAGACCATAGTGGAGCACGCGCTTGGGATTCGCGGAGCCTCTTTTTGCCCATTCTCGACCTGCGTCGCTGGTAAGGAGATGTGGTCAGCGCCACGCTCAACCCTGACGAGTTACTTCCCCGTTCAGTAATGAACCCCCGGCATCCGGGTCATAGTGCAAATGAGCTACAATGCGGCTCCGAGAAATTATGAAAATATAAAGCTGGTTTTCAGCAGGAAAATACATTCTATCAGTTTGATGATAATATTTTTCACCTAGAAAAAGAGATACCCGTGAGGACTTCATTGCATTTTTCACATGATAATCGTTCTAAAAGGTTGGTTTTACGCCTCGTCGACGTCATTAAGGCTAGAAATGACTGAAATAAGGAACGGCAAGGAATTCGGTCAGACTTTTGTGAAGGAAGCTGGAGTGATTTTGGTAAATCATGGAAAACCCAAATCTGGCTGGTCGGACAGGGATTCGAATCCACGTACTCGCGAATGCGAGGCCATGCACCACGTTCGACAAGCCTAGGTACAACTAATCATAAAGTAAAATCGCAAATTCCAGGTCGGCCAGAGCGTCATCACTAGTGTTCGGATCTTTAGGACGAGCCATATTTTTTTCCTGACTTCTTTTTGAGCTGAAATGCTGAGTTAAACACTGATTCAACGTTTCTGATCGTTGAAATATATTTTATATAGTATATAAATGCATATTCAGACCATTTTCCTAGTTTTGGTCATATTTCAATAATATTTATGGTCATATTTTGAGGAAAAATCTGGTAGTATTTTAATAATACCCGGAATTCAGTAGATATAGATGAGAAGAAATTAAGATAATTATTCATAGAACTGTACTTCTGCTATACAGACGGGAAAAAAACTCATTTTCACTGTGGTGAGAATATACCAGTCAAGAATTAAAGTTATACATTATTGTCACTCTCTAAACCTAATGCTCCGCCTGCCTTTTAATCTCGACAATGCAGCAGAAGCATGCCTGTGTCGATCCGCGTCAATCAATATCTCAATGAAATATCCTTAATCATCGTTAAATCTGCATTGGATCAGTGAGTAGACATATCGCCATGCCGAAAGTAAGATTTTCTGAAATTGCGAAGTTACGTAAGGGAATTTAGAAAGCAGTATTTTAGTACAGATGAAAGAGTTCTATTCTGCAAATTATTTGAAATTACAGTGGCTTCAACAAAACGATTTAAAATTTAATATCCCACTGGTGCAGAGTGTGCACGGAAGCAAATTATGCTGTCTACATGAAAGCGACACTACTAGATAAAATAAACGATGTATAATTGAGCATGTTATGATGTATGGTAATTTAAATGTTTGGTCATATTTTGTCATTTTTTGTCATATTTACCAATTTTTAAAGTCACATTTGCCTGCATATTTCTCTATTTTTTTGGTCATAAAGATCCGTATCCCAGTCATCACTCACCCAGCAAACATTGAAGGAGGGTACGTGTCACACTCAAAATAATTACGGCGCAACAGCGTTCTTAATCTGAAGAGGCTAGCGATTCAGTTATACTCGTATTACAGAATCAGTGAAGCCACTGCAATGATAAACGGATGAAACACAGAACGTACATAGAAACTTAATCATGTCTAACACACTCAGGAACACATCACGAAAATTTCTGTTTCACGAACCACATTTAGCTGATGCTCGTAATGTTTACTGCAGTAAGTGCGTATATTCTGGATAAGCATTAACTATACCAGTAATAAAAAACGACTCTGTATCAACTTTCTTTACTTTTTTTTTTACGGCTCCTCGACGGCTAAGGTCATTAGAGCCGGGATGGAACTGGGGACAAGGAACTGGGAGGAATTCGGCCATGGCCTTTTTGATGGAAGCATCCCGGCATTCGCCTGGAGTGATTTGGGGAAAACCATGGCAAACCCAAATGTGGATGCCCGGACGGGGATTCGAACCCACGTCCTCCCGATTTCTTTTCTTATATCCATCATTTCCAAAACACGTTCATCTCATGCTTTATGTGTTCACCGCATATAGGCATTTCTGTAGGCTAGGAGAATATTTCTATGTTTGATTTTTTTTTTTTTTTTTACTTCTTAACGTCTATTAACAGCGAGGTCTTTAGAGACGGGAAAGGATGGGGGGAAATGAATGGGAAGGAATTCGGCCATGGTTTTTTGAAGGAAGCATCCCGGCATTCGCCTGGAGTGATTTGGGAAACCGCCGTCCTCCTGAATGCGACGCCAGAACGCTAACCATTACACCACCACTCTCGGTCCTCTGTTTGAAGAAACTCTTTTCATGTGCCAGGCAGATAGTTTGTGGGATCGGCAGACTCCTGAACGAGTTTTTATTAATTGCTTCACACACTGTTGAAATGCCAGTTTCTCTCGTAAGAACAAAATGAATGCAGATAATGTACACGGCCCGTAGGCAACAGTAATCCGTCCCCGTAACGGGCTGCCAGATTTCGGTGCCCCCCTCCCCTCCCCCCCCGGCCCCTCCACCAGCAGCCGGTAATGGCGGCCTAATGCGCGGCTCATCGACGAGAAAAATTACCGAGCCCGGGGCGATCCATCACTTGTCTCGTTAGACCAGGCCATCCCACAGCCACACGTGCGATAAGCTGTGAGATCACACTCATTCAATCAGTTGTAAACAGCCTAACTCAATACCAGCAGATTTTTCTTGCCTTCGTGGTACTTCTAACGCCCTTCTCAGGCGACGCGACCAACACTTGCCAGTATCCAGTAATTCACTTCCAATTCTGTGTAATGGGGATGCCAAACGGCGCGACTCCCAATAGACGCGTGCGTGTATTACCAGTCTCGGGCGACCTGCTGGCAAGTCGCGTCTCTCGAGTCTTGTGAAACATGGCGGATGAACACAAGTTCAAGGTAAGTTTGCGGGTGAATTTGAGAAAACAGTACATGTAATTAGTATCCAGTAATTTTCTTTTTTATTTAAAACTATTTGAAACTGGTTTTAATTAATATCTTGGGCTCATTCCACGCCAAATCACCTAGTGCCATGTGCACTTAGGTCTCAGATTTTTTTCATATTTTTTATGTGTATAGATACTTAAGATATAAAACCATAGGAATTTTTTCAATTTTTTATTTCGAAAATTGGCTTCAGGAAAAATATTTGAAATTTGCACATTTCATGCGATTCTTCCCTTGATTGTGTCTACATCAAATCACATAAAATGTTGTAACTCGTTTATTTTTGGAACAACATACATCATTTTGGTATCAAATTAAAGCTAATTATTGATACTTTCTAACTAAGTAATAATATTCACAAAAAATTGTTATAAAAAATTTTGGGAGCCCTCAAAATAAAATGTTTGGTTTTTAAAAGTGTTGCAATAAATTTGCAATAACAGGCAAGTACCAGCAGACACATACTTTAAATTTTAACAAAAGCTCAATCTCAATATGTGTTTTCAGCTGTAAAAAAAATTAAAAGGGTGTTTTTTGTGGTTGTTAAATAATTCAAGTTCGTTATTCTCTGCTGTTTAACGATGATTATGATTTTTTAGCGGCTACTAGACCTTTAAAAAAGGATTGAATTTTAGAAACAAGGTGAAACAATTTGATATTTATGGAACAAATGAATAGACAAATAAACCTATGCCAAGCTATTAATTGTTTAACCACTTTATAAAATGAAACTTTTACTTCAAATGCACGGTACACTCCAAGAAGAATTTGAATGTGAAACATGAAGTTTACAATAAAATATTATGTAACAGATGATGAGTCAATGGATCAACAAGCAAAAGAATATTTAAAATATTAAAGAATTACATTTTAACATTTAATACATGTTGTATGGGTGCTGATTTATAAAATGTTCTTAACTGATTCTTCAATTAATTGTTGAATATCTTTTTCCAGGACATATGTTCTGCCTGATGCTGAAGTTGATGCAGGCACTGGTACTTCTTGTATAATGTTTTCAAAAGGTACCCAACAGCTGCCACTTGGTGTTGGACATATAAATGTTTTGGAAGGTCTACAAGGGTGCATGAATTGAATTTTTGCATCCCTCATGTTCAAAGATCATTGTTGCAGTTTCCCTATCCACAATTTTTCTCCATAAATAACTGCATATAATTTTTCTGGCACTATCCATAAGATCTTCTTTATTTTCACTACCAACAGAAGTTTTAAAAGATGTTTGAGATGATGAAACTCGTTTTACTAAAATAATTGTCTTATTCATTTGGTTCATAGTCACTGTCTGTTGAAATGTTAATATTCTCATAAGTTTCAGTATTATATGCTATAACTGATTTTCTACAAGATATGCACAACTGTTTGCCAGGTACTAATTCAGTGTCATGGTACTTCTTTCAAAATGATAAAGAAATTGATCTTAGACCTTTTCTGACATTTTGTTTATGTCTTTTAAAAGGATCGCAACATATTCTCTACCTGTTCTCAAAAGTTGACAAAAACTTTTTTAAATGATCATGACATGTGAATTGCAAGTGCAAACATTTTGTTCTAAGTCTGATCAGTTCTATATCAGTTCGTTTAAAGTCACAAATACTTACAATATTTTTTGGCATCTGTGGAAAACTAGTTGTTTCTTGAAATTGAAAACAAATTGAACACTGCATTTTATCAAAACTTAAACTGAAATATAATTCACTTTTAAATGATACATTTCAATAAAGGCTTAGGGATTTACAGTACTACATGAGTACTATGATTGCATAGTGATAATTAATCACTACTATAGCATTACCCCAATATTTCTAAACAGCTGAACACTAACTGAGACAGGGCAGGTTCTTTGTTTTACCTCTTCTCCCTAAAATGTTTTAACAAGTTAGAACAGGTTGAAATATGTTTCAACTTGATAGAACAGGTTGAAATATGTTTCAACTTGATAGAACAGGTTGAAATATGTTTGAACCTGCAATGAAAATTTAGGAGGGGCAAATTCTACTTTTAGAACTAATCATGTTACCAAGTAGAGCTTACTTCTAGAAATAAAGTCAATAATGGCAATGATAATCATAATTTTCGAAAAGACATATCGAGATAGATATTTGGATACTTCTAGAAAGAATTACCAGTGTCCGCATCAATGTTAATTTCAGGAAGAACATATACATTCTGGAAGAAAATAATGGCTGCAAATCAGTTACAACTTTTTATAAATCAGCACCCATTCAACATGTATTAAATGTTAAAATGTAATTCTTTAATATTTTAAATTTTTGTTTGCATGTTGATCCATTGGAACATCATCTGTTACATGATATTTTATTGTAAACTTCATGTTTCACATTCAAAGTAATTCTTCTTGGAGTGTACCGTGCATTTGAATTAAAAGTGTCATTTTATAAAGTGGTTAAACAATTACTAGCTTGGCATAGGTTTATTTGTCTATTCATATGTTCCATAAATATCAAATTGTTTCTAAAATTCAACCCTTTTTTAAAGGTCTAGTAGCCGCTAAAAAATCATAATCACCGTTAAACAGCAGAGAACAACGAACTTGCATTATTAAACAACCACAAAAAACACCCTTTTAATTTTTTTACAGCTGAAATCACATGTTGAGATTGAGCTTTTGTTAAAATTTAAAGTAGGTGTCTGCTGGTACTTGCCTGTTATTGCAAATTTATTGCAACACTTTTAAAAACCAAACTTTTTATTTTGAGGGCTCCCAAAATTTTTTATAACAATTTTTTGTGAATATTATTACTTAGTTAGAAAGTATCAATAATTAGCTTTAATTTGATACCAAAATGATGTATCTTGTTTCAAAAATAAACGAGTTACAACATTTTATGTGATTTAATGTCGACACAATCATGGGAAGAATCGCATGAAATGTGCAAATTTCAAATATTTTTCCTGAAGCCAATTTTCGAGATAAAAAATTGAAAAAATTCCTATGGTCATATCTCTTAGGTATCTATACACATAAAAAATATAAACAAAATCTGAGACCTAAGAGCACATTGAATATTTTAATTTGGGTGATTTGGCATGGAATGACCCATCTGGCTTTAACAAACTTTTGTGTACGATATTGACAATCCTAAATTGTTACTTGTATTCCTTGTCGGCGGTAGCGTAAAATTATTCAGTTCAAAGCGTGGAGGGAACTATCAGTCTTCATCATTTGATTAGTTTAAACAGATAATAAGTAATATTAATCAACAGCAAGCATTTTTGTAGTATTCAGTCAGATGTCTATGTGAAAGAATCAACGAACAGTTTAATAAAAAAAAATTAAATTTATTTTTTGTCAGTCACCGTTTGTAGAGTTGCAACCTGTCATTTTGATAAAGAAATTCAGGAAGTTATAATTATGTATTGCGAGAGAATGTTTGTTTCGTAATAAATACCGACTCTTGTTGGGCATGCGTGCACTTGTTTATATTTTCATTAGTTCTTATCGCTAGTATTAACTTCAAAATTTCATAAGTAATCGATACCTTTTCTTAAATTTTCTTATTTACCCACTCTACGTTCCTCGTAGGATGGTACAGCCCATTAATGTTAGTATGTGATAAGTAAACAGCCTGAGAGCAAAGAAAAATGTTTTAATATGTGACCTGTGAATGTCGGATGTCAACTGAATATTACGTACGCATTGTGAAGATAAGTAATAATTATTAATACTAATAGAGTTGTAAGACTGCTAGATAAATTGTAATATTAATGTGTCAAATAAGGCTTCGATGGAGTTATTTAGGTGAGGTATGACATTCGAAAGTAAACAAAATACCAGCTAATAGAATTCGGAACACTATATTGTAGTGTTCCGATGCAGTGAAACTGAAAAAGAGACAGAAAAACGACCTATAGCGCAAAAACTGCAACTATAAAACGGCTAATGCAGAGAATAGTGTGTAAATACAAACAAATTAGAAGCAATAAAAATGTAAATACGATACCGTATACCGTCTATACCGTAATTCCACAGTATAAATTGTTGCACAAAACTGGCTTTGTCTTGTTTATGGCTTTACGCCTCGTCGACGTCGAGGTCATTAGAGGCGGGAAAGCAAGCAGGAAGCCGCAATTTCGGACAATATTCTACGAACAGCAAATTACGTACAGGGTTTTTTCGAAAAGAAGCAGTAAATTTTGAATTTTATCTCTGACAAACTATAAAACGTACAAATACGCGACACACATGGCTGGATAGAGGAAGATTTAATGTTTGTACCCC
This sequence comes from Vandiemenella viatica, assembly GCA_031002005.1. Classification (NCBI taxonomy): domain Eukaryota; kingdom Metazoa; phylum Arthropoda; class Insecta; order Orthoptera; family Morabidae; genus Vandiemenella; species Vandiemenella viatica. The sequence continues at coordinate 34,873,248 of CM061918.1, forward strand.
CCGCCTATTAGTTCAATTCACTGCCACACATGGCGCTGCTGCCTGTTTACGTGGAAATGACGACGCCACAGAAGTCGTTTTGTATGCTACAGTATGCAAAAACTGAATCAATTTTTGATGTGCAGCGTGCATTGGTTGTAAGTTTATTAACTTGCAACCTCGTCATAAACAGATTTACGATTGGCATAAGAAATTCGTAGAAGATGGGAGCATATGCAAAGGAAAAAGCACTGGTAGTCCTCGAACGTCAAATGAAGATGTAGGCAAGAATTAGACTACCGTTGTTATGATTGCTACAGTGCTCTTCTCGAATGTATAAAGTAAAACTTTGGACCTTCCTGAAACCAGTGATGTATGGGACGTATTTGTGTATTTTATAGTTTTGTGAGAAATAAAAATGTAAAATCTGCTCCTTATTTTTGAATAACCATGTATTTACATATATAAAAAATATTTATATTTATATCCCTATAAAGAACCGATCCGTAATTCAATATTCCACAAATGATTTAACAAAACATACAGCTAGCATGAGAAACGAAACAGTAAACAGATACATATCCCATTTAAATCCATGTTAATAGTTCCATTCTGGCCCAGAATAGCTTTATGCCTGCCATTACTTTCAGTGCTACCTAATTGTTTCATCTTCATTAAAGTAATTGGCCAGTTTGATTTAGCAAGTGCATCAGTGGAAGCCAATCGCAGAATGTGCGATGCAGCTCACTGAATGGAGCGGTGTATGACCACTCGCATTCGGGAGGGCGCGTGTTTGATCGCAGGCCCACCAATCCAAATTTATGTTTTGCATGGTTCCCCGAATTCACTCTCCGCAAATGTCGGCGAATTGCTCACCGTTCTCTGCCCAGAAAGAGTTTCTCGCTTTAACTACTCGAAGCTGACGACCAGTAAACATTAAATAAAATACATAGTTGTTTGACCGCACATATTATCTGAAGTTTCCTCGTTAAGTGTTGTTTAGCATAACATTTTTATACGTAAGAATGGCATGCATAACGTACAAGCTGAGGACTCAATGCGAACGTGTATTTGATTAAACCATAAACAAAATACTCATAATTGAGTTACTAATTTATAAATTTTCACTGTGTCAGTAACTTATCTGAATTATTGTCTTAAACGATATAATTGCTTTGTGATAGCGAAAAAAAAAGTAACGAACAGGGTTTTTTTTCTGGCTATACGTTACGTCGACGTCCTGGTCATTAACGGCGGTGAAGAACTAGCGGCAAGGAATCTGAATGAATTCGGCTAGAGCCTTTTGAAGGAACTATTCCGGTATTCAACTAAAGTGATTTAGTAAACCCAAATCTGGATGCCGGAACGGGGATTCGAACCTGCGTTCTCCCGTATGCGAGGCCAAAATATTACCACGGTATGTGGGCAACGAACGAAATGGATACAAAATTGTAGGGGAAAATTTGAAGTGTACCAACAACTGTTGTGCATTTTTTTTAAATTCAGAATAGTCATTACTTACCAAGAGTAAAACTTAATTACGAACTGAGACCATGCCAGCGCAAAGTTAACATTAAAATCATTAATATTCAGTGATCATTAGGACTTCTTTAGTTTACCGTAATAACATCCTAGGTATTAAATGACGCATACAAATAACACCGTTCCTCTTTCTGTTAATGCGGCTGCAAACTGCCATCAGAAAAATATTATCTCAATTTCTTAAGGATATTTTGACAAACACGTCGAGATGATTAGAGGCGGGAAAGGAATGGGACAAGAAAGTGGTAGAAATTTGGCCATGGGTTTTTGAAGGAATTATCCCTGCAGTCACCTGGATTTCGGGAAACCATAGAAAAGGGAAATTTGTAGGGCCAGACAGTTTCGATATCTATTTGTGAGGTAACTATGCGCGACCAAATCGGCGGCAGTATTTGTATTCTAATCCTATCTTTCAGTATTCAGACGACAAAAGTGACGCAAAATAATGGTGAGCCGCAACTGAACTGTGTATTTGACTAATTTTGGGTAAAGAGTCAATATTGCAACTGTATGTCTACTACAACAAAAAAATATATTATTTCTTGAAAAATCAAACGAAAAAATGCAAAATTTGGCAGCTGCCATGTCGTTTCTTGTGGCGCAAATCCCTGGCCATGCGACTGTAAGCAAAGGGATGATTTGCTTGTTTTGTTGATAAGTTATGTATAGTGGCTCAGTGTGTAAACACATAATTTAAAAAGAAAACAAAATGTTTCCTTACGTTCCAAACAAGATATGCGGCGAAAAGAGGAATTCCCAAGACGTGGACCAGCATTTTTGTCTACGAAGTCTTCAGTATATTTTTGCGATGACTACCTTGTTTATCACGTTTAATAAGCTATGTAGCTGAATATTTTCTTCTGACTTAAATTTTTATCGATAAATGAATTACCACTTTGGAATTAGAGTATCGTTGCTCCTATAAACACAACGTCTTTACAACCTGTTGAAATTAGTCAGACATCATCTCCTGAAACATGATTTAAATCAATACATGTACATAACGCATATTACAAATTAGTAAATCTTTTGAAAATATGTCCGTCATTTTCGTAACGTCGCTACTGTTAAGAATGCGCGCTGTCCATAATTAACAATGTCTGAGATTTATTCATTTTTTTCTAATAGCCTATGGCTAATACAGATATAGGTTTAGCCATACTATATCATTCGTCAAAGCTAATGTATCATCTCAATATTGGAATATTAGCTGTTAGTTCTTTATTTACTTTTGTGCACAACATTTAAGCTATATTTTTAACTTAACTACTGCCTCTGCTAATATTGGTCCTATAACACAATAGTACTATTTAGCTTGCAACAATAATTCTTTCTGGCTATATAAGTTTCCGCAATATAGCCTACAAATTGACTCTAAAGCTTAACATTCAAATACAATGCCGTGAAAGACTTCATTCACATATAACTTTTCTTAATTACACGATGATATGTGCACTTTTCATCATAAAACTCTGCTTTCAGTTTTTGAGTATTCAAGTATATCTTTCGATATTCTGGTATTCAAGTAAAAATCACAGTTTTATGCAGAAAACTTTCCCAGAATCGTCACATCAGTTTCGGCTAAATTAGAGCGGTTTGCTTTGGTAAATCCAGCTTTCATTGCAAATATTACTTGTTTTATGGACTGGTAACCAGAACTAAGTAATAGATTAATTTAAAACCTTAAACATACGACGCACGGATTGCGTCACGTGACTTTTCTGTATTTTTATTTCATGAAAAATGTTCTTAACTCTTATCGAGCAAATAAAGTTGATTTTCCATGTCCTTACAACTTGCTCTATCTTTTTCTAATTACAGTTTCACAATTTTCTTTTTAGTGTCAAGTATCCCATTACTCCTCAGTTTTCCATCTGACAGCGCGAAAGAAGTTCCACGGAAAAATAAATCTACCAAAATACGCTCTTATTTGGATTGTGAACACTAGTATGCCGCTAAGTACTGTACAGGGTGTCTACCATGAACCTGACACATTTGAAATTGCTGTATATTTAATACGGCTTAAGATAAAAAGAAAATAATGCATTCAAGGTCAAGAGTAACTCACCAAGTTTTATTTTAAAAAATCACTACACCTCTCGTTGCACGAAGAAATCTAGCCTGAATTTAAGTTCCTGCCAGGTTTTCTGCAGCATCTCGGGCGTAATGTAAGTGACAGCATCTCGTATGCGGCCGCGAAGCTCTTGAAGATCATGAATTTTGCGTCATGTATACACTTTGTCCTTCACATGTCTAGAGGGGCAATATCCGGTGATCGAGTCGGCCAATTTGTCGGTCCACCACTCCCAATCCAGTGACTTGGAAATTTGGGTGTCGAGAAATTCTCAAACGATCAGGCTCCAATGCGGAGGGGCGCCGTCCTGTTGAAAGATGACGTTCGGCTGCAAATGCATTAACTGAGGCACAACAAATTGTTCCAACATGTCGAGGTACATACTACCCGTAAAAGTTTTTTGTACAAAGAAAAAGGGGCCGATGATCAAATTGTGCATCAATGCGCACTACACAAATGTGTTCCACAATGCAGTGGGGGTTTTTGTGATCCTCAAATACGTGTGTGTTGACTTTAGACCACATTTCATTTATCGGGCAATCAGAGAAAGCAATGAGAGTTAAAAATATTGGGTCTTCATCAATGTGATGTAACATATCGATAGCAAATGCCTGCCTCGTATCACCGTCATCTGTTTCAACTGCAATTTGTATGCATGAAACCGAAGACAGTGATGCAGTACCTTATGTACAGTGGACTTCGGCATCTGCAATTCTCGTGCCGCTTGTCGAAGGGACTTACGTGGACTTTGTTCAAACGCCTGTTTCACTGTTCCTACATGCTCCTCTGATTGCAATTTCTTCACACTTCCCGTTGCCAAAAAGCGCTGTTTCCATATCTGAATGATGTTCCGTGATGGTGGGTCCTTCTTGAACACGCCTCGAAAGTTGCGTTGCATTTGAATCACTGAATTTGTTTCCGCGTACCACCAAATAACTTGTGATTGCTCTTGCGGTGACGTCATTTTCAGTTAATCTACTGCAGCGCCACCTACAACCTCTTGCGCGAGTTTTCAAAAATAGTCAACAGAAGTTCCACAGTTTCTCTACATATTGCAATGCATGTTACCAGCCTATTTCCATTCGTTGATTTTTGGCAGCTAAATGAAAGGTGTCAGATTCATGGTGGACACCCTGTATAAAATAACAGTTCAAATGAGAGTCCTGCCTCGCTCAATTAGTATATCTTAGTGGATATCGCATACGAGTTACGTCAGAAGGTAGTCGCTCGGTGCAGAAACCAGCGCTTGACAAGTTTACAGATTACGCACCAACTTCGGTACCAAGCGAACAAACATCTTTTAAGTGGAACCTGTTTAATTCATGACCGACTTAGTAATCGATTAGAAACAGCAAAACTGTTGATTAAATATAATTTTCCACTAGCGGACTCTGACTAATAGATTAGCTTAGATCCTCTACTCAGTAAATTTGGCCATTATTTTTATTGTTAATTAGAAATAAACTGATCTAACTGAACTAAGATGGTTTTATTATGAGATTATATTTTTTTTTTTAATTGATTGAATTTGACATGAAGAAACAAGTTTACAATTCCCTCATAACTTGTTATGTTCCTAACTTCAAAACGCGTTTATTATTTGTAAATACAATGGAACTCCAACTATCCCAACTCCGACTGTCTGAATCGCTGAATATCCGAATCGCTTTTTAGATTTAGGACAGTGTGTGGTGTGTGGTTCGTCAGACCCTGGGTATGATACACTAAATGATGATTAACTTTTCGAAAGTGTGAGAGAAGCAAGTGACGAGGAAGCAGACGACCTTAATGTCAAAGTTGCAGCAGACATGGGATCATCAGCTAGTGAAGCATTTGCAGGCTGCTGCTTAACGTCTCTTTAACAGCGAGGTCTTTAGAGACGGGAAAGGATGGGGGCAATGAATGGGAAGGAATTCGGCCATGGCCTTTTGAAGGAAGCATCTCGGCATTTGCCTGGAGTGATTTGGGAAAGCATGGAAAACCCAAATCTGTATGCCCGGACGGGGATTCGAACCGCCGTCCTCCCGAATGAGAGGCCAGAACGCTAGCCGTTACACCACCACGCTAGGTCATTTGCAGGCCTTGAAACTGCGTTGAAGTGAATGGAGCGTCAGCCCGAGTGTGACCACATGCAACTTCTCACTGTTAAACATGTTAAAGTGTTGCCTCTTCATTTAATTAATTAAAAGCTCTTTTTCTTTAAAAATAGTTTTTTCCTCCCATTTTCAATATACATGCAGTAATTAATTAAAATAGACCCTTTTTGGAAAAAAATCCAATTATCCGAATTTTTGTTTGTCCGAATGGGGCCTGGTCCCAATTGATTCGGATGATTGGAGTTCTACTGTAATAGAGATTTTTTGCTGATGTTAATTTTTTTGTTTATATTTGTAAGCAACCAGTAAAGTGAAGGGTACAGGAGAACATAACAAGCAAGATGCTGGACACGGAGCTGAAAGGAAAGAAGACCAGATGAAGATCGAGGTGCAGACGGGTGAAAGGCGTTAGGGGGTGTCCGTTAACTACGTGAGCATTGTTTTCTTAAATCTGAACTCCACTTCGTGAGATCCTTGAAGTGAGGTTCCTGGCAGCACCCCTCCCCCCACTTGGTGAGATTTCGACGAACCTACCCATCTCTATTTGTGCTCCCTTAATTAATAAACGTCCCCTTAAGAAGTGTATGGAAGAAAGAGGAGGAAATTGGCTGACAGAAGAAGAAGAGAGATGGTGGTTGGACAGGAAGCACTGGTGAGGCTTTGATCCCAGCTGACCCGTCCAGCGGTTGGAACCCCCTCAAAATGACGATGAATTTTATTTAGACCTTAATTAATTATAAATTTAGATTTTCATCCCCGCTTCCGCAGAGGTCAAGCACATCCGAAAAGATGACCTCGATTACAACCCTTGTGCGAAGCATCCACCGTCAACGTCACCTCCGTGGAAGTCGAAGAATTGAACTCGACTGGAAGTGTGATGAAGAGTCCCGGACAACTTGCTGGCGCGAAATCCATTAGCTGTGAGAGCAGAAGAGCCGACACGGGGCTAATTACACGACACCACTCGACCGATAAACTCGCCGGCCGTTCGTTATCGGCACAAATAATTCGAGAGGTCTCACAGCTCAGGAAGCGGTTGTAATTGCATTTCCGCTACCAAAATATCTCGCGAGTTCTTTTAAGCTTGAAACGCCAACTGCCAGGGATGGCTGAATTTTGAGCGGCTGGTCGAAAGGAGAATGTGGGAAGGTAAATATAGACGACAAATCGACAAGTAATCAATTACTTAAAACAATAATTCCGGAGCATTCAAATAAATTGGGGGTAGGCAGTAGAGTAGCAAGTATCAAAGCGAATACTTCTTTCTTTAGCCATCTAGCCTGTCAAAAAGCAATATTTTGTTTATAACTTAACATTAAAGGTGTCAAGACTGTATACGTATCCATCTTCTAGCAAGCAGTGATGTATTTAAAATACTAAATGACTCGTGCGTAAATTTTGCGAGTTAAGTGCCGTGAATAGTGAGGTAGGTGGTTTGTAATGGGGTAGAAAGAAAAACCGCCTCATTTCTAACAATACTTTTTTGATGTCACCTGATGTATGCAATCCTGCAGCCCTCTATTTTGACATAAACATTTGAAGCTATCCCTTCCCCGGAAGCCGAATTGTCAGAGATCTCGCCGGAATATAACTAAGCTGAACAAAACAAACACATTATATCGATATCCCCGTGATATACAGGGCGTTTCATTTATGACGCGTCCGCACGCACGAGAAAAATCGCCCGGGGCAGCGCCGCCTCGCTTACCGGGCAGTCACACGGCGCATCGCCCGTGCTCGGAGACGCCTCATGCGTGCGCTTATTTCTTACCTTATAGCACGTGCTGGAAATGTTAGCCATCGGCTTCAATACACGCTTGACATCTTCTAAGGAATAATTCGCCTCGCACCAATTGCACACCACATTCCAACTTTCACATCGTGTCGCGGCCGTTTGTGGAAACATAAGTATTAAAATTAATAATATTTCTTCACAAACACTGCAGAGAGTTAGCCAAAACATACTTAGAAGATGTCAAGCGTGTATTGAAGCCGATGGCCAACATTTCCAGCACGTGCTATAAGGTAAGAAATCAGCGAGTAAGAGGCGTACCCGAGCACGGAGGATGCGCCGTGTGACTTTCCGGCAAGCGAGGCGGCGCTGCCCCGGGCGATTTTTCTCGTGCGCGCGGACGCGTCATAAATGAAACCCCCTGTATGTTACTATCTAGTGGTAATACAATCATAGCCCGTATTCGCGAGAATTTTTACATATAAATTGTACAGCAAAACACGAACATTTACTTAACAGAGTGAACGAAGACGCCCGGCATGGCTATACGTCAGCGCCATCGAAGGCTTAAGTCCCGATCAGGCTTCCTACGGACTTCAAACCCACCAAATGGAGTACCAAGCAATGAAAGAATATTGGCTTGGGAGAAGAGAGTGCAACATGATATCGAGTGATCTACCACCCGGGTCTGAACAACCATGGCCCATATTGAAGTCACTAAATAGGCTTCGAGTTGGAGTTGGCCGTTCCAAAGAAATTCTTGCCTCACAGGGAGAATAGCCAGAAACCACATGTTCGTTCGGGGAGAGAGACACTATGTTACATCTGTTATCTTGTCTACAAATCGGAATTAATGTATCCCAATTTGACCTCCAATCAGCTACTGACAAAGCCATCGCACTGGCGGAAAAATTGCCTCATATTTGATCGACACGACAATAAGAAGAACAGAAAAAAATATCCGAAACGCTCCTTACAGTAGGAAAACACACGTTTACCAATATATCTGTGATATGAGGTGTCGCTATCTAGCGGTAACACTAAACCGCCTCAAAAAAAAAATCGTTTATTGTTTTCGACATTTGTCTGACTTAATGAGATTTGCCATCAATTTAGACATTGTGTTACCTGTATTGTAATTTTCTGAACGCTCCGTATTCATGTCATTATGTGATGTGCAAACGTATCATCGAATATGCATCTTCGCTCGGGAAGACGTTCGATCCAAATGTATATTCGCACTTATTAAATATAGAATCAGCTCAAAGCGCTAACAAGCACACGAACTGTGTCAAACATGGCCGCTTGTTATCACGTGAGGAGCTTTCGTCCTATTGGCCCACTCAAACGGCGACAGTATTTTGTTACTCAGGTGCCGTGCCCGCCAGAGCCATCTGCCGAGCCGACGGTGGCGCCAGTTTGTTTACCGGCGGTGCGCGGGCAAACTTTGGCAATAAATCGAGCAAGCTGCGTTCTCGCAACAAATTTAATCAGCAGGCGCGCTGTTGACATTATAAAACAGGTAGAAATACGATGGCCGCTCCAACTTGGCTTATTAGTTCGGCGCCCTGCCGCCGTGGCGCCAAATGAGACTCGCCTCCTTATTGGCTGTCGAGAAGACAGCCGACAAACGACGTACGGCAAACAGCAGCAACAGCTGCGAGGCGAGATAGCGTCTTCGGCGTACAATCACTGCGAATCCTTACGAAGATCGAATACGCCACACTCCGTCGTTAGCAACAAAACTTATTTTATGCAGCAGAAATCACAACCGTAACTAGATGGAAAAAATGCAACAAATGCATTATGCTCGCAATAAAATATTGTTTGATGTTAATGTAACTGGAATCCACGAACGACCCTATAAAAAAAAAAAAAGTATTTAAAACAAAATGGAAATGTAATATTAGACGGCTGCCTCGCGTTAAGGATAAAACTTCTTTAGTTAAACTGCTGTTTAGCATAATGGTTTTATGGGTAAACAATGCGTGAAGTATATGTGATTGGCTAAATTAAATATGATCCCAATAACATATCATCTCAGATCTTGATTTTGCTTCCCCTCCAAGCCCACCCTTTTGCTACCGAACATTAAATCACTCTGACAATTATTTATTATCTTTTGTCATTATTTATTGAAAGGAGTGTTCATCTTTAAAGCAGAGTGATCTGTAGCACATATTTATCCTATCTCGAAACGTTCATGATTTCTTGCCTCTTCCTAGGACATCAGATATTTGCGCAGATTTGAAGCTAGACCGTAAACTCACTAAGTTTGAAAACCTCATCCAAAATCCTGCGGCAGTTTATGCGTGATGCCATTTTAAATCCTCAGACACGCAACTCTCAGATTTGTAATAGTATAGATCAGATTATTCGAAAATCTACCAGTTTTCGTTTGATCACTGTTGCCACTGCCCAGCCAGCCAATGAAGCTACAACCAGAAGACATCCACTTCTACTCGTCAAACCTATTAGGAGATATCATATAATAGGGCGAATTAGAATAAAAGCCAAGCTGTTCACATTTTTCTATGTTCGTGTGATTAGAATAAAACAATGGGAACGGAGACTTCGTCCGCGTGTCCATTTTAATAGAACCTGGAGTCTGAACGTTAACTAGATAACTCGCAAACCTTAGGAGAGTCCGATAATACCCGAGCCATATATTTTTTTATAATTAATTTAATTGCGATGGAGCGCACACTCTGGTGGCAATTTCCCTACACACCCATTTTCCCCCTTCCCTTGTCGTATTTCTTAGTTATATCGGATTTCTTGAGAATTTGCTTCATAATTATTTATGTCTGACGTTGATAGATACAGCCTCCAGGGGACAGTTTTGTTTCAATTTGTCTCTCCTTATATTGTCGCTGCATTAATAATAAAATGCAGTCTTTTATCTTTTGACTAACTTAAAACTTTAATATCGTCCCTTATCTTATTCGTCCACCGAAACTACATTCGAGAAATAAGGTCTTCGAAGACTACAAGGTCCAATTTTAACACTGACTGATTTAATAGTTGTAACCCATACACACTCTCTGCGTGTTACTCTGTCACTATGACAACCAACTCTATCTCAGAGCAAACAACATTCCTTTTTCTTTTGGAACCTGTTGTGCTATATTCTGTACCCACCTACTTTTGCACTCTACAAATTTCAACTTCAAATTCTTTCAACATTTTTGGTAAATTATTCATCTTTGTCTCGGTAACTTTTTCTGATCCCTGACCAACTTACCTATGAAAGCAAATCTTTCTACACCTTTGTGTCTGAAATCAACTGCCAGCTTAAAGTCCACGAATCTCACTATTAAAGTTTAACGCCTCGCAAGGATAACGTAGAATCGAATTCATTTGTATTTACGTACATCCTTTCACCCAAGTGTGGAATTACAACATGGTACTACTAGTACAGACTCTATTCAGATAATCGTTTGTTGGAACACCGTCAGCTGGATCACTAACAGATGCCGGATCGTCTGCGACACTTTGACCCACTGAACGTGTGGCTGAGTATCCCGTCGGCTGATCCCTTACTCCACGTTATCTCCACTTTTTCACAATTCCTCGTTTTAACGTGTCGTCATTGTTTGCCATTACCACCCCTGGTAAGCCGGAGCCCGCCATTTTGCCATTCCATGGCCATCTATCGGCATTCAAGACGAAACAGATATCCACAGTTTATTAATATCTCTGTGATAGTTTGAGTCCGGCCGAGGGCAAGTGTGCTTTTAATTGAGTGTTATGTCCTGTACTGTCCTCACTGAAACCTGGTGATAATTACGATGATAAAGCACATATACACTAGACGAAACAGAAACATACTTGTAGATGGCTGTATGCCATGACGAATAAGTCATTAATATATATATATGTTACCCGCGACTTCGTACGCGTGGACTTAGAATTTGATTGCTAGAATTGGATATACAAAGCTGAAAGTTACCTAAGATACGTCCCAAACAACACCGAGTCGGCATAATATGACGGGAACGCCATCGATATACCATTCCACCGTCGAACCTGTCTAATGATTAAAACTGTTATTCTCACGGTAAAAAAAGTATCCTATTTCCTTCCTAAAGATACAAAGTATTTCCTTGTCATCGGTGTGCACATATAGTCACCAAAATGTAACAAAAAGACGGAAACTTACTTTCGCATATTTAACAACATTAGTTTAGATCACACACAACCTGCCTGTGGAACCTGTATACCGTGAATAAAGTAAACGCTTAAGGCACTCTTCTAACGTCTAACCATTTGCCACGCATTCCAGCCCTGAATTTATGGGACCTACATTTCATCATGGTATCCTTACTACAAAATCATAGGCTTGGCTCAAACTATGAAAAACAATTCTTAAAAAAATTTTCTCCCGACGGGTTTGGAACACGAAGCCTCATGGAAAATTTCTTATTAAAATTTTTTTTAAAAAAGCAAGCTCTTTATCCACTACGCTACCAGATCTCATTGTCATTTCGCATTACAGAGACGTATAGATATATTATGCGTTTGTCTTTCACAGTTCAAATACTTTTCATAATTCAATGACAATAGGTATTATGTATACAGAAAATAGAATCCTATGTCCATCCTAATGTTAAATAGTATCTCCTTGTCAAATTTCATCACGATCGGATTAACCGTTTAACCTAAGAAACGTAACAAACATACAGTCACACATTGTTACTTTCGCATTTATAATATTAGTATAGAAGATTCTCTGTGATATGTCGTGCTGATTTGTGGTGTTGCTATCTAGTGGTAATGAGATCACTCCTTATCGACGCCAGCGAAGCCTGGCGGCTTGACTCTGAACTTATCGCATACCCGTGACCTCGATTGTTTATAATTTTGTCACTTGCGGGTTGAATTTCGAAAATCTTAATGACGTTACCAAAGCGGAGAACTTATTTATCGATTTTTGTTAAGTAAGAAGGTAGAAAATAGAGATTGCTCGTCTAAAATCAAATATATATAATATATATGATGATTGCCCGACACAACAACCGTCAAATGGCGTATCGTCTCAAAGGTAACACGAACGCAATAGAATTAGACCTCAGCGTCTCCACAAAAGATGCTAAACAACTTTCATTGAAAGAGGAATTAGGAAAATGAAGATATGCAGTCTGAAAACCCTGTAGCGTGCAATTACTTAGAACGATAATTTCCACACGTGGGAGGGCTTAATGGCGGGAGTTAACAAGCAGCGTGCCACATTACTCAAGGTGCCGTACGCAGGGGGTTGGAGAGCGACAGTTTTTAAAAGCCAGACTCCCCCTTCTTCAGAGTGAGTGCTGGAACCAGAACATTCTTCCAACACACCAGAAGCCCAGGACTCATTAGCGCTCAAGAGCACAGACCACCCAGCACCGACTCTCAATACAACACAACAAGCACTCATATCTCTCCCCCATTGCCCTCTAAAATGGTTTAGTACAATCATTCATCTATCTTATCACCACACGCTCACTTCAACTTACGTCCACAATCATGTCAGATCGCACACCGTAAACGTCGTCTTCAAACAGCTGGCGGGAAAGGACGGACAACAGGCATAGCGCATTAGAGGACCCACCCGTGTCAGTAGACAGACAAGTGGCTAAAGTGAAATCCCTGGGACACACATCGACCACGACGAGCTACTCAAAACAGACGTGCTTATCTCAAACAGACCTACAGTAATCCCAAATGGAAGACGCGCGTGGAAAGATATATCCAGTTCAACCACATTCGACACGTCACAGTAAATTACTCTCTCTTGAATTAGTGGCTCATAGGATCGACTATTGAGATATTTTCGACAAGTGAATACGTAGTATCCACAGAGTATTCCCTATCCGTAATCATCACAGTTACGATCGTCTTATATTCGTACCTCAATTCCATTTTGTAAATTTTTCGCAATAAATTAAACTTTATATTTTCAGACCATCTTAATTCAATAAACTGACCCTCGTTATTCAATTTCTGATGATAAAACCAATCCCATATTCAATAGCTAATAATCAACGGCGGGAACATTACAATTCATTCCCTTCTATATGTTGCTCGCTCAAAGAACTGAATCCAGACTTCAGATCCCATACGCAGATGAAATCTAATCATTAGTATATTAAATCTATGTAGTAAATAACAATTTCCTAACATTTAAGACCTCTTGTTACTGCATACATATTCATTAGTTAAACGTATCTGATTACTTTGTTCGGTACCATTCTACGGAGGTACTTACGATGTCTACCGAGCATGGTGGGAGAGCAGTAACGCTCTGGCTTCGCATTCAGGAGGAGGCGGGTTCAAATCTCCGTCCGGCCATGCAGATTTGGGTTTTCCAGGTCACGGCCGAATTCCTCCCCGTTCCTTGTCCTCAGTCCCGCCTCTAATGACCTCGACGTCATAAAGGCACAAGTGATGCCAGTTTAAGTGTCGAGCGGTAGGCTACGATGATAGAGATGTGTTCTTACTTCACAACTCTGTTTAACACATTCAGCGATCACTGTTAAAACCACCAATCTCACATTAAATTTTAAACCTACATCGTATTTTATTCGCAAGGATCACGCAGAATAAAAAATCATTTCACATCATTTGCATTTACGTACACTCTTTCCCCGAAGTGCGTTATTTCCACAAGGGTAGAGTAGTGAGAAATTGAACTGTCCAGCGTTTTTGACTGGTTGATGCAGTTTTGGGTATATATCGATGTGACACATACCTCAGGTAGGCCGGTAGGCAGTAGAGATTCTTACCTGCAACAGAAAGAAAAGCACACTGGTTAGTAGTAATACGGAAGTATGTTTTAGTCTTAAACAAAAAAACAATCTAGTCCACAATCCGAAGGTTGGTTGGATCCTCCCGAAGGAGGCATAGTATGACATTGTGGCAGAGCTAGAACGACCAGTTCCTTTCCTCTGGGACCTGCTGTTCAGCAAGGATTTAAAACCAAGGAAAGATGTGGCGTAGCTCGTATGATCAAACACAACTCTTAAAAATTCCTGCCCCACCGGGATTTAAACCTGGGACCGGAGCCAGAAACTTTTGGAAGCAAGCAACTTGACCGCTGAGGTTTTGATGGGTGAAGAAACAGCAAACCGTGCGGATCAGAATCGTATGAAATTGTAAACGACAGACTAACGTTACAATGGTGAAACCAAATGTTCATTGAGACTCAACATGTAACGCAACACTCCATTATTTCAATCATTTCCACTTTCTCTACACGATTCATTAGTCATGTGAATTAACATAACGTAAACTTGAATAAAGTGGCCTGGTGACTTAGGGGCAAATGACTGGAGATCAAAGGTCCCCGCTTCGTCTCGGCGAGGATTGCATAGGCCCTTAACCCGACCTTCCCCTCTGGCAGAACGCTTCCGTGGTTCAGATTCCACGTTAAACTGTAGGTCCCCTTTGTCCGGTAGGATTACCAGGTTAGGTTAGGCAAGGAAGAAAGGAAGTGGTCACCCTACCTGCAATACGAGGCTGAGTTAAACTCCTTCGTGAGGGTCTAATCAACCTTGGGGTTGAACCCCAAGCTTATAGACAAAACAAGGAAATACTTCTGAAGGAAGCGGGAGGGGCAAGACAAGAAAAATATATATGGAGACTGACATCACACCACTTCCGGGAGTCTGCCACAGGGTAATCCAATTCCAGACTTCATCATTCGGTATCTGTCCACTAGCGTACAAGACGTAGTTGCTCAGATAGTGTATCAGAGGCCTGGGCTAAAATGCACCTCGTATTTGATGAGAGCATACGACACTATTGATTGTGATCTGTCCGTAGAATCTGGATGGTTAATTTAGCAGTCCATAAGGTGACCTTCGGAAGATTAGGCAGAACTGGCTTGACCAGCGTTTAATCCTCTCCATTTCTTAATCTGTATATCAACTACAATCAACACGCACAATATCACGGTCTCAAACATCTATATTAATCTCATAAATTCGAAAGTAACTCTGTCTCTCTGTCGATTTGTTACGTTGTCACGTCTAAATCGTTAAACCGATCTTGATGAAAATTGACAAGGAATTACTATGTATTATTAGGAAAGATACAGGATATTTAACTTTTTCGGATTAAGAAACATTTTGTCATGAAATTTTGAAAACTAACCACCGAGCGTAGTGGATGAGCGGTAACACTCTGGCCTCGCATTCGGGAGAACGCGAGCTCGAATCCCCGTCCGGGCATCCAGATTTGGTTTTCCACGGTTTCCCCAAATCGTTACAGGTGAATGCCGGGATGCTTACTTTAAAAGGCCATGACCGAATTCTTATCCGTTCCTTGACCCCCCCCCTTATCCTTTCCCGCCTCTAATGACCTCGAAGTCGACAAAGCGTAAAGCCATAAGCAAAAGAGAAAACTAACCGAAAGTGATAGACAGACGGATAGCGTGTGTCTCTGTAATGTTATATCGATCACTCAGGCGTTGTTTCTCTCACAGTCTGTGAAGGACAGACACTGAAAGTAGCAGAAGTATTTAGGCAGTCACATTTAGCTAACTCGCCGGTTTCCAACCCGCAAATCCTATATATCTGAGCAAAGGATAGAAAAAAGAGTTGAATATAAAACGGTATTGACTTAAGGTGTTCCCAGCAAATGACGTGATTTTAAACCACAAACTAACATCTGTCGGAGGAACTATGGTAGTTAGTGTCCCATAGTTAACGCCCCTTCCCCTTAGTTTGCTTCTATTCTTAAAAATGCTGCAAATTGGTTCTCTTGTTGAGAGAGGTTGAATGGTAAAATGGTGTGGTGATTGTTTGCCCATCATATTATCCCTACTCCGTGTTCTTTGGGACAACTTTTACGTAACTTACAGCTTTCTATATCCAATCCTAGTTCTAGCAATGAAATTCTAAGTCCAAGCGTAGGAATTCGCGGCTAGCAGTTAGTTTACAGTAATACTAACGAACGTTTTCCCACTGGGGAAGCCAATAGGAAACCACCCCATGAAGTTGTGGAGGACTCTTAGAAACTGCCTACGCCAAGACACCGGGCTGTACGCACAGGATTTACTTTATTAACAGGTATAATTATCGCAGGACCCAGTCAGTGATTGATATGATAAGGGAGCTGGGTTGGGACTCTTTGGAGGAAAAGAGGAGGGTGAAGAGAGTGCTGGGAATGTACAGGGCATATGTTGGTGATGGAGCTTGGAGGTATATTTGTCAAAGAATTAGGAATAGTGCATGGAAGGGGAAAGGCGACCATGACCATAAGCTTGCGCTCATTTCATGGATAAGGGAGAGGGAAAATTTTCTTTTGTTGGTAAGGGTGTCAGGTATTGGACCCAAATCACTCCAGGCAAATGCCGGGATGCCTCCTTCAAAAGGCCATGGCCGAATTCCTTCCCATTCCTTGCTACCCATCCTTTCCCGTCTCTAAAGACCTCGCTGTTAGAGAGACGTTAAGCAGATGAAATAAATAAATAAATAAAAAGGTATTGGAACAAATTACCAAGTATAGTGATGAATAATTTTCCAAAAATGCTTAAGAAATTTAGAATTAAAATTTGTAAATCATAATAGTAAATGGGTGAGGTATTTAACTTACAATTATAAAAGAAAATTTATTTTAAAAAATATGTACATAAAAAATGGGTAAATTGATGGGGGAATTGCTAAAGGAGTGTTAACTCCATCGCAATTAAAAATTAATAATAATAATAATTGGGTCGTCCATCTCTTCTTAACCAGCAGAGTCTGAAAAAAACCATTGCTGATTCGTTGACTAAGTTTATTTTTTTAAGTGCTTAACGTCTCTTAACAGCGAGGTCTTTAGAGACGGGAAAGGATGCGAGGTAAGGAATGGGAAGGAATTCGGCCATGGCCTTTTAAAGGAAGCATCCCGGCATTTGCCTGGAGTGATTTTGGAAACCATGGAAAATCCAAATCTGGATGCCCGGACGGGGATTTGAACCGCCATTGAATAAATTAATTCATCCCGCATATCACGATCGATTGATAATCTTTCCTGGTAGTTACAGTATCCGACTAATTGTTTTTTGTGCGAGACGTCCGTGATGCTAATTAGGCTGTCGCCAGACAGACGGCGCTGTTGTGTGGGACGGAAGCCGTATCCAGCCATCAATGTGTAAGTAGATACCAGCAGGCACATCTCAAACAACGCACCCCTTTATTCAGCGGCTTTTGTTTAGTTTTTATGAAACACGATTAATGGGAAGATGGACAACACATGACGTCTTCAGTTTTTTCCTACAAAAAAGTGGATTTTTCTGCGTTGATTCACATGTCTCAATTCTTCACATTACAAGACAGAATGTCAAAAAACATAATTCTTCAGAATTCAGTAATCACTTTGTCCCGTCTTACACCATCCGAAGAATATGATGCAGCAAGATGGTATATGCTTCGTGGTTTATAGTCATCCTCGCAGTGGAGACAAATAATGAAACAATTCATCATACGCTAACACACACAAAAAAAAAATGTTCCCGATAGGTGACCCAAATAGGAAATGACAGCACTACCGTAGTATATGAGCAAATATTAACAGACTTTTTTTGCTGAGGGCTTTACGCCTCGTAGCCCTCAAGGTAATTAGAAGACAGAAAGGAATCCGGGAAAGGAACGTGAAGTAATTCTGACCTTGCCTTTTGAAGTAACCATGTCTGCATTCACCCGGAGTGTTTTGGAAAAACCATGAAAAACCGAAATCTGGATGGCCCAACGAAGATTCGAACCCGCGTCCTCCCGAATGAGAGGCCACAGTGTTAGCGATTATGCACCGCGCTCGGTTTTGTTGATAATTCCACATATTTTTGTATAATTACACCTGCTCTCTGCCCCTAACATCCTCACGCCAAAATAGCGTAATGTATATGCATATATCTTGCCAACACCAAAACACATCAAACAGCTATAAAGATATTTTTTTAAATATGAGTTACCAGCAAACACTGCTGAAATGAACATTGTTATGTATATACTAATATGCACTTTTCTCTTTCTCCAGAATAGTCCTTGGAGTCTCCAATTCCTACGTTACGAATTTCCTCCTGGAGTCAGAACAGACCTATCTTTGACACTCGAAGAAGGTGCCTCTGGTTTCTGGAGGCACTGTGCAGACTCAGCCATGGTTGTAAAATGCAGTTTGAACGGCATCATTCATCTTCAATTTCTTATTTTAGTTTCTGGTTCTACCAAAGGGGCATCCATAAATTACGTGAGGTGTTTTTCCGAACCCCCCTCTGGTGAGATCTGGTCCGTGAGACCCCCCCCCCCAAACAAAAATTGCCCTCACAAATTTTTTTGATTTTTTTTATATTTAGGTCTCACCCTTCCAAAGCCGGATACACCCCAACTTTTCGACGAAATACCCTCCCCCCCCAAAACAAAATCGACTTTCCCTTTTTGTAAACTTTTTTTAAAAAAGTTCTTTGGTCCAACAATAATTTCCTAAAACCTCACGTGAGATTTTCGTTGACCCCCCTCCCCCCCCCCGCCCCGCTTGGTCGCCGGCCTCCCCCCTATTTCACCTCACGTAATTTATGGACGCCCCCTAACAGGCGCCCAGGGACGCTCTGTGAGGGAACCCAGCTTAACGTATGGCGCGTATTTGGGCTCCACGGTAAGGCTCCTTTCACATAATACGGTTTTGACCGAACGGCAGAAACTCGTACGGCGACATTCTTTGAGTGGAGTGAAGAAGACCATGGTCCCTTTCACATTACGCGGCGACGGCAAAACGCCGTCCGGTCGCCGCGTAGCAGCCGGACGGCGACCGTAAGCTCAGTGGCGGACATCACCAAATGCACGCTTTCTCATTACACGGTTTTAAACAGTACGGTCGTGCCCTCGAACCATTGTAGCTGGTGTTTGGTTATGTATTACTTCATTATTTATTGTCATTCGACTGTGATATATTGTTCAGTAGAGGCATATTGAGTTTAATTTTCTTTCAGTGCCCAACATCTTAATCAACTATTTCAAGAATATAGTACAAGTATGCACAAAAATATCGTCGACGGTTATGTAACATTAAT
Source organism: Vandiemenella viatica (assembly GCA_031002005.1). Taxonomy (NCBI): domain Eukaryota; kingdom Metazoa; phylum Arthropoda; class Insecta; order Orthoptera; family Morabidae; genus Vandiemenella; species Vandiemenella viatica. The sequence continues at coordinate 34,892,699 of CM061918.1, forward strand.
GCAATTATTTGTTTACGACTCATTATAATCAAACAGTAGATCACTCAAACACTTGCAGCTTGCGATAGAAAAAAGCCGTACAGAAACCGTAAAGTGCGAACGTGGATGCCCTTTCGGATTTGCACCGTTCGGTCAAAACCGTATAGTGTGAAAAGAGGCTAAAGGAGCTGTAATATGAAGTGTATTAGGAGCTGGTTAAAATTCAGCACGAGTGTTTAAATGTTGGTCTCAAGTAACTGTAATTCAGTAATATTTCTCTCGGTACAGCAATTATCACTTTTAACATTAGTAATGATATCTATCATTTTTGTGTGGCTATATTATTATTATTTTCGTATGTCCCCATAATGGAGAACGATAAGCAATCCTGATTGGATGCGTTCACTTCCTCTTGGGATGGTCTTCTTGTCTGACCAATACTTTTTCATCCTTTCACTGGCGGTTTTCTTTTCTTCAGCCTTCCAGACGCGTTTAGATCTTTCCATTTTTCCCTGAAATAACTTCCCACGCGTTCACTTTCTTTTTAAAAATCTCTCTGTCTGTGACGTCTCCCTTAGCAATGCCTGCAGACTTCAGGTCTTTTTCAATCTCCCTCATCCATGTGGTTGTTGTTTTTACTTTTTGTGTGTATTCTAAAATTTGTCTTGAGATTCTTTCCTTCGGAAGTCTACTCAGATGTCCATAAAATTTCAGCCTTTTTGCTTGATGTCAGATTCTGTGTTTGATATTTCTCTGTAGTTTTTGTAGTTTGAAGTCTATACTGTCCAACTTCATTCACTCTGGGTCCCAGGATTTTTCTGATAATTTTTTTTTTTTTCTTGATTTGTTGTGCTGCTTTTTTTGTGTTCATTGCTGATGTTTCACTTGCGTATGTAACTGCTGTCTTAATAACCGTGTTATAATGTCTTACCTTGGTGTTATCTGAAATACATTTTTTGTTGTAAATATTTTGTACTAACCCCATTGCTTTCTTCATCTCCTGTAGTCTTGCTTCCTGTGCTTTCCCTTCTAGTCCTGTTGGTTCTATGATTTTGCCTAGATATTTAAACTGTTTTACCCTGTTGATTTCACCATATTTTGTCCTTAGTTTTTGTGTTTCTATTTTGTTCCCTATAAATTCGGTTTTTTCAAATGAATTTTGTAATCCTGTTTTTTTCAGCGCATTCCTTCAGGCTTTCTATTTGCCTGATGGCCACTTCTTTTTTTGTGATGATTGCTAAGTCGTCAGCAAATGCTAGATATGGTATGTATAGTCATTTTGTTCAGATTTTTATGGGTGCCCACAAGTTTTCTCCTTTCAGCTGTTTTTCCCATTCTGTAATTACTTTATCTAATACAATGTTGAAGAGTAGTGGTGACAATCCATCTCCTTGTCTTACTCCTGTTATACATTATTAACTACATTTTTTTTTTTTTAACTGAGCTGCAGCTGGCATGTGTTCAAGAAGAGATTGGGCCTTTCTTGTCCATACCACGCTGTTACCCCATTTGATGTGGAAATGTTATTACTTTACGGAATTCTTCAGAGGCTGTCTGGTAACTGTCGGCAGCTAATTTATCCACAGTAATTGAATAGTTATACTGATTTCTCGCGTAATTACGCTACATCTAACAATTGTGTATCGCGTAGCACATCTGTTTGTGTTGGATGTGGATGTGATACTGCATAATGAGAGCCCGCCGAGAGGTGCCTCTGTGCACCCACGTCGCTGCCGCTGTTAATGAGGAAGCCGGGAGCGCCCAGGAGTGCCAACACACCGGCACCATAATGTTACACAACTCGCATCCAACCTTTGTCGTAATTACAAGCAGTCGGAACAATACGCTAAAATGTGGTGCGACGCTAAACCCCTCTTCCACGAACGTCTCCACAATTCCTGATCTAGCAGCTGTCTACGTCAGACATCCTTTACCAACACGGCAGTACGCATTAAGATACACATTATGTAGTCCAATTTTCAGCAGTTATTGCGTTGTTCATTACGTTTCCTCGGAACAACGACAAATATTTACACTAATATTATAAATCCGAAATTAACTCCGCCTGTCACATTTACATGAATTGAGCAGATTTTGATGAAATTTGACAACGAAATACTATACAACATTAGGAAAAATATAGGATACTTTTTTCGGGCTTAGTAATATATTTCGTAATGAAATTTTGAACATTAACTGAACGGTAACGGACAGGCGGATAACGTGTGTAACATTCTGTAACGTAATATCGGTTACTCAGGCTTTATTTTTCTCGCAGTCACTCTGTGTTACATCTTTTACGTAACTTACAGCTTTCTACACCCGATTCCAGTAACGAAATTCTAAGCCCATCCGTACGAGGTCGCGATTAACAGCTAGTTTGTTATATTCTCCGTCCTATTTATTTTATTAAAATTTTTAAGGCGCCCCATACTTTCTAAAATCATTTTTGCTTAGTGCTGTACACCTCGTGGACGCAGATGTCATTAGAGGCGAGAGATGATTGGGGACTAGGAACTAGAAGGAATTCGGCCATGACCTTTAGAAGGAATCATCCCAACACTCGGCTGAAGTGATTTCCAGAAATTATGGAAGACCAAAATCTGGATGGCAGGGCGGGGATTCTGAGGACACTTCGGACAGGAATATGGAGTGTGATGATCCGTATTCGGAGTTTGGATCATGTGAGTATAAAACCGCAAAATATGGCACATCCTGCTCTCCATACGGCATGTGCGCTCGCTTAAAATCTTAATTATTGTGTATGATTATAAAATTAGGAATAATTTAATTATTGGTTACTCTTGACTAAAATTTAAATAACTTGAAGACTCGCGGTCCCTGTAGTAAGAAGCAAAGTTTCTTCTGATAAGAGTTATTTTACTATAAAAAGAAATCTGTTAAATAAATACCTAGTGCTGGAAAAAAAAAGTTTTTTTCTGGCTTGAAAAAAACTATGAAAAAAACATGTTTTTTTTTCTGGGACACGTTTTTTTCATAACTACTAAATCTCAAATTTGTAAGGCATTTATTGTTTAATGAGACGTTTTAGAGTTTATTCTAAGTACTTATCTTAATTTTTAAATCTAATATAGTTTTCTGGTTCAGTAGGAAAAAAATTACGAAAATATTGGCAACATTGACTGAAATTTTCTTTTATGAACGGGGACTTCCCGAAGAGGCTAGGCTGCGCGAGAAGGAATTCCCGTTCCCCGTTGTTTGGGTTGATACTTGCTATTTGAACTAGTGCTGCCAGCCCTACGAATTTATCTGGAGACCTACGGATCTTTTCAAAAAATTAGGAATTTAAAATCTATCTACGGTTTTTTTGCCTCTTTTTATTACTTATTGTGCTTTCCTTATATTCGTATACTTGTTAAATTCTCAGCGTATAGTGATACTGACACATTAAATCGCCAGTAATTATGAATCGTTTCCTTGGAACTGTTGACGTAAACCAACGATTGAAAAGAAATAAAGCTCCTATTTTGTATGATAATAGATTTAAATTCAAACGTAAAAGACCGTAATACAGAACTGTCGGTGCAGACTTTATGAATAGTGTGTACTTTGCTCACAATTTAAAATTACAATCTCAAAATCTTTTGCCTAAAATACAAGAATAACCAGTAAAAGAAAATATAACTACTTCTGAAGTTATGGATATAGAGGAGACAGAAGAAGAAACAGAAAATTCCGACACTGACTGAACTAGTGTTGGTAGTGTTGATACTAGTGAATGTGGTACTGACAGAGAATGAATAAAATTATGTTACCTATATAGATACATTTATGAAACATTATGTAAAACATTATATGATTCAGTAAGATTTAAAACACACTTGTAAAATATAAGTTCCGTAAATGAAACTATAATTTATCAAAAATATTGTTTTCTGAAAAAAAAAACCAAATTTAGAAAAAAAACAAGGGTGCTAGGTTTTTTTATGTTTTATTTTTCAAAAAGCTGAAAAAAAAACATTTTTTTTTCAATTTGCAACACTACTCATACCCCAATTTATTTTATTTTTACTTTTTTTCTAAGGCCCATAAAAATTTCGGGAGCGACCGGGGTTCAAACCGAAAACCTGGGGTTCCCCAGTCTCGTGCCTCAGTCAACTGAGTCACCAGATCGCCCGGGGCGAAGGGGGGTTGTGTCGATGACTATACATGAGACCATTTCTTATAAATAATTGTTTATACTTTTCTAAATAAGTGTACAACAGTTCATCCATTCCGATAAACACGTGGTGTTAAATAAGAGACGGTCTAATTCTTCAAATTCGATCCGTGGTCATTGTAACGGTACTACACGACAACCACATTTCTTTATTCTCCTTGTTTACAGCCGCCACAATGTCTCACCGTTCACTACAGTTCCTTTTTCGTTGCGTCATTTCGAGGAGGTTTTCATTTTGTAGTTCAATCCACTTCATTTCCAATGTCTTAGAAGATCTCCATTTTCCAGATAATTCATTTATGATCTTTTGTTTCTGTCCACTAGCATAAAGCATAATGCTCGCAACGTCTAGTTTTAAAAAATCCATTCGTAACCATTAGTCACTGTCTGCTCTTCATAGATTAATATCTCTGCCTGTTCTGACCATTTCAATATCCTTGGGCGACGCTGCCAGCCTGCGACAGAGAACTTGGGTACCAGGAAAAAATGACAGACGAGTCCCAGACGATGGTGGTAAACAATGTTAGTTCTCGTTCAGGCCTTCTCGGAACAACCCCCGTACCGATTCGATTCATGGAACAGGATACGCCGGGAAAGGAGCAGTCAGCCAGAGTGCCTCTCTTCATTGGACTCAGCTTAGTCTGCCGACTGATCCTAGCGCCAACACAGACGCGAGATATTTAAGGACGTATTTCCGAGAAGCACAGTTACCATTCCGAGTTATAAGCGTGCGAATTCTCCAGACGTGTAAAATATTTGCAGCGTTAGCAGACTCATAATTTATCTGATAGAGACGTGAATGCGAGCGCACGAGTAAACATTTGCAGGTGTTCCGAGTACATCAAAGGAATTCGTTGTTTGTGCGCGCTCAGAGGAGAAAGATGCGACGTCAAGGGAACGAGCTCTCGACAGTTAAAAGTTCTAAAAATATTATAAGTATGAAGTGTGATAATGAGAAGTGTTTGCTGTTAATTTAATCATACAAATGAAAGCAGGTGACATCGTAACCTAATTATAAATTTTACCCCAGCCAAATTAAAAAAAGAAAGAAGAAAGACATGAAGCCTGGATTGAAAATGCGACAAGTAGGGGTGATAAGCAGAGTTCGGATCTTTATGACCAAAAAAATATAGAAAAATGCAGGCAAGTATGACCTTAAAAATGGGTAAATATGACCTTAAAAATGGGTAAATATGACCTAAAAATGACAAACTATGACCAAACATTTAAATTTACTATACATCAAAACATGCTCAATTATTCGTCGTTTATTTTGTCTAGTAGTGTCGCTTTGACGTAGACAGCATAATTTGCTTCCGTGCACTCGCTGCACCATTGGAAAATTAGATTTTAAATTGTTTTGCTGAAGTCACTTTAATTTAAGATAATTTGCAGAATAGAACTCTTTCATCTGCACTAAAATACTCCATTCTAAATTCCCTTACGTAACTTCGCACTTTCAGAAAATTTTACTTTCGGCATGGCGGTAGGTCTATTCACTGATCCACTGCAGATTTAACGATGACTGAGGATATTTCATTGAGATATTGATTGACGCGGATAGACACAGGCTTGCCGATGCTGCATTGTCGAGATTAAAAGGCGGGCGGAACATTACGTTTAGAGAGTGACAATAATGTATAACCTTAATTCTTGACTGGTGAATTCTGACAGCAGTGAAAATGAGTTTTTTTCCCCATCTGTATAGCAGAAGTACAGTTCTGCGAATAATTATCTTAATTTCTTCTCATCTATATCTAGTGAATTCCGGGTATTATTAAAAAAAACTACCAGATTTTTCCTCAAAATATTACCATATGACCATAAATATTATCGAAATATGACCAAAACTAGGAAAATGGTCTGAATATGCATTTATGTGGTATATACAGGGCGTTCGCCGGGAAACGCAACCCACTGTTAGCGCTACAAGGAAGAAACTGCTCGCGGCAAGCGAGCGGTCAGCTCCCGGCATTGTTCGACCGTCGGCCGCGGACTATTTCATAAACTTGTATGTGCTAAGCATTTAAATGTGACGTAATTCATTAGCTTACCTTATAAAAGATGCTGGAAGTGTTGACACTCTTGTGTAATGCACATTTCACATCTTCTGAACATATTTCGAGACACACGCTGCCCTAACTGACTTAATGATTTTTTGGGTGACTGTTCTAGTCGAAAAGCGATATCGTCAATTTTCTCCTCTGTGAGAATACGGTTGACCGACAGTCTCTTTTTGTTAAAAAATGAACCCGTTTCTCTTACTTTTTTAACCAGACGCAGAATTGTTGATTTAGCTGGCAGTAAAGCGCCAGGATATTCGCGACGAAATTTACTGCGACACTTTTTAAACGACTTCTTCTTCACATATGTATCGTAGAGAAATATTCTTTGTTGCAAACTGTAACGTACCATAATTTTACTCACACTCAAACACGGTACAGATTAGTAAGAGTATGAAGCCCCAAACCAGCCAAACCGCAAAGAAACGTTTATTCACAACACTGATTAATAAGAGACTGAAGTCACAAACTAGCTACAATGCAAAGAAACCGTTCTTAACAATGTAAGGGTCACTGCACTGCACTGTTGGGGCAGCGGAGGTGTTAAACAGTGCGGTGATTCACGGTGCCGCGTGGCGGAAACAGCTGGCTCCGCTGTCCGAGCAAGTTGCCGACGGCAACAGACTGGGAGGGTTGCGTTTTCCGGCGAACGCCCTGTATAATACATTTAAATACAATCAGAACTGTTCAATCAGTGTTTAATTCAGCATTTCAGCTCAAAAAGAAGTCAGGAAAAAAATATGACTCGTCCTAAAGATCCGAACACTAGTGATAAGTCATGCCAATATATTATTGACTATAAATATAAAATAATGTATGTAATTATTTGTAATAAGAATTGTAAATGTCAAATACTAGTGGTATTTTTGTATTTCTTGTAGCTAAGAATTACGGGTCGCATTGGAGCTGAGGCAAAGAAGAATAAATAGAAACAATAACGGAGACACAATAAAAAAAGAACAGGATGGACTAAGAATATGGCGGCAGCTGGGATTGAAGCTGCATAAAGATAAAATTAATTGAATTATACGGAGATTACTACAACGCCTGAAGAAAAAGTTGCGAATATCTGAAAGTTGTAATTAATTTGTTATAAAGTACGCGAAGTTGTGAAATAATGTTGTGTTCAATATAATTAAAAAACTTATTGGTGATAACTTAAACCACGGATGTTCTGGGTAAAAGAATAGAAAGCAAGAGAAGGTGGTATATCCAGATAATAACAGAAAAGAACGAGGAGACATGGAATTACAACCGGAAAACTGTCATTACAGGTCATGTAAGATGGCTGGAAGCGATTAAGAAGAAATAAGGTAAAAGTAAAATAATTATAATTTGTTTCCGACTCGATTCCATCGAACGAAAGGGCTTGATAGTTTTATACAGAAGGAGTTATTTCCTTCCGGAAGCATTGATAAATTGGTCATAACCATATATAGGAACTGCTACTGATGTGGTTAAGGGCAAAAGTTCTCCTCATCCGACTGATACTTGAACCTCCGTAGTCAAAAAGTGAAATTTCATTGCCAATCTAACGGAAATACAGTCTCTATAATTTGTATCTCGTTTGCATATTCTTGGACTGTTTATGGAAAATAAGAATTCAACATCTTCTGAAGATACGTGACAATTTTTTTTTTAACAAACCACTCTTATCTATTCTCAAATAATTTAACAGTGTTTAACTTGTTTTTAAATGCGATATCCAAAATCCAAGCTTCCTTAGGGGCCGTCCAATAATTACGTGAGATCAAATTAGGGGGAGGGGGGAAATCCGGCGAAATCTCACAGGAGGGGGCGGGGGGAGGTGGTTACCAGAAATCTCACGTCACCTTTTAATTCCTTAAAGAACACTGGAGGTCGTTACTAGGGGGGCTCCCTCAATATCTTACCTCACCATAACGGAGGGGGGATGGGTCAGGATTTCTGAAAAAAAAAATAAACACCTCACGTAATTAATGGACGCCCATTTTTGCTTTTTTTCCCCCCCCACAGTATCCTAATTTTTACTTAAAACGTCCATAATTATACGACATTCAGCACTAGTAATAAGTTTTTCTCTCGAAGCCATTTGGACACATACAAATACTAGGCGAAACGATGGCAAGCCATACATACTTTTGCAAACACTGCAAATTTGGCGCGTTTGGTGGATCCTGGAAACACAAGTTTAGCGGATAACGTGAGCTGTGTGTGGTTGGGCAATTTCAATTTTCCGAGTCACAACCAAATCATGCGGACGCTTCCAAACACCATGTCGGTCACTGTAATGAACACCGAGCGAAGGACCGGAGTAAACAGTTAAATGCAATCCCCTACACAGTATCTTACCCACCTTAACTGATCCAGTGGGTAAAACCTAGGCATTTTTACCCTTTGCCTCTAAAGTCTTCAATAGTTTCTTTTGATACTGTTTCCCGATGGACGTACACCTAGACGCATGACTCACGTCACAGACTGCCCTGTAACCACATTTTTTTTTATCTGCTTAATAGCGAGGTCTTCAGAGACTGGAAAGGATTGGGGGGGGGAGGGCAAGGTATTGGAAGGAATTCGGCCATGGCCTTTTGAAGGAAGCATCCCGGCATTCACTTGGAGTGATTTGGGGAAACCATGGAAAACCCAAACCTGGACGTAACCATCTATACATTTTACTATTTCTTAGGGCCGGCGTTTAGGGGGGGGTGGGTAAGCGGGTCAAATATACCCGGGCCCGCCTGCTGAATGGGGGGCCCGATCACCGGCTGCAGGGGCCCCCGACTTCGAAGCCAATAATCCGCATATTGTTGCCCGGGCCCGAAATTCCTAGCGCCGGCCCTGCTAACTCTTAACGCATGTGCAGAGGCGAGCGGTAGATAAAACGAAGACCGTCTTGCTTTGGGGAGCGATTTTTTTAAAAGCAGGATCACTCTCCAAAATGAAAACAATTACCATTACATATCTCCGTTACATAACTATGCCTACCGTCAATAGGTTAGTGAATTTTTGCTGTCATCAGTCTGGTTTGATGGAATCCATCTGCTCCTATCTTGCGCTACCCTCCCATCTTCATCTCAGCATACCCCTTACAAGTTACAACCTACATCCTCAAGTATTGGCTTCATACATTATATTATAATCTCCGTTTTCCTCGACAGATCATACCTTCGACTGTTCGCTTCACTAACCAATTAACCAATACCGCATATTTTAAAGTACGTCGCACCATCCTGTCTTTTATATTTGTGGGACACTTTCACAAATTTCTTTCTTCACCCAATATTTTCAAAACTCGTTCATTTCGCACTTAAGGCTCTTCTCGCTAATGTTATTCTGCTTTTATTGCAAAGAAATTGAAATTTCAGTATCTAGTCCAGGAAAATTCTTAGTTCGTAGAAGATGTTTTGCAGAAAAATAAGAAAATGCTTCCGCGAAACTTGCGAACGAAATCACTTTCTCTATTTCCACCAACAGATTTTCAAGACAAATGGGAAAAGTAACTAGAAAAAAGTTATGCACCTTGCTGAAAAATTACAGATTGGTACCGAATATATTCTTTCCAAAAAAATGGAAAAGCATGTTCAATAATAATAAAAATGTTACACGAATTGTTTGGATGTATGTGCAGTGTAGTGTGTAATGTAAAATGTTGTCGCTGATTAACTTCCGTTCTGTTTGATCACATAATTTCCAGTGAGACAGTTTAATGTTGAAATGAACCTCTCTGGTTTGAATTATTCCCCGAGTGAAGGAGTCCAACACTTCATTATTTGACGTCAGAGCAACATATTTCCTGCCCCTGTAGCAGTAGACTAAATGGCAAAATACGCGGTAACAATGACGTACAACATAAGAATATACGAAACATTATAAAAAACAACTGAATTCAATAAGCTTTGTCATTAAGTTCAGACACTGGCGACGGAAAAAGCAGTATTTGATCAGTTGGTCCGCCAAATAATGTTAGTAAAAATAAAACAGTTTAAATTCAAGCAAGGGATGCCTCTTTGGAACGACTTTCAGTCCACAATCACCGCCTCATAAACACATTACACATTCAAAAAGTGCACTCATTACACGCTGAATTTAGTTACACGTTTCAGAGACATAAGGCAACACTTCAATTTCAAACCACAGTCGCTAATTTAACGCTGGCATTGGCGATTAAGCAAATCGAAGGCAACCGACCCCCAAAATGTTGGGAACAGGTGGTGTAAGAGAAGACGATCTTAGTTCTGTTAAACCGTGGTAGGTGAGTGGTAACGCTCTGGTCTCACAATCGGGAGGACACCGCTTCGAATCTCCGTCCGGCATTCCAGATTTGGGTTTTCCATTGTTTCCCCAAATCACTCCAGGCGAATGTCGGGATGCTTCCTTCAAAAGGCCATGGTCAATTCATTCCCACTCCTTGACCCAAGTCCCAAACCACCCCTAATGACCTCGACGTCGGCGAGGCGTAAAGCCAAAAAATGTAGTTCTGTTATCTCCCACGCCCCTATTGTCACTACGAACACGTACTTGGATCAATACCAACATTTAATAGACGCCTAAGATAATCTGAAATCCAATGAAATCAACTTCTCTTCACCTCGACATATGCATATGCTGAGGTTTTATTTATTCCCAACTTTATCTTCAATTTTTCATATTCCATTTATATTTTCCCCTCACGTAGTCTTTTTGTGTCGTTGTATCGCCATCTACCTGGTTAAAAGTCACATTACAAGATATTCATAGTCAACAATCTATCAGTTAAGTTGGATAAGCGTCAAAAGTAGAAAAAAAATACTAGGATCTCTTGTCAGTGAGTCACCTATTGCTGTTCCAAAAAAATTCACTTGGATAATAGGTATTACAACTGACTCTGGTGGTTAAGCAACTAAATCGTGTCGTTTAGGTAGGAATCTTTACCTTTTTTGGCACTGCATGCTCTATGATGCATATGACATAGCTGCGTGGTGCAGGTGCGCGTTTACCCACGGTAGGCTGATCCTGAGATCTCCAGATCCCGGATCAACCCTCCCGCCTGTCTGTCTATTGTTACAGCTGTGCCTCCCCCGTACTCCCGTTTCCATGGCAACTCCACCCTCGGCCGACCACGCCCTGTTCCGGGGTGCGTAGAATAGCGATTCCACTGCCTCTGCAACTCTAGCACAAAACCGAAGAAGGATCCTCATACAGGGAAAGAATTTTGGGAGAAAGTAGATAAAAGTCGGAGAGATGAATGTAGGAAAATAATCGGCTAAAAACAGAAACATTTTCTTGACTGTAAGAAATATTTTGATATGGATAGCAGATTGTTTCGATACTGGGAGGCCAAAATCAATGAAAGTGCAGTTCGGGATGTATCATCTACATCCAAAATTGCAATTCTACAGCTCGACCATGCAACTGCCGCCCAACTGTTGAATAGAATAACAACGACATAATACTGGACACAATTGACGGAGAAAAGTCATTTACAGGATGGAAAGCAGGTCTTCAAGCACCCCAAGTTATAAAGCTGCACTGCATGTTGAGACAGCAGCTGTTGCGTGCGAGGAACTTAACCATTTTAACAAAAGCTACGAAGTTATTAACTATATAATAAAACAATCCTTTAAAAGAACTAAACCAGGTGGATGTGGGTGAGAGCTAAAAGGAGGGCCTCGCATTCGGAAGGACGTCGGTTCGGAACCACTGCACAGCCATTCCAAATTTCCGTTTGACATGGTTTCTCCACATCAGTCCAGACGAACGTCCAGATGGTTGCTTTATAACACATTATGGCCGAATTTATTCCCGTTGCTTGCCCCCATTTCCTTTACTACCCCTAATGGTCTCGACGTCAACGAAGCAGAAAACATGCATGCACTGATAAAATAGTCAAACCATTCATAAAAAATTAATGCTATGGATGTTTTTTTAAAAATAAGTTCTATATGTTTTCACATTTAAATTATTTCTGCGGTAGAGTTAGAGTCATACAAAATTTCATATTAATTGGTAAATATTGATTGCTAATATTCGCGTGGATACAAAATCCACTCGTCGGTGATCAAGGTGACGAATTTGAGGCTATGGAAAAGGAAGATTTATTACGCCTTACTTCACTGAAACAAGACTTTCATTCCGATGTCCTTGTTGAATGCAGACGACGTTTGCATTTATGCTGAAGCGGACTCAATCGAGGAAGTCTAACAAGGCTAAGCAGGACACTACAAAAACTACAAAGCTAGCTTTGAACAACCATAAAATAGGCCCCTGCTTTTTACTAGACATAGAATACCCATCATACCGAGTATACAAATAGGTCCGTTTTAAAAAAGTTAACTTAGTCCCGAAGGTTGGTTGGATCGTCCCGAAGGAGGCATACTAAGCCATTGTGTCAGAGGTAGGACGGCCAGTTCCTTTCCTCTGGGACCTACAGTTTAACGTGGAATCCGAACCACGGAGCGACCTTTCATAGCTCATATGATCAAACACAACTCTCAAAATTCCTGCGCCTGCCGTATACCTGCCCGATTAAGTCTCACAA
>CM061918.1:34906416-35011596 GCA_031002005.1 Vandiemenella viatica
TGGGGCAGTAGTAAGCGTAGCCCACTCCTTCTGGGGTCTTGGATCCATCAGTGTATATTTCTGTGAAGTCATGCCAGTTGTTCAAAATATGATTTTGAATGTAATTGTTGGCTTTCCCTCTGTAGGTTTCGATGCATGGTTGTTGATAGGTCGGTGTCTTATATAAGTTCAGTTTGTATGGATAACTGTAAATTGGCAGCTCTCGGTCTTTGTATATCAATGGGAACATTGTCTTCAGCTGTTCAAAACATTTAAGCAGAAGAGGTTTTCGTTCTTGGTTTTTGTTTCCTTGTGAGTTTCTGATTTTCATTAAGATGTTGAGTTTGTTAAGCAGTGGATGTGACATTATTGCTGCTCGCCGGATGAGGAAAATCTTTGTCACTAGTTCCCTTCTGATGCGCAGGGGCATCTCTTTCGCTTCTATCAGGAGTGCATTAGTGGGGGATGATTTCATTGCTCCGAAGCATATCCTTAGGGCTCGATATTGGAGGGTGTCCAGTTTTTTCAGTACATATTTGGGGGCATTTCCATAAAAGATACTTCCATAGTCTATTATTGATCGGATGAGAGAGCGGTATAGTGTTAACATTGTTGTTATGTGGGCTCCCCACCAGACGTGACTTACTGCTCGCAATATGTTTAAGGCTTTCCCTGTCCTTTCAGTTAAGTATTCAGCGTGTCGTGCCCAGGTAAGCCTGCTGTCTAAATATAGACCTAATAACTTTACAGATGTTTTAATTTGGAATAAGTATGGGCCTAATTGTAGTTGTGTCTGGCTCGTTGGTTGATATTTCCTAGTGAAGATGACCACTGAGGATTTAGATGGTGACAGATTGAGTTGATTTTGTTCCATCCATTTTTCTAGGGCTTTCGCTGTTTCTTCTAACCTTTTCCTTGTTAAAGTAAAACTTGCGGATGAAGTGTAGATGAATTTATCGTCTGCATATTGCAGGATCTTTACAGCTGGTGGTATAATTAGTTCTATGTCAGCTACGTAGATTGCATATAGCAGCGGGCTTAATATTGCACCTTGTGGAAGGCCTTTGGTGATTACTCGAGTACCGAACATGGTATTGTCTCTTTTGCGCAAATATATGACTCGTTTGTATAGCAATCTGTATATTCCTTTGAGGTAGATGTTTGGTAGATTCAGGGCTTTTAGTTTCTTTATGAGTAGCGTAATGTTTACTCCATCATTAGCTCCAGAGATGTCGAGAAAAATTGCTGTGAGATAACTATTGGTTGAAAATGCTTGTTCAATGTCAGTAGTTAGCAGGCTTAGGTTATCCAGGGTGCTCCTTGCCTTTCGCTAACCATATTGAGAATTGGGCAGTAGGTTGTTATTCTCGAGCCACCATTCTAATCGGTGCTTGATCATTCTTTCGAAGGTCTTCGCTATACAGGATGATAATGCTGTTGGCCGGTATGATGCTGCTTTGCTTGGGTCTTTATTTGGTTTTAGTATTGGCACGATGATCTGGATTCTGGGAAAGGAAAGAGGAATAAAACAAGAAACACGCCATCGAGGAAGAGGAGGAACGCAGAGAGGGCTGCAAGATACAGGGAGAAAATATTGCAAGAAGGGAAGGAAACAGCAAACAGCGTAAGCACGCAGACAGATGAATCTATCCTCCAACACTCAGAGATTACTTCTACCATCTGTGATATTTCTCCTAGACCTCAACCAAAACGAGCTGGACTTGGGTGGGTAGGACCAGTTCCAATGACATCCAACTACTGCAAAATTAGTGGCGCCTCCAAAAACCGAGCGAACGAAAAACCAAGACACGCTGCTATAGCTCCAGACCATATCTACCAAAAGTTTGAAAACAATCTGCAGCTTGCTAGACTAGAGGAAACACAAAATCTCACTATGGCGTTACGCCACCTAACCAGAATAGCACATCCAAATGGCAAAAACATCACATTTCCGCAACCAGAGGCAATTGATCGTATTCAACTTAAGATAAACAATATACCTACTAATTCAGCCCAGTTACTCACTATAGTCAAGCAAGTATTTGACAGACGGAACGAAATCTTTGATCCAGATCAAATTTATCGTCATTTTGTGATGACTCATGGAAGAATAATGCTTGACTCGAGACAGCCGTGGCCACAGTGCAATATCCATACTCGGCATCCATGAGTAGGGGTGCAGAGAGAATTAAGATCGCACAGTTAAACTGCAGGAGAACCAGTCTGGTTTTGCATGAAGTGAGTAAACTGGCTGAGGAAATGCAAATAGATATCCTCTGTCTTCAAGAGCCCCATTCCAGGGAAGGGAAAATCTCACACATGCCAGTGACGTCTCAGATAATCTCGACAGGGAAAAAACCAATGAGTGCCATCATAGTCTTCAATAAGCAAATCACAGTCACAAAAATAACACAATTCTGCGATGAACATACGGTGTGTGTGGAGTTAGGTACGCAATGGGGAAACGTAGTCCTCGTTAACATGTACTTCCAATACAGAGACGATATTGATCCCTATCTTTGCAAGATTAGGGAAATATGTACAGCCATAGGCGACAGCCCTACGGTGATAGTTGCCGATGCAAATGCCAAATCTGCACTCTGGCACAGCGGTCGTACAGACGCACGAGGAGAAAAGTTACTCGAGCTGATTGGAGAATTACAGCTGTATGTCAAAAACGAGCCAAACAATCCATACACGTTCAGTGACCGAGCAGGTGCCAAATCGAACATAGATATAACTTTAGCAAATCGAAGAGCAGGAAACCTAGTAAGCGGGTGGAAGGTGATTGAGAACCAAACCACCAGTGATCACAATCTAATTATGTTCGAACTGGGAAGACTGCGGACGGTGCGCGCGAAGGCGCCTGTACCAATATTCAACGGCTATATGACATCAGCAAAGCCAACTGGCCAAGGTTGAGGAGTTGCTTTATTCCCCCCAAGTCGAAGATAAAGATTTTGATGTGGACAAGGCTGCGGAAGAAACAATTCGAGCAATCCAGGACGCAATGAGAACTGCAATTCCACTAAAGAAAACAACGGGAGTAAAAGACAAACCATGGACAGAAAGATTGCAGAAACTACGAATCACAATGAGGAAGGCAAGAAAAGCATATCAACGTTGCCTCATTACAGAAGAGAGACAGACTCTTCTAGATAGATATAGGAACAAAAAGCAAGAGTTCAAGGATCTGTTGCTGAAGACAAAACAAAAAAGCTGGGAAGCCTTCGTCAGACAAAATATGAGATCAGGCCCATGGGGCATCCCCTACAAGATTGCCGCTGGCAAAATTAGGCCACCTACAACCTTGTCTACAGTAAGAAAACTGGATGGATCTATGACCACCAACTGGATGGAAACTGCACGGGAGTTACTTGCCGTGCTACTTCCAGATGACAATACAGAAAACGAGACAGATCGGCAAAGTGAACTGCGTCAAAAAATGTGGGATCCCTACGAGAGTGAACATCAAAAATGCGTCATATCAGATGAAGAGATAGTAGAGGCAATATTTTCCCTTCCAAAAAGAAAAGCACCTGGACCTGATGGGATACCAGCAGAGGTCCTCCAGGAGCTGGTCATCCAACTGGTTCCAACCTTAAATAAACTTTTTAACGAATGCCTGGTACAGGGAAAAATACCAAATGCATGGAAAACGAGTGACGTGATTATCATAGCGAAAGGTGGAGGCAAAGACCCACAACTTCCAAAATCCTATCGTCCAATCTGCTTACTCAATGTTCTAGGGAAAGTACAAGAAAAGATACTTTGCAAGAAACTAAAGGAACATAGATTAAAACATGGGATGAACCCAAATCAGTATGGGTTCAGAGCAGGCAAGTCAACAGAGGACGCCATCAACCGCTTAATGGAAATAGCTCAAAACTCTTCCAAAAATTATGTGGTGGGAGTATTTGTGGATATCGCCGGCGCATTCGACAATCTCTGGTGGCCCGCGCTGTTCGAACGCTTAAGAAACATCAACTGTCCAAAAAACCTATATACCAGTTTTAGAGATTATTGTAGAAATAGATATGCCAAATTGCGGTGCCCCAACAAGTACATAGAGAAAAGACTGACGAAAGGTTGCCCGCAGGGATCAGTGTGTGGACCAATTTTCTGGGACATTGGTTTGGAACCGGTCATGGAAATATTGCAACAAATGTCAGAACTGCTGGGTGTTGGCATTCGCCGATGATCTCGCACTTCTGATAGACGCGGACACCAGGCAGGAACTCGAAACAAAATGCAAAGCAGTATTGGATTGCCTGAGTAAGTGGTGTGCAGCAGTTAAGTTAAACCTAGCCCCACAAAAGACGACCTACATGCTCCTAAAAGGAACACTCAAACGAAATCCGGTAATTAGGATCCAGGGAAAAACAATAAAGAGAAAAGCAGTAGTCCGCTACCTTGGTGTAAACCTGGAGGAACAACTGAAATTTGCGTCTCACATGGAGGAAGTATGTGGAAGAGCAGCACTGGTAATGCACAAATTGATAAGCATTGGCGAACGACGGTTTAATCTGCCTCCGCTCGTCATAAGAAGATATCACGATGCAATACTGACCTCCATTACTGGATACGCTGCAAGCACGTGGGCCAAGCACCTAAGAAAGGTCAAACCAAAGGAGCTGCTTCGCCGTACGCAGCGAGGAATTCTGCTCCGACTAACTGGGGCCTACAGAACAACGGCCACAGATGCCCTAACGGTTATACTCGGTATCTGGCCCCTGGACCTGGAAGTAAGGAAGCGAGGAGCGCTATACTGGATTAAAAAAGGAAGGTATGACCAAGCTGCTGAAATAATTGGAAGGCCTGTTGAAACCAAAAAAGATATTTGGGATGCGCTGATGGATGAATGGCAGCAAACATGGACTAACAGCAACACGGGCAGAAGGACCTTCGACATGCTTCCTTGCGTGAAAGAGAGAATGAACATGACTCACCTACAACCATCTCCAGGGCTCATACACTACATATCTGGCCATGGTCCATACAACAGTTTCTTAGAACAGAGAGGCCTCAAAGAAACAAACAGGTGCGACTGTGGTGAAGTAAGTACTCCCGAGCACGTGGTTTGGGAGTGCAAACAAACTGAAGAATCAAGAGCATATCTCCAAATACAACTTCAGAACAGAAGAATATACGATATACTGCGTGATACCGAGCTCTGGCACTTGCTGGATGAAGCTGCTAATCTAGCGTCGCAGCGCGAGAAGGCGAGATTTGTTGAATTGAAACAGGCAGAGCGTAGGGGACGCCGCGAGCAACCGGCATCAGAAGCAGAAAGAAGGACAGGAGAGGAAGAAACTCAAGAGTAAAGAACAACCCAAATTTGACTACAAGCACTGCCCATGACTAAGGCGGTGCCTGCACCAGGAAGACGGCAAAGACTCAATTCATCGTAGTGCCTCTGGAAGCCAGAGGCACCTTCTCCAGGGCTCAGGGGGTGGCCTGCTCTGATTCCAGGAGAAACTCCTGATGGGGGAGCAGGTGGCTCCAGGGACAAACCGGAGAAGAACGAGACCACTACCTGGAACGTGAAGCTGGCTGACGACACTTTGTGGTCAGCATGTCAGCAGTCGCCCCGCTGCATCAGCAGAGACAGCTAGCGGCCAGATGTCGACGCAGGCCAGCAGTGGTAAAAGAAGAACGTATACAAATAGACAGTTTATTAATTAGAAGTATGAAAATACAAAGACAATTGCTGATTTTGGTGTGAATTAGTAAGATGGTAGATTAATTAGTAGATTAGTTGGTAGATTAAGTGGTATATTAATTATTAGAATAATTAGTAGATTTACTATTAGAATACTTAAATCCATTAAATCCTTAAAAATAATTATCCAGATATATTATTAACAAAAAATAAAGTAAATTGTTTTAAGAATAAAACTGTAGAAACTAAGGGCCTACTTTAGGTAACAAGGTAGTAGGCTATGTAAAATCAGGAAATAAAATAAAATAAAAAAAATTTCATTCCAAAACTTGTTGTATAGTTTCAATAGGGTTGTTTTTGCTGACCTTGGTAACTTCGATATCATGCAATAATGAATACCGTCAATTCCGGGGGCTGAATTGTTCGCGTCTTTTAGAGCTTTCTCAAATTCTTCTATGGTAAATGCTTGCTGTAGTTCCTCATTTTGATGTGATAGATATTCTGTATTGTTGTTATAAATGGTTTCTGGTTGTGGCAGTACTGTGGGTGGAGCTAAGATGTCGGCAAACTCTTCTGTGACTTCTGTCAGTGGGTGATGCGACATGTTTTTCTTCTTAAGTGAAGCTATCATTGACCATATTTGAGATTGTGGTGTGTTATTAGATATTTTCTCTCAGAACTGTTTCCATGATGTGCGTTTATTTTCTTTAAGGAAGCGCTTTGTTTCTGCATCGATTTTCTTGTATTGCAGGTAGTTGGACCACGTACTGTGTCGTCTATATGTCGACAGTGCTAACCTCCTTCTAGCGATTGCCTGAGAACATGCTTGGTTCCACCATGGGGCTGGTGGTGATCTTGGGTTGTTAATTTCTTTTCTACGCGGCATTGTTATGTTGGCTGCTTTATTTATTAGTTTGATAAATTCGTTGTATATTGTATCAGTTGTTTCTGCTCTTTTTACTATGTAGATTTCTTTATCTATTTTGTTGCTGTATTTCTCCCAATCGGGTTTATTTGTGTTCCATTTTGTTGTTGGTTTCCGAGAATTCAAATTGTTTACATTGTGTGTTGATAATTCTATAGCAAGATAGTCTGATCCCATCGACTGATTGGTTACTTTCCACATAATTTCTGCTGCAATGTCTAGTGAACAAATGGTGAGATCGACAGCTGAGGGTCATCGTTCAGGTGTCTGTATTAGGGTGGGTGTGCCATCGTTTAGGATTGTTAAATTAAATTCTTCCAATATATCTAGGATTGCGTTTCCACCCGCATCATTGTACGCGCAGCGCCAACTGGTGTGGTGTGCGTTGTAATCTCCGCATAGAAGGTACGGTGGCTTTAGTTGGGTCATCAGTGTGTACCATTCTCTGAGTGTTGTAACTGTTTTTGGCGGACAGTAGATGGATACTATTGTGATTTCTCTCTTATCGATTCGCACACGTGCTGCTACTGCTTGGAAGCTCCATTCATTCGCGTTGCTTAGAGGGATTTGTGTATGGGGTACGTCTGATTTTATTATCAATGCTACCTGATATCCTGGGAATGTGATATTTCTTCCAGGTTTTATCCATGTTTCTGATATGGCTGCTACTGTTATTTCCTGGCTGTGTAATTCTTGTTGCAATGATTCTTTATTTGCGACTACTGACCTTGCGTTCCACTGTAACAGTTTCATTTTGGTTTTCCTAGTTGAAGTGCTCCTTGATAATCTCTATTATTGTAGCCGAATCTATAGTAAGGGGTTGTGGGCCCTGGATTGCGTTATTATTTGCATAATGATACTGAATACTTTTTCTACTGTAGTGTCTTCCTGGTATTCCGTTTGTACTGTATGCTGGTTTATATTAGGTGATCCTACTGTAGTCTTCTGTTGTGGTGTTTCCCGTGGTTGAGGGGCGTATGGATTACGTCGTATAGGCCCTAGTGGTAGTTCCTGTGGCTGGTAATATACTGGCAGTTTGGTCCGTGTTGTGGTTGTGACTGGTGGAGGTGAGCGTGCGCGTCTGTAGACAGTAAACTTCCGCTGCGGGTTAGGTAATGGTGGGAAGGCTGGCCTTTCCTTGCCCTGTGGAGCTAGACTGGATACTTCCGCGTATGTTTTCTGTGTAATTATATTTCTGCATCCTTGAAAGTTATGTTCAGTTTAGCTGATACCTCGTTTATTTTAACCCGTCTGCTAAACTCCGGGCAAGATTTGTCCGTGGCTTCGTGTTCTTTTTGGCAATGTACGCAGCTTGGTTTCAAGTTGGTACACTGTGTTTTTGAATGGTTTCCTCCACATTTTGTACATCTAGTTTGTGATTTGCATTGTTTGCTTAGATGTCCAAATTTCAAACAGTTAAAACACTGACGGACTGTTGCTATGTATGGAGACACTTGGCAGCGCATTCCGTATACTGATACATATTCCGGTAAATTTTGAGCGTCGAATGTCACTACACAGGTTCGCAGTGGAATTACCTTTGCTTCATTTTCTATTATTACCCTTTTTGTCATTCGTCGGATTCTGATTACTGGGACTGGTGATTCGAGGGCGCTAATTAATTCGTCCTCCCCGATACTTGCGTCTACATTCTTATCACCCCTTGTCTAGTTACTATATGCGCCGGGATATATGCTGCAAGTTGTCGCGTGGGGAATATTGGCGAGTCAACGAGGCTGTTGGCAGCCTGTGGTGTCGCGAGGTCAATTTTAATTCTATTTTTCCCTTGTGCAGCAATATTTTGTATATGTTTTCTGTATTCTGGGCAAGATCCAAATATTATTTTCCCCAAGGCCATGGGATGTAGGTTTGCGATATTATTTCCTACTCCTTCCACGTATATGTAATACGGTCCTGGTGCGTCAACTTTGTATCGGTTTGTCTTATTGTGTACATGAGCAGGTGCGCGAGAGAAAATTTTTTCAGTGAGATTGGCGCCTGATGCTACTCTGTTAGTTACTTTCTCTAGCCGCGAGTCATTTATTTTTCCTTGTGCTGAGGACAGGGTTGTCTGGCTTGGGGTTTCTGGGTTGTTGACTGCGTTATCCCCATACATTGTGCTAACTAAAGCGCTTTCCGTTGGCTTACTTACGTTGTATGCTGCCAAGGCTTTCCGCTTGTCGGTACTTCCACTGTTTTCTTCGTTGCGCCGCTTGTGCGTCTCCAGGTTACATATTTCCATATCAAGGTCTGGTGGGCCGGTGTGTAAGACGTGCAAGGCATTCATCATCGCCACCTGGAAGGTTTCTGCCGGTACATCTTGTTGGTCGACGGGCAGGCTGTATGGTGGTTCACCAGCCTCCCCGTAGCTCCCACTTTCCATTTCACTCACTTTTCACTTCACTATTCCGTATAATTTATCGTATCACTTAGTTGAATGTGGTGATACACAGCAATACACAGCACTAGGTACAATCCGCTGGACGGTGTGCGCTACACTCTCGCTTGAGGAAAACGATGCTTCTTCCTTAACTGCTCGAGTGGAACTGCGTGGGAAGTTAATCCTATGAGGCTGCACGCCCACCAATTACCACACTCACAGAACACGAATAGAACCCTTCCCCACCGCCAACCGCAAGGATGGGCTCGTATTATTTATTGCTGCCATTCTCCAGCTCCAAGCACGTAACACCATGTCGGTTCATCTCACTCTTTACCTGTGTCCCCACTTTAATTCAACCATCCTCCACGCCCTCGTCCTCTTTAATGTCCAAACTATCTTAATTTAGACCTCAATCCAATCTTTCCCTATCACACCCAGCCATATGGTGCTCAATAACTTCATTTACTCTCGTCTCTCTATGCCATACGTCTGTTTGTGGGCTTCCTTCATCCATATCAGATTCCCAATACTTTCATAACATGCACTCCCATGCGACATCTTCTTGATGCTCACTTTGTCCAATATTGTATTTTGTTTTTAATTCACTTCATAAGTAGCTGATAGTACGGTCTGGTAGTTCAGTGGCTAAGGCACTTGGTTTCAAAAGTTTGTGGTGGGGCCAAGAATTTTACACAGTTTTATCATATGATTTACACCCAGGAAGTTCCGTGGTTTGGGGTCCACGTTAAACTGTAGGTCCCAGAGGAAAGGAACTGGCCGTCCTACCTCTGACACAATGGCTTAGTATGCTTTCTTCCGGAGGATTCAACCAACCTTCGGGTTGTAGAATAAGTTAATTAAATAGCTGACACTGTCCAAGATTTCAAGATCTTGTTCAAAAAAACTTTACATTCGCCTTTCAATCTCTTTCTTCCATAGTCTTGCACCTCCTCACATTAATTATTATGCCCTATTTCTAAAGTTTCTCATCCAGTGCCTCCAGTTGCTCTTCTACTGCTTACTTAATTTCAGCTTTCCGTAAGACAGTATAAACTCCAAATTGCATTAGTTTCTTGTCTCTTTCTTACTTTAGCTCCTAATTTCTAGCGTGATAAGTACAAGGAGTATAAGTCACAATTTCTTGCTACCAATTTCTTCTTACTATAAATTCATCTCTATCATCTTAATATATGTATTAACAGTACAAGTCACTGCTGAGTATTTTTTCCTAACAATTCAAAATTGAACAAATTAGTAGTCTATAAATCAATTCGCATTTTATCCGGTCTGCAAAAGAAGTAGAAGTCAAGTTATACAATGATAATGATTTATACTCCTTATACTTATCACTATAGATTTTCATCCATATTAGTGGTGACAGCTCACTTCGTTGCTTTAGTCCACTTTCGTTTCTCACCTCTTGACTCACTAGATGAGACCTGTTGCAGCAATCTCCACTGTGTGTTTACCATTCCGGACTTTTTTTTTTTTTTTTGTTGCTATGTTCCTCATGCTATCACCCACGCTACTCTTTCAAATGTCTTTTAAAGGCCTAAAAATTCCATTGCCAAGCGCTTCTCCATGCTACCATTTCCTTTAAATCATTAGCTTTATACTTAAATTAGAAATCACTGTGTATCCCTCTTCTGAAACCGTATCGTTATCCCTGTATCCATATTTCCACCTTTCTCTGATTATTCTAAAAAATCATCCTTCGTTTTTACAGCACTGTTACTTTAGTATAGTGAGATCGAATATTATTCCAATGCTCACAAGCTAATTTCATCTTCTTGAGAATCGCATCAACTTCGGTATCAGTAAATCTTTATTTACTCCTACCTACACGCACCTGTACTCAACAACAACATATGAAACTTACACCGAAAAAAAAAAGAAAGATACACGTCATCATTTAGAGGTAAGAAGAAACACCTTTGTCCGTCAATATAATAAAATGTTCACCACGGCTGAACTCAAATCGGATATAAACGTAAGATTCAGATCACATAATCCTCCATTTTATTAATTGGACGGTAAACTTGAGCCTAATATTTGAAGAAGTTTTAGCAATATTTACCCACTGGAATTACGATTCCAAGGATGCTGGTCACAGTGCGCGCAGTAAGCATTAACAGTAATAATAGTTACTTCAATCAGGATTGTGAACGTAAAGCGCATTCGGTAGTTATCATTAATGCATAAATGCCGAAATTAATGCTCGATCCGTGAGAGATATCTCTGTCAAACGGACGATCAAGTTCGCAGATTGAGCAATGGCCAGTATGGATCAAATGGACAGCGCCTGCCGTTCACTGTATCTGCTGCCAGCGTCACCTACTCGTGGCGCGGGCCGGTGTATTGTCGCATTCACAAGGCGCCTGTACAAGAATCATAATTACGTGATGTTCACGCGGGGCGCGGACAATTTGATGGAGTCAAAACATTCGCAAAGGTAGCGAGTGATAAGACCATAGTGGAGCACGCGCTTGGGATTCGCGGAGCCTCCTTTTCCCCATTCTCGACCTGCGTCGCTGGTAAGGAGATGTGGTCAGCGCGACGCTCAACCCTGACGAGTTACTTCCCCGTTCAGTAATGAACTCCCGGCATCCGGGTCATAGTGCAAATGAGCTACAATGCGGCTCCGAGAAATTATGAAAGTATAAAGCTGGTTTTCAGCAGGCAAATACGTTCTATCAGTTTGATGATAATATTTTTCACCTAGAAAAACAGATACCCGTGAAGACTTCATTGCATTTTTCACATGATAATCGTTCTAAAAGAACTTTTTTGATTTTGGTTTTACGCCTCGTCGACGTCATTAAGGCTAGAAAAGACTGAAATAAGGAACGGAAAGGAATTCGATCAGACTTTTGTTAAGGAAGCTAGAGTGATTTTGGTAAATCATGGAAAACCCAAATCTGGCTGGTTGGACAGGGATTCGAACCCACTTACTCCCGAATGCGAGGCCATCCACCACGTTCGACAAGCCTTGGTACAACTAATCATAAAGTAAAATCCCGAATGCCAGGCCACAGAGTCATCACTAGGCTTCTCGTCTTTAAGACAAGTCATATTTTTTTCCAGACTTCTTTTTAAGCTGAGAAACTGAATTAAACACTGATTTAATGTTTCCGATTGTATTTAAATGTATTTTATATAGTATATAAATGCATATTCAGACAATTTTCTTAGTTTTGGTAATATTTCTATAATATGTATGGTCATATGGTCATATTTTGAGGAAAAATCTGTTAGTATTTTAATAGTATCGGGAATTCAGTAGATATAGATGAGATGAAAGTAAGATAATTATTCACAGAACTGTACTTCTGCTATACAGATGGGGGTCAATCAATATCTCAATTAAATATCCTCAGTCATCGTTAAATCTGCAGTGGATCAGTGAGTAGACCTATCGGCATGCCGGAGATAAAATTTTCTGAAAGTGCGAAGTTACGTAAGGGATTTTAGAAAGGAGTATTTTAGTACAGATGAAGGAGTTCTATTCTGCAAATTGTTTAATTTAAAGTGACTTCAACAAAACGATTTAAAATTTAATCTCCCAATTATACAATGGGTGCACTGCAGCAAATTATGCTGTCTACATGAAAGTGACACTACTAGATAAAATAAATGATGCGTAATTGTGCATGTTATGACGTATAATAATTTAAATATTTGGTCATATTTTGTCATTTTTAGGTCATATTTACCAGTTTTTAAGGTCACATTTGCCTGCATATTTCTCTATTTTTTGGTCATAAAGATCCGTACCCCAGTCATCACTCACCCAGCAAACATTAGGGGAGGGTACGTTTCACACTCAAAATAATTACGGCGCAACAGCGTTCTTAATCTGAAGAGGCTAGCGGCGATTCAGTTATACTCGTATTACAGAATTAGCGAAGCAACTGCAATGATAAACAGATGAAACACAGAACGTACATAGAAACTTAATCATGTCTAACAGATTCACGAACACATCACAAAAATTTCTGTTTCACGAACCACATTTAGCTGATGCTCGTAATGTTTACTGCAGTAAGTGTATAAATTCTGGATAAGCATTAACTATACCAGTAATAAAAAACGACTTTGTATCAACTTTCTTTACTGTTTTTTTTTTCTTCTTTTTTTTCGGCTCGTCGACGGCTAAGGTCATTAGATGCGGAATGGGACTGGGGACAAGGAACTGGGAGGAATTCGACCATGGCCTTTTTGAAGGAAACACCCCGGCATTCGCCTGGAGTGATTTGGGGAAAACCATGGTAAACGCAAATCTGGATGCCCGGACGGGGATTCGAACCCACGTCCTCCCGATTTCTTTTCTTATATCCATCATTTCCAAAACACGTTCATCTCATCCTTTATATGTTCACCGCATATAGGCATTTCTGTGTGCTAGGAGAATATTTCTCTGTTTGAATTTTTTTTTTTACTGCTTAACGTCTGTTAACAGCGAGGTCTTTAGAGACGGGGAAGGATGGGGGGGGGGGGAAAGGAATGGGACTTTTTGAAGGAAGCATCCCGGCATTCGCCTGGAAAGATTTGGGAAACCGCCGTCCTCCTGAATGCGACGCCAGAACGCTAACCATTACACCACCACTCTCGGTCCTCTGTTTGAAGAAACTCTTTTCATGTGCCAGGCAGACAGTTTGTGGGATCGGCAGACTCCTGAACGAGTTTTTATTAATTGCTTCACACACTGTTGAATGCCAGTTTCTCCCGTAAGAACAAAATGAATGCACGGTGATAGCTGGCTATAATGTACACAGCCCGTAGGCAACAGTAATCCCTCCACGTAACGGGCTGCCAGATTTCGGTGCCCCCCTCCCCCCATCCACCAGCAGCCGGTAATGGCGGCCTAATGCGCGGCTCATCGACGAGAAAAATTACCGAGCCCGGGGCGATCCATCACTTGTCTCGTTAGACCAGGCCATCGCACAGCCACACGTGCGATAAGCTGTGAGATCACACTCATTCAATCAGTTGTAAACAGCCTAACTCAATACCAGCAGATTTTTCTTGCCTTTGTGGTACTTCTAAGGCCCTCTTCAC
Organism: Vandiemenella viatica; assembly: GCA_031002005.1. Lineage (NCBI taxonomy): Eukaryota > Metazoa > Arthropoda > Insecta > Orthoptera > Morabidae > Vandiemenella > Vandiemenella viatica. Next base: position 34,920,424 of record CM061918.1, read on the forward strand.
ACTGCGCAATTCTCAGGCGACGCGACGAACACTTGCCAGTATCCAGTAATGCACTTCCAATTCCGTGTAATGGGGATGCCAAACGGCGCGACTCCCAATAGACGCGTGCGTGTACTACCAGTCTCAGGCGACCTGCTAGCAAGTCGGCCGCCAGTCGCGTCTCTCGGGAGTCTTGTGAACAGTACTCGAAATTGACCGGGCGTTAGGCGTAATTACGCCTGAATGTTTTCATTTTACACCTGCAATCTCCGTCAAAGGCGTAGAAAATACGCCTAAGCATCAATTTTTTTTTAAATATATATTTCAGTACTTTGTTTTTAGTTTTGAATGTTCAAGGTTTAATTCTAATGAATAATTTCAGTTATAATTCCTGTCACATTGTTGATCGATTTCAGAGTTTCAAATAATACTTTTCTGAAGTTCAGAAGATATGGCAATAGTGTAGGTGAAGTACCGCGAAGTAAAAGACAATTCCAGTTCGTGCGTTTTTCGTTTAGCAAAGGAAGTGAAGATGTCTCGTAAAATAACTGACTTTATATCAGCTGTAAAGAAAAATATTGGTTATAAAAGTATTACAAGCACCGGTAAACTAGGAATTGCAGAAAATAAAGAAACATCAGGCCCTTCAGCTGCTAACAACCAGTAGGCCTGCTCTGACTTCACGCAATCCACGGGGTCAAAAAGCAAGTTAACGATCAAAAACACTTAGTAACTCATCAGCTACTATGCCTACTGAAGATCATTGTGTAAAATTAAATAGTTATTGTAATAAATACAACAAAATCAAGAATTATATTTACCTATTCCACAATTGTGGTATATAATATATTCGCACATTTAGACCTATTTACAGTTTTAAACTGTGTTGGTAGGTTGTGATCAATAAAATCTGTATTTTCATAATTATAATATAATTACGCCTGGACATTTTCATTTTGAAACTTACGAGTAACAAATACGCCTGGATTTAAAAACGAATTTCTAGCACTGCTTGTGAAACATGGCGGATGAACACAAGTTCAATGGTAAGTTTGCGGGTGAATTTGAGAAAACAGTACGTGTAATTAGTATCCAGTAATTTTCTTTTTTCATTTAAAACTATTTGAAACGGGTTTTAATTAATATCTGGCTTTAACAAACTTTTGTGTACGATATTGACAATCCTAAATTGTTACTTGTACTCCTTGTCGGCGGTAGCGTAAAATTATTCAGTTCAAAGCGTGGAGGGAACTATCAGTCTTCATCATTTGATTAGTTTAAACAGATAATAAGTAATATTGATCAACAGCAAGCATTTTTGTAGTATTCAGTCAGATGTCTGTGTGAAAGAATCGACTAACAGTTTAATAAAAACAAAGTTAAATTTATTTTTTGTCAGGCATCGTTTGTAGAGTTGCAACCTGTCATTTGATAAAGAAATTCAGGCAGATATAGTAATGTATTGCGAGAGAATGTTTTTTTTCGAAGTAAATAACGACTCTTGTTGGGTTTGCGTGCACTTTTTTTTATTTTCATTAGTTCTTATCGCTAGTATTAACTTCAAAATTTCATAAGGGAGCGTGCACAAACCACGTGGCTCGGTCCAGGGGGAGGGGAGGGGTTGGCTGGAAGGCTACGCTAGGCTACATGGGGGGGAGGGAGGGTTCCGAGCCAGGCCACGTAGCTTTCCTTTCATAACATTTTTCACAGTTAAAATGAGGAACAGAACACACAACAGCATGTGAATATTTATTTCCCTCAGTTAATTATCTCCTTATATAATTTACAATCGTCTGACAAGAGAAAACAGTACAAAATGTCTTCAGGAATCAAAAGGGAAAAAAGCTACGTGCTACGTGGTTGGGGGAGGGGGGGTAGAGGCAAAAGCCACGTAGGGCTACGTGGGGGGAGGGGGGATTCAGAATAGGTCAAAATGGAGCTACGTGGTTTATGCAAGCTCCCTAAGTAATCGATACCTTTTCTTAAATTTATTTATTTACCCACTCAACGTTTTCGCCCTCTTTTTTCTCTTGTATGTATGATTTAAGAATGGCAACACATTTTTCGGATTTTTCTTTTTCGATAACAGTTGTAAGAATACGCGACAAAGGCATCATCATCAGCTGACATGATGAAAAATTCGGTTAGAAGCCACAGCAAGGACGTTTATTAGAGCGACGCTCAGCACGGCTAGAGGCTTCGCAGTATCCTCAGTGTGTAGCACTAGGTCGCCTGTGGGAATCATACTCGCGGGCAACTCAAATTGACGATACTCAAGTCTCATTCGCGTCGCTTCGGAATTCCGCAATCAGAAGAGGTAAGGCACAAGGAATTAAGACCATTAGAATAATAAAGTGCAATATCAACTCTGAAAACTTTAGTTAAAAGTGTTACCAGAGACGTGAAGCAGTATCTTTGATGGACAATTAATTAAGAAGGAAAGAGAGAAGGATGATGTATGGAAGAAATTGGTTGATGTAAGCCCTTAATAAAAAAAAAAAAAAAAAGATGTTTCGAGAAAGGGAAGCCTAAAAGAAAATCGAATCAATCCTCGTAGGATGGTACAGCCCATTAATGTTAGTATGTGATAAGTAAACAGCATGAGGGCAGAGAAAAATGTTTTTATATGTGACCTGTGAATGTCGGATATCAACTGAATATTACGCATTTTGAAGATAAGTAACAATTATTAATATTAATAGAGTTGTAAAACTGTTAGATAAATTGTAATATTAATTTGTCAAATAAAGCTTCGATGGAGTTATTTAGGTGAGGTATGCTAGATCTCTGGTGTTATAGGGTTGGTCATACACTGCATATTGGAGGCCACATATAAAAATAATTAAAGTAACTGGTTTCATAATAAGTGACAAACAGATAAAGATAAAAATCATACAGTTCACGTAAGCGCTTGCATGGACAGAGTCAAATGTACGGTAATCGTCGTCAGAAAATTTTACTGCTGGCGATATTCGACGCACGGGTAAAAATAAACGCTTATAGAATGATTTAACCAGATTTAATCAGAAATATGTATTTAAAATGCTACCCACCAAATAAATGACAAGCCAGAAACAAAACACTATCACTCGGCGCCACACATTACAAGGTAAACAAAATACCAGCTAATAGAATTCGGAACACTGTATTGTAGTTCTGGTGCAGTGAAAGTGAAAAAGAGTCAGAAAAACGATCTATAGTGCAAAAACTGCAACTATAAAACAGCTACCGCCGAGAGTAGTGTGTAAATACAAACAAATGAGAATGAATAAAAATGTAAATAACATATCTATACCATAATTCCACAATATAAATTGTTGCACAAAACTGTTTCTTGTTTTTTTGTTTATGGCTTTACGCCTCGTCGACGTCGAGGTCATTAGAGGCGGGAATGCAAGCAGGAAAGCCGCAGTTTCGGACAATATTCTACGAACAGCAAATTACGTACAGGGTTTTACGAAAAGAAGCAGTAGATTTTGAATTTTTATTTCTGACAAACTATAAAACGTACAAATACGCGACACACATGACTGGATAGAGGAAGTTTTAATATTTGTACCCACCGCCTATTAGTTCAATTCACTGACACCAATGGCGACACTGCCTGTTTGGGTGGGAATGGCCATGGAGGAAGGAAATATATGGAGACGACGCAAGAGACCTTCACCACACATTGAAGTGAAGCAGGGCGGAGGAGGAGTGGGGGGGCATGGCCGGAGTGGAGGGGGCATGGTCGCTTCCATACAGACACGGGGAATATGTACAAAAACCTCAAGGGGACTCTAGGATAAAGGTGACGCCGATATCTGGTGATGGATTATTATGTAACTCGATATGACAAATAAAAAATTAAGAATAAATTTTTTTGATATTCTGCTTAGTTTTCGAGATATTCTGTCCCAAATCTGAAATTGTTTTAGTTGAAATTCAGAAGAAAAAATTGGTTAAAGTCAAATTTGATGATGGATTCTTATTTAAAAAGACGAGACAAATGGAAAATAAAGAATAAAAATTTTCGATATCTCACCTAGTTCTAGAGATATACTGTATCAAAAGTGAGGTTTCTTGAGTTGACATGGAGAAGAAAAATTTCGCAAAAGTCAAATTTAATGATCGATTCTTATGTAACACGACGAGACAAATCGAAAATAAAGAATAAAACTTTTCGATATCTTGCTTAGTTTTCGGGATATACTGGGAACATCGCAATGTTTGGAAGCGCAATACCGCTGCTGCCGCCATGCGGGAGAGTTTAGAGCCTGCTTCACCGATTTAACGTCACTTCTCCTCCATATATTTCCTTCCTCCATGGGAATGGCCACAGGAGAAGTGGTTTTGTATGCTACAGTATGCAAAAAGTGATTCAATTTTTGATGTGCAGCGTGCATTGGTTGTAAGTTTATTAACTTGCAACCTCGTCATAAACAGATTTACGATTGGCATAAGAAATTCGTAGAAGATGGGAGCATACGCAAAGGAAAAAGCACTGGTAGTACTCGAACGTAAAATGAAGATGTAGGAAAGAATTAGACTGCCGTTGTTATGTTTGCTATAGTGCTTTTCTCGAATGTATACAGTAAAACTTTGGACCTTCCTGTAACCAGTGATGTATGGGACGTATTTGTGTATCTTATTGTTTGTCAGAAATAAAAATGTAAAATCTGCTCCTTATTTTTGAATAACCATGTATATACATTTAAAAAATATATTTATATCTCTATAAAGAACCAATCCGTAATTCAATATTCCACAAATGATTTAACAAAACATACAGCTAGCATGAGAAACGAAACAGTAAACAGATACATATCCCATTTAAATCCATGTTAATAGTTCCATTCTGGCCCAGAATAGCTTTATGCCTGCCATTACTTTCAGTGCTACCTAATTGTTTCAGCTTCATTAAAGTGATTGGCCAGTTTGATTTAGCAAGTGCATCAGTAGAAGAGACTCACAGAATGCGCGATGCAGCTCGTTGAATGGAGCCGTGTATTACCACTCGCATTCGGGAGGGCGCGTGTTTGATCGCAGGCCCGCCAATCCAAATTTCTGTTTTCCATGGTTCCCCGAATTCACTCCCCGCAAATGTCGGCGAATTCTTCACCAATCTCTGCCCAGAAAGGGTTTCCCGGCTTAATTACTCCAAGCTGACGACCAGTAAACATTAAATAAAATACATAGTTGTGTGCCCGCATATACTAACTGAAGATCCCTCGTTTAAGTGTTGTTTAGCACAGCGGTTACAAAACTTTATTGGTACGCGACCCACTTTAAAGCAAAAAAGTTTTCGCGACCCACCTAATATGAGAGTCTATCTAATATCAGAATGGGAACTGTTGTATGACCTAGATACACTATCGTCTATACTATCCTACGAAAAGGCCAATTTTCTTACAAAGGATATACTATCTACAAAAACAAGAATTGATAATACATAAAACAACAAACATATAATAGATCGGGAGGCGGCTGCACAGACTATAATCTTATCAAGTTCACTGCTGAAATTCGACGATTAGAAGTAAATCGATCAGCATATTAAAATGAAACTGGCCATGCAAGGTGGTTTGCAGTGCCAAGTCACTGGAAACCACCTTCAGACCTGATTTTAGTGGTTGATTGGTAGGTTTATCATTGTGTTTTATTGCACCAAAATGTATGAAAATATGGAAGACCGGGAGCAGGAAAACACAATAGTTAACTTACCAGTCAACCACTAAAATGGGATTTGTAGGAGTTTTCCACCAAGATATGACTTGGCACATCAGTGGCATTTTAATGTGCAAATAGAGGTTTAAGTTATCCTGGAATTTCAGCCTTCAACTTGATGAGGTGATGCTTTGTGCAGCTGCCTCCCGCTTTAATACAAATATAATGAAAAATACGTTTAAAATATTATAAAAGCACAACTTCACAAACAGTGAGATTTCTGGCACTGGTTTTTACTGACGAGGGCATCGATATCAGGGTTAAGACTGCTTAATTTTAACCTTAAGACACTTTCCACACATAGTTAATTTCTACATTTGTTTTTCAAAAACAATAAAGTAGAAAAAGCTCGTTCACACAAGTATGCAATGTCGAACGGCATCAAGAACGCAGCTAATTTAGAGATTTCTGGATACTTGCTTGTACATTCATCCAGAAGGAAATTAAGGATTTTACTTTGAAAATTATCTTTAAAGAAGAATCGCAAGACAGTTCTATTAGCGAGTTTTCTTCAGCTGTTAAGAGATTTGGGCCTTTCAAATGTTCCTCTTCAAAAATTGGTTAAGTAAAAGATATATTTTTGTGGCAAAAACCTAGATTGTTCCGCAACCCACCAAAACACACCCGTAGGTTGGGAACCGCTTGCGAACGTGTATTTGATTAAACCATAAACAAAATACTCATAATTGAGTTATTAATTTATAAATTTTCACAGTGTCAGTAACTTATCTGAATTATTGTCTTAAACGATATAATCGCTTTGTGATAGCGAAAAAAAAAGTAACTAACACGGTTTTTTTCTGGCTTTACGTTACGTCGACGTCCTGGTCATTAACGGCGGTGAAGAACTAGCGGCAAGGAATCTGAATGAATTCGGCTAGAGCCTCTTGAAGGAACTATTCCAGCATTCAACTGAAGTGATTTGGGAAACCCAAATCTGGATGCCCGAACGGGGATTCGAACAGGCGTTCTCCCGAATGCGAGGCCAAAATATTACCACGGTATGTGGGCAACGAACGAAATGGATACAAAACTGTAGGGGAAAATTTGAAGTGTAGCAACAACTGTTGTGCATTTTTTAAATTCAGAATAGTCATTAGTTACCAAGAGTAAAACTTAATTACAAACTGAGACCATGCCAGCGCAAAGTTAACATTAAAATCATTAATATTCAGTGATCATTAGGACTTCTTTAGTTTACCGTAATAACATCCTAGGTATTAAATGAAGCATATAAATAACACCGTTCCCCTTTCTGTTAATACGGCTGCAAACTGGCATCAGAAAAATATTCTGTCAATTTCTTAAAGATATTTTGACAAACACGTCGAGATGATTAGAGGCGGGAAAGGAATGGGGACAAGAAAGTGGGAAGAAATTTGGCCATAGCGTTTTGAAGGAATTATCCCTGCAGTCGCCTGGATTTCGGGAAACCATAGAAAAGGGAAATTTGTAGGGCCAGACAGTTTCGATATCTCGTATTTGTGAGGTAACTATGCACGACAAAATCGGCGGCAGTATTTGTATTCTAATCCTATCTTTCAGTATTCAGACGACAAAAGTGACGCAAAATAATGGTGAGCCGCAACTGAACGGTGTATTTGACTAATTTTGGGTAAAGAGTCAATATTGCAGCTGTATGTCTACTACAACAAAAAAATATATTATTTCTTGAAAAATCAAACGAAAAAATGCAAAATTTGGCAGCTGCCATGTCGATTCTTGTGGCGAAATCCCTGGCCGTGCGACTGTAAGCAAAGGGATAATTTGCTTATTTTGTTGATAAGTTATGTATAGTGGCTCAGTGTGTAAACACATAATTTAAAAAGCAAACAAATTGTTTACTTACGTTCCAAACAAGAAACGCGGCGAATAGTGGCTAAAATTCCCAGGACGTGGCCCAGCATTTTTGCCTACGAAGTCTTCAGTATATTTTTGCGATGACTACTTTGTTTATCACGTTTAATAAGCTATGTACCTGAATATTTTCTTCTGGCTTAAATTTTTATCGATAAATGAATTACCACTTTGGAATTTGAGTATCGTTGTTCCTATAAACACAACGTCTTTACAACCTGTTAAAATTAGTCAGACATCATCTCCTGAAACATGATTTAAATCAATACATGTACATAACGCATCTTACAAATTAGTAAATCTTTTGAAAATATGTCCGTCATTTTCGTAACGTCGCTACTGTTAAGAATGCGCGCTGTTAATAATTAACAATGTCTGAGATTTATTCATCTTTTTCTAATAGCCTATGGCTAATACAGGTATGGGATTAGCCATACTTTATCATTCGTCACAGTTAATGTATCATCTCAATATTGGAATGTTAGCTGTTAGTTCTTTATCTACGTTTGTGCACAACGTTTAAGCTATATTTTTAAGTTAACTACTGCCTCTGCTAATATTGGTCCTATAACACAATAGTACTATTTAGCTTGCAACAATAATTCTTTCTGGCTATATAAGTTTCCGCAATGTAGCCTACAAATTGACTCTAAAGCTTAACATTCAAATACAATTCCGTGGAAGATTTCATTCACATATAACTTTTCTTAATTACACGATGATATGTGCACTTTTCATCATAAAACTCTGCTTTCAGTTTTTGAGTATTCAAATATATCTTTCGATATTCTGGTATTCAAGTAAAAATCACAGTTTTATGCAGAAAACTTTCCCAGAATCGTCACATCAGTTTCGGCTAAATTAGAGCGGTTTGCTTTGGTAAATCCAGCTTTCATTGCAAATATTACTTGTTTTATGGACTGGTAACCAGAACTAAGTAATAGATTAATTTAAAACCTTAAACATACGACGCACGGATTGCGTCACGTGACTTTTCTGTATTTTTATTTCATGAAAAATGTTCTTAACTCTTATCGAGCAAATAAAGTTGATTTTCCATGTCCTTACAACTTGCTCTATCTTTTTCTAATTACAGTTTCACAATTTTCTTTTTAGTGTCAAGTATCCCATTACTCCTCAGTTTCCATCTGACAGCGCGAAAGAAGTTCCACGGAAAAATAAATCTACCAAAATACGCTCTTATTTGGATTGTGAACACTAGTATGCCGCTAAGTACTGTACAGGGTGTCTACCATGAACCTGACACATTTGAAATTGCTGTATATTTCATACCGCTTAAGGTAAAAAGAAAATAATGCATTCAAGGTCAAGAGTAACTCACTAAATTTTATTAATAAAATCACTACACCTCTCATTGCACGAAGAACATCTAGCCTGAATTTAAGTTCCTGACAGGTTTTCTGTAGCATCTCGAGCGTAAAAGAAGTGACAGCATCTTGTATTCGGCAGCGAAGCTCTTGAACATCACGAATTTTGCGACCTGCATACACTTCGTCCTTCACATGTCTAGAGGGGTAATATCCGGTGATCGAGTCGGCCAACTTGTCGGTCTACGACGCCCAATCCAGCGACCGGGAAATTGGGTGTCGAGAAATTCTCGAACCATCAAGCTCCAATGCGGAGGGGCGCAATCCTGTTGAAAGATGACGTTCGGCTGCAAATGCATTAGCTGAGGTACAAAAAATTGTTCCAACTGCCCGTAACTGTTTTTTCTACAAAGAAAAAGGGGCCGATGATCAAACTGTGCATAAATCCGCACCACACATTTAATTTCGGGCTGTCACGAATGTGTTCCACAATGCAGTGTGGGTTTTGTGATCCCCAAATACGTGCATTGTGTGTGTTGACTTTGCCCGATTAATGAAATGTGGCCTCATCAGAGAAATCAATGAGAGTTAAAAATGTTGGGTCTTCATAAATGTGATGTAACGTGTCGATAGCAAATGCCTGCCTCCGTCAGCTGATTTCAGTTCATGAAACAACTGCAATTTGTACTCATGAAACCGAAGAGAGTGATGCAGTACTTTATGTACAGTGGACTTCAGCATCTGCAGTTCTCGTGCCGCTTGTCGAATGGACTTTGTTCAAACGCCTGTCTCACTGCTGCTACAAGCTCCTCTGATACGCGCTCATTACCGCCACCATGCAATATCTCCACACATCCCGTTGCCAAAAACCGCTGTTTCCACTTCATAATGGTTTTCCGTGATGGTGGGTCCTTCTCGAACACGCCTCGAAAGTTGCGTTGCACTTGAATCACTGAATTTGTTTCCGCGTACCACCAAATAACTTGTGCTCGCTCTTGCGGTGACGTCATTTTCAGTTAATCTACTGCAGCGCCACCTACAACCTCTTGCGCGGGTTTTCAAAAATAGTCAACAGAACTTCCTCAGTTCTCTACATATTGCAATGCATGTTACCAACCTATTTCCATTCGTTGATTTTTGGCAGCCAAATAAAAGGTGTCAGATTCATGGTGGACACCCTGTATTAAATAACAGTTCAAACGAGAGTCCAGCCTGGCTCAATTAGTGTATCTTAGTGCATATCGCATACGAGTTACGTCAGAAGGTAGTCGCTCGGTGCAGAAACCAGCGCTTGACAAGTTTACAGATTACGCACCAACTTCGGTACCAAGCGAACAAACATCTTTTATGTGGAGCCTGTTTAATTCATGACCGACTTAGTAATCGATTAGAAACAGCAAAACTGTTGATTAAATATAATTTTCCACTAGCGGACTCTGACTAATAGATTATCTTAGATCCTCTACTCAGTAAATTTTATAACTCAGTCAATTTGGCCATTATTTTTATTGTTAATTAGAAATAAACCGATTTAATTGAACTAAGATGGTTTTATAATGAGATTATATATTTTTTTTTAATGGATTGAATTTGACATGAAGAAACAAGTTTACAATTCCCTCATTACTTAACTTCAAAACGTGTTTATTATTTGTAAATACAGTAGAACTCCAACTATCCCAACTCCGACTATCTGAACCGCTGAATATCCGAATCGCTTTTTAGATATAGGACAGTGGGTGGTGTGTGATTCGTCAGACCCTGGGTATGATACACTAAATGATGATTAACTTTTAGAAAGTGTGAGAGAAGCAAGTGACGAGGAAGCAGACGACCTTAATGTCAAAGTTGCAGCAGACACGGGATCATCAGCTAGTGAAGCATTTGCAGGCTGCTGCTTAACGTCTCTTTAACAGCGAGGTCTTTAGAGACGGGAAAGGATGGGGGCAAGGAATGGGAAGGAATTCGGCCATGGCCTTTTGAAGGAAGCATCCCGGCATTTGCCTGGAGTTATTTGGGAAAGCACGGAAAACCCAAATCTGGATGCCCGGCCGGGGATTCGAACCGCCGTCCTCCCGAATACGAGGCCAGAACGCTAGCCGTTACACCACAACGCTAGGTCATTTGCAGGCCTTGAAACTGCGTTGAAGTGGATGGAGCGTCAGCCCGAGTGTGACCACATGCAACTTCTCACTGTCAAGGCTGCCCGATAACATGTTAAAGTGTTGCCTTTTCATTTAATTAATTAAAAGCTCTTTTTCTTTAAAAACAGTTTTTTCCTCCCATTTTCAATATACATGCAGTAATTAATTAAAATAGACCCTTTTTGGAAAAAAAATCCAATTATCCGAATTTTTGTTTGTCCGAATCTGGCCTGGTCCCAATTGATTCGGATAATTGGAGTTCAACTGTAATAGAGATTTTTTGCTGATGTTAATTTTTTTTTAAGCAACCAGTAAAGTGAAGGGTACAGGAGAACATAACAAGCAAGATGCTGGACACGGAGTTGAAAGGAAAGAAGACCAGATGAAGGTCGAGGTGCAGACGTGTAAAAGGCGTTAGGGGGCGTCCGTTAACTACGTGAGCATTGTTTTCTTAAATCTGACTCCACTTCGTGAGATTTGGAGAGATCCTTGAAGTGAGGTTCCTATCAACACCCCTCCCCCCACTTGGTGAGATTTCGACGAACCTACCCATCTCTATTTGTGCTCCCTTAATTAATAAACGTCCCCTTAAGAAGTGTATGGAAGAAAGAAGAGGAGATTGGCTGACAGAAGAAGAAGAAGAGAGATGGTAGATGGACAGGAAGCATTGGTGAGGCTTTGATCCCAGCTGACCCGTCCAGCGGTTGAAACCTCCTCAATATGACGATGAATTTTATTTAGACCTTAATTAATTATAAATTTAGATTTTCATCCCCGCTTCCGCAGAGGTCAAGCACTGATCCTCCACATCCGAAAAGATGACCTCCATTACAACCCTTGTGCGAAGCATCCACCGTCAACGTCACTGCCGCGGAAGTCGAAGAATTGAACTCGACTGGAAGTGTGATGAAGAGTCCCGGACAACTTGCTGGCGAAATCCATTAGCTGTGAGAGCAGAAGAGCCGACACGGGGCTAATTACACGACACCACTCGACCGATAAACTCGCCGGCCGTTCGTTATCGGCACAATTAATTCGAGAGGTCTCACAGCTCAGGAAGCGGTTGTAATTGCATTCCGCTACCAAAATATCTCGCGAGTTCTTTTAAGCTTGAAACGCCAACTGCCAGGGATGGCTGAATTTTGAGCTGCTGGTCGAAAGGAGAATGTGGGAAGGTAAATATAGACGACAAAACGACAAGTAATCGATTACTTAAAAGAATGATTCCGGAGCATTCAAATAAATTGGGGGTAGGCAGTAGAGTAGCAAGTGTCAAAGCGAATACTTCTTTCTTTAGCCATATAGCCTGTCAAAAAGCAATATTTTGTTTATAACTTAACAATAAAGGTGTCAAGAGTGCCGTCATCGAGCAAGCAGTGATGTATTTAAAATACTAAATGACTCGTGCATAAATTACGCGAGTAAAGTGCCGTAAATAGTGAGGTAGGTGGTTTGTAATGGGGTAGAAAGAAAAACCGCCTCATTTGTAACAATACTTTTTTGATGTCACCTGACGTATGCAATCCTGCAGCCCTCTACTTTGACGTAAACATTTGAAGCTATCCATTCCCGGAAGCCGAATTGTTAGAGTCCTCACTAGAATATAACTAAGCTGAACAAAACACACACATTATATCGATATCCTCGTGATATACAGGGCGTTTCATTTATGACGCGTCCGCGCGTACGAGAAAAATCGCCCGGGGCAGCGCCGCCTCGCTTGCCGGAAAGTCACACGGCGCATCGCCCGTGCTCAGGGACGCCTCATGCGTGCGCTGATTTCTTACCTTATAGCACGTGCTGGAAATGTTGGCCATCGGCTTCAATACACGCTTGACATCTTCTAACGAATAATTCGCCTCGCACCAATTGCACACCACACTCCAACTTTCACATCGTGTCGCGGCCGTTTGTGGAAACATAAGTATTAAAATTAATAATATTTCTTCACAAACACTGCAGAGAGTTAGCCAAAACATCCTTAGAAGATGTCAAGCGTGTATTGAAGCCGATGGCCAACATTTCCAGCACGTGCTATAAGGTAAGAAATCAGCGCAAGTAAGAGGCGTACCCGAGCACGGACGATGCGCTGTGTGACTGCGCGGCAAGCGAGGCCTCGCTGCCCCGGGCGATTTTTCCCGTGCGCGTGGACGCGTCATAAATGAAACGCCCTGTATGTTACTATCTAGTGGTAATACAATCATAGCCCGTATTCGCGAGAATTTTTACATATAAATTGTATAGCAAAACACGAACATTTTCTTAACAGAGTGAACGAAGACTGCCGACATGGCTATACATCAGCACCATCGAGGCTTAAGTCCCGATCAAGCCTCCTACGGACTTCAAAGCCACCAAATGGAGTACCAAGCAATGAAAGAATATTGGCTTGGGAGAACAGAGTGCAACATGATATCGAGTGATCTACCACCCGGGTCTGAACAACCATGGCCCATATTGAAGTCACTAAATAGGCTTCGAGTTGGAGTTGGCCGTTCCAAAGAAATTCTTGCCTCATAGGGAGAATAGCCAGATACCACATGTTCGTTCAGGGAGAGAGAAACTATGTTACATCTGTTATCTTGTCTACAAATCGGAATTAATGTATCCCAATTCGACCTCCAATCAGCTACTGACAAAGCCATCGCACTGGCGGAAAAATTGCCTATTTGATCGACACGACAATGAGAAGAACAGAAATAAATATCCGAAACGCTCCTTACAGTAGGAAAACACACGTTTACCAATATATCTCTGATATGAGGTGTCGCTATCTAGCGGTAGCACTAAACCGCCTAAAAAAAATCGTTTATTGTTTTCGACATTTGTCTGACTTAATGAGATTTGCCATCAATTTAGACATTGTGTTAACTGTATTGTAATTTTCTGAACGCTCCGTATTCATGTCATTATGTGATGTGCAAACGTATCATCGAATATGCATCTTCGCTCGGGAAGACGTTCGATCCAAATATATATTCGCACTTATTAAATATTGTGGTGTGACAGCGTCACCCACAATGAATATAATTAAATACGTTAATTATATTCAGATTTTTCTTAATTATATTTAATCTCGTGACGGATAAATACCGTAAATAATAGGGATTGTATGGATAAATTAAAAATATAGTAAACCAGGGCAGCCAGAGGTATAATTATTGTGAATTTATTTTCTGTAAAACTCATGGCTCAGTAAGGAAGTGAATGTTGGAGGCTTAAACGGCCATTTTCGGACGGTCGAGAGCGGGACAATGGGTGGCCCCACCGACTTGGCGGCGCCACAGCTTCCCAACGGGTGTATTCCGTTAGGCGGGGCCGGTGAACTCACCCCTCTCCGCCGCTTTGCTCGAGGCCAGGCAGAAAGTGCGCGAAGGGATACAGCAAATGCGAGGCGCGATATAAAACACGTGACGACGGACATATGGAGATAACCAATCATGAACGTTTATTGGGGTTCCCAAATCTTAATGCAAGGGGATTCTGTTGCATGTGGAGAGGAAGAGACGACTTTGGAGAAGAAGACGAGAAGAGGCCATTTTTGACATCACTTGCTGCCGGGACGAGTTGCTGAACAGACGTGTCAGCCGACACGCTCTCGTCTGGTGATCATTGTCTGGTTGTGATCACTCTCTTGCTTTGGGAAGCGAGAGGTTATATGGCATGCCTGCCATTATCTGGAAGTCATTCTAATAACGCGGTCGTACCCGCTTATCTGGCTTCCACAGCTGCAGTGACATTGTGTGTGTCACGCTCCATCACGGCGATGCTTTTATGGTAATGTACCAGATGCAGACGGTCACTATTCATTGGGTTTTAACGGACTTGTGAGCCCTTAAGCGGCACTGGGATAAGACTCTGCTCCCGCCACTAAATCACTGAGTTAGCTGATTTTATGTTTCGCTGTAAATTTCAAGCATCTTGCTAATTGTGAATTCACTACGATGCTTTTCAATAATTTTATACGGCGCCCCTGGGATACTCCTTTGTTACAGTAAATGTTAGCTTCAATTTGATGGCCTGTGTTGCCATGTTGTTCATATGTTAACTTTGCTGTTTTTATTTGTTGAAATATTTCATTCAGTTTTTGTTTGCTTTCATCGGCGGATTGTAAACGTCGGGTATTGCTTGTTTTGTTGGTCTAAATATGTTTAACGTAAAGTTAACTATTACCCGGCCTTGTATAACCCATAAGAATTAATAAATGGGATATTATTTTGTGTCTAATATTCATGGTTCTGGTTCCTTTTAGCTCACCTTTCTTATATTTTAAATGCATTTCATTTTTCAGATGTTAATTATAACATTATATTATATTATTTAAAATCCCCCTTCCCTTTTTAGGCAACTTATATTTTCACCAACGAGCCCTTATATTGTATCAATTACAATATAGAATCAGCTCAAAGCGCTAACAAGCACACGAACTGTGTCAAACATGGCCGCTTGTTATCAGAGCAGCTATCGTCCTATTGGCCCACTCGAACGGCGTCAGTATTTTGTTGCTCAGGTGCCTAGCCCGCCAGAGCCATCTGCCGAGCCGACGGTGGCGCCAGTTTGTTTACCGGCGGTGCGCGGGCAAACTTTGTGCAATAAATCGAGCAAGCTGCGTTCTCGCAACAAATTTAATCAGCAGGCGCGCTGTTGACATTATAAAACAGGTAGAAATACGATGGCCGCTCCAACTTGGCTTATTAGTTCGGCGCCCTGCCGCCGTGGCGCCAAATGAGACTCGCCTCCTTATTGGCTGTCGAGAAGACAGCCGACAAACGACGTACGGCAAACAGCAGCAACAGCTGCGAGGAGAGATAGCGTCTTCGACGTACAATCACTGCGAATCCTTACGAAGATCGAATACACCACACTCCGTCGTTTGCAACGCGATACAAACATGATGTAATGCAGCAGAAATCACAACCGTAACCAGATTGGAAAAATGTAACAAATGTATTATGCTCGCAATAAAATATTGTTGTTTACGAAACTGCAATCCACGAACGATCGTATGAAAATGAAAAAAAAATTATTAATAACAAAATTGATGTGTAATATTAGACGGTTGGCTGGCGTTAGGGATAAAACTTCTTTAGTTACAGTGCTGCTTAACATAATGGTTTATTGCTAAACAATGCGTGAAGTATATGTGATTGGCTAAATTAAATATGATCCCAATAACATAATATCTCAGATCCTGATTTTGCTTCCCCCCACGTCCACCATTTTGATAGTGAGCATTAAAACACTCTGACAATTATTTATTAACTTTTGTCAGTATTTATTGAAAGGAGTGTTCATCTTTAAAGCAGAGTGATCTGTGGCACATATTTATCCTATCTTGAAACGTTCATGATTTCTTGCCTATTCCTAGGACATCAGATGTTTGTACAGATTTGAAGCTAGACCATAAACTCACTAACTTTGAAAACCCCATCCAAAATCCTGCGGCAGTTTATGCGTGATGCCATTTTAAATCCTCAGACACCCAACTCTCAGATTTGTAATAGTATAAATCAGATTATTCGAAAATCTACCAATTTTCGTTTGATCACTGTTGCCACTGCCAAGCCAGCCAATGAAGTTACAACCAGAAGACATCCGATTCTACTCGTCAAACCTATTAGTAGATATCATATAATAGGGCGAATTAGAATAAAAGCCAAGCTGTTCACATTTTTCTATGTTAGTGTGATTAGAATAAAACAATGGGAACGGAGACTTCATCCGCGTGTCCATTTTAATAGAACCTGGTGTCTGAACGTTAACTCGATAACTCGCAAAACTTCGGAGAGTCCGATAATACCCGAGCCGTATATTTTTTTTAAATTAATTTAACTGCGATGGAGCGCAAACTCCGGTGGCAATTTCCCTACACACTCATTTTCCCCATTTCCTTGTCGTATTTCTTAGCTATATCGGATTTCTTGAGAATTTATTTCATAATTATTTATGTCTAACGTTGATAGATACAGCCACCAGGGGACAGTTTTGTTTCAATTTGTCTCTCCTTATATTGTCGCAGCATTAATAATAAAATGCAGTCTTTTATCTTTTGACTAACTTAAAACTTTAATATCGTTCCTTATCTTATTCGTTCACCGAAA
Organism: Vandiemenella viatica; assembly: GCA_031002005.1. Classification (NCBI taxonomy): domain Eukaryota; kingdom Metazoa; phylum Arthropoda; class Insecta; order Orthoptera; family Morabidae; genus Vandiemenella; species Vandiemenella viatica. Next base: position 34,937,542 of record CM061918.1, read on the forward strand.
CTACATTCGAGAAATAAGGTCTTCGAAGACTACAAGGTCCAATTTTAACACTGGCTGATTTAATAGTAGTAACCCATACACACTCTCTCTGCGTGTTACTCTGTCACTATGACAACCACCTCTATCTCAGAGCAAACAACATTCCTTTATCTTTTGGAACCTGTTTTGCTATATTCTGTACCCACCTACTTTTGCCCTCTACAAATTTCAACTTCAAATTCTTTCAACATTTTTGGTAAATTATTCATCTTTGTCTTGGTAACTTTTTATGATCCCTGACCAACTTACCTATGAAAGCAAATCTTTCTACACCTTTGTGTCTGAAATCAACTGCCAGCTCAAAGTCCACGAATCTCACTATTAAAGTTTAACGCCTCGCAAGGATAACGTAGAATCGAATTCATTTGTATTTACGTACATCCTTTCACCCAAGTGGGGAATTACAACATGGTACTACTAGTACAGACTCTATTCAGATAATCGTTTGTTGGAACACCGTCATCTGGATCACTAACAGATGCCGGATCGTCTGCGACACTTTGACCCAGTGAACGTGTGGCTGAGTATCCCGTCGGCTGATCCCTTAGGGGACATCCATAAATTACGTGAGGTGAAATGGGGGAGGGGGGGGGGTCCGGCGAAATCTCACCAGATCTCACCAGGGGGGAGGGGGAGGATCTACGGAAATCTCACGTGAGATTTTGCGAAAAATTTGGGGACAGTAGAGCAAAAAAAAAGGTCTACAATTTGCGCCAAAGTAGATTTTAGGAGGGTATTTCGTCAAAAAAGTTAGGGTGTGACCTAAAAAAAAAAAGGTCTACAAAAGTTTCCAGGGCGATTTGTAGAGGGGGTTCTCACGGACCAGATCTCACCAGAGGGGGGGGGGGGTCCGTCCAGATCTCATGAAATCTCACCAGGGGGGAGGGGGGGTCCAGAAATCCGGAAAAAACACCTCACGTAATTTGTGGATGCCCCCTTACTCCACGTTATCTCCACTTTTTCACAATTCCTCGTTTTAACGTGTCGTCATTGTGTGTCTTTACCACCCCTGGTAACCCAGAGTCCGCCATTTTGCCATTCGATGGCCATCTTTAGGCATTCAAGACGAACTACATGTCCACAGTTTATTAATATCTCTGTGATAGTTCGACTCCGGCCGAAGGCAAGGGTGCTTTTAATTAAGTATTATGTCCTGTACTGTCCTCACTGAAACCTGGTGATAATGACGATGATAAAGTACATATACTCTAGAAGAAACAGAAACACACTTGTAGATGGCTGTATACCATGACGAATAAGTCATTAATATATATATACTACCAGTTACCCGCGACTTCGTACGCGTGGAGTTCGAATTTGATTGCTAGAATTGGATATAGAAAGCTATAAGTTACATAAGACAGGTCCCAAACAACACCGAGTCGGCATAATATGACAGGTACGTCATCGATATACCATTCTACCGTCGAACCTGTCTCATGATTAAAACTGTAAGTATCCTATTTCCTTCCTAAAGATACAAAGTAATTCCTTGTCATCGATGTACACATATAGTCGTCAAAATGTTACAAAAAGACGGAAATTTACTTTCGCATATTTGACATTATTAGTTTAGATCAAACACAATCTGCCTGTGGAACCAGTATACCGTGAATAAAGTAAACGCTTAAGGCACTGTTCTAACGCCTACGATTTGCGACGCATTCCATCCCTGAATTTATGGGACCTACATTTCAACATGGTATCCTAGGCATGGCTCAAACTATGAAAAACAATTCTAAAAAAAATTTTGCTCTCAACGGGGTTTGAACCTGAAGCCTCACGGGAAATTTCTTAAAAATATCAAGCTCTTTATCCACTACGCTACCAGACCTCATTGTCGTTTCGCATTACAGAGACGTATAGATATTATGCATCTGTCTGTCACAGTTCAAATAGTTTTCATAATTCAATGATAATATGTATTATCTATACAGAAAATAGAATCCCATGTCCATCCTAATGTCATATAGCATCTCCTTGTCAAATTTCATCACGATCGGATTAACCGTTTAACCTAAGAAACGTAACAAACATACAGTCACACAGAGTTACTTTCGCATTTATAATATTAGTATAGAAGATTCTCTGTGATATGTCGTGCTGCTATCTAGCGGTAATGAAATCACTCCTTATCGACGCCAGCGAAGCCTAGCGGCTTGACTCTGAACTATCGCATATCCGTGATCTTGATTGTTTAAGATTTTCGAAATTCAACCCGCAAGTAACAAAATTATAATGACGTTACCAAAGCGGAGAACTTATTTATCGATTTTGGTTAAGTACGAAGGTAGATAAGAAAGATGGCTCGTTTCAAATCAAATACCTTTCAGAAATAATACATTTGATGAGTGCCCGACACAACAACCGACAAATGGCGTATCGTCTCAAAGGTAACACGAACGCAATAGAATTAGACCTCAGCGTCTCAACAAAAGATGCTAAACAACTTTAATTGAAATAGGAATTAGGAAAATGAAGACATGCAGTCTGAAACCCCTGTAGCGTGCAATTATTTAGAACGATAATTTCCACACGTGGGAGGGCTTAATGGCGAGACTTAACAAGCAGCGTGCCACATTACTCAAGGTGCCGTACCCAGGGGGTTGGAGAGCGACAGTTTTTAAAAGCCAGACTCCCCTTTCTTGAGAGTGAGTGCTGGAACCAGAACATTCTTCAAACACACCAGAAGCCCAGGACTCATTAGCGCTCAAGAGCACAGACCACCCAGCACCGACTCTCAATGCAACACAACAAGCACTCATGTCTCTCCCCCATCTGCCTCTCGAATGGTTTAGTACAATCCTCAGTCTATCTTATCACCACACGCTCACTTCAACTTACGTCCACAATCATGTCAGATCACACACCGTAAACGTCGTCTTCAAACAGCCGGCGGGAAAGGACGAACAGCACGCATAGCGCATTAAATGTCTCACCCGTGTCAGTAGACAGACAAGTGGCTAAAGTGAAATCCCTGGGACACACATCAACCACGGCGGGCTACTCAAAACACACGTGCTTATCTCAAACAGACCTACAGTAATCCTAAATGGAAGACGCGCATGGAAAGATACATCCAGATCAACCACATTCGACACGTCACAGTAAATTACTCTCTCTTGAATTAGTGGCTCATAGGATCGACTATTGAGATATTTTCGACAAGTGAATACGTAGTATCCACACAGTATTCCCTATCCGTAATCATCATAGTTACGATCGTCTTATGATCGTACCTCAATTCCATTTTGTAAATTTTTCGCAATAAATTAAACTTTATATTTTCAGACCATCTTAATTCAATAAACTGACCCTCATTATTCAATTTCTGATGATAAAACCAATCCCATATTCAATAGCTAATAATCTACGGCGGGAACATCACAATTCATTCCCTTCTATATGTTGCTCGCTCAAAGACTGAATCCATACTTCAAATCCCATACGCAGATGAAATCTAATCATTAGTGTATGAAATCTGTGTAGTAAATAACAATTTCTTAACATTTAAGATCTCTTGTTACTGCATACATATTCATTAGTTAAACGTATCTGGTTACTTTGTTCGGTACCATTCTACGAAGAGGCTTACGATGTCTACCGAGCAGTTACGCTCTGGCTTCGCATTCAGGAGGAGGCGGGTTCAAATCTCCGTCCGGCCACACAGATTTGGGTTTTCCAGGTCACGGCCGAATTCCTCCACGTTCCTTGTCCTCAGTCCCACCTCTAATGACCTCGACGTCATAAAGGCACAAGTGATGCCTGTTAGTGTCGAGCGGTAGGCTACGAAGATAGAGATGTGTTCTTACTTAACACATTCAGCGATCACTGTTAAAACCACCAATATCACATTAAATTTTAAACCTACATCGTATTTTATTCGCAAGAATCACGCAGAATAAAAAATCATTTCATATCTTTGCATTTACGTACACTCTTTCCCCGAAGTGCGTTATTTCCATACGGGTAGAGTAGTAAGAAATTTAACTGTCCAGCGTTTTTGACTGGTTGATGCAGTTTTGGGTATATATCGATGTGAAACATACCTCAGGTAGGCCGGTAGGCAGTAGAGAGTCTTACCTGCAACAGAAAGAAAAGCACACTGGTTAGTAGTAATACGGAAGTATATTTTAGTCTTAAACAAAAAAACAATCTAGTCCACAATCCGAAGGTTGGTTGGATCCTCCCGAAGGAGGCATAGTAAGACATTGTGGCAGAGCTAGAACGACCAGTTCCTTTCCTCTGGGACCTGCTGTTCAACAAGGATTTAAAACCAAGGAAAGTTGTAGCGTAGCTCGTATGATCAAACACAACTCTTAAAAATTCCTGCCCCACCGGGATTTAAACCTGGGACCGGAGCCAGAAACTTTTGGAAGCAAGCAACTTGACCACTGAGGTTTTGATGGGTGAAAAAACGGCAAACCGTGCGGATCATAATCGTATGAAATTGCAAACGACAGATTAACGTTACAATGGTGAAACCAAATGTTCATTGAGACTCAACATGTAACGCAACATTCCATTATTTCAATCATTTCCACTTTCTCTAAACGATTCATTAGTCATGTGAATTAACATAACGTAAACTTGAATAAAGCGGCCTGGTGGCTTAGGGGCAAATGACTGGAGATCAAAGGTCCCCGCTTCGTCTCGGCGAGGATTACATAGGCCCTTAACCCGACCTTCACCTCTGGCAGAACGCTTCCGTGGTTCAGATTCCACGTTAAACTGTAGGTCCCCTTTATCCGGTAGGATTACCAGGTTAGGTTAGGCAAGGAAGAAAGGAACTGGTCACCCTACCTGCAATACGAGGCTGAGTTAAACTCCTTCGTGAGGGTCTAATCAACCTTGGGGTTGAACCCCAAGCTTATAGACAAAGCAAGGAAATACTTCTGAAGGAAGCAGGAGGGGCAAGACAAGAAAAATATATATGGAGACTGACATCACACCACTTCCGGGAGTCTGCCACAGGGTGATCCAATTCCAGACTTCATCATTCGGTATCTGTCCACTAGCGTACAAGACGTAGTTGCTCAGATAGTGTATCAGAGGTCTGGGCTAAAATGCACCTCGTATTTGATGAGAGCATACGACACTATTGATTGTGACCTGTCCGTAGAATCTGGATCGTTAATTTAGCAGTCCATAAGGTGACCTTCGGAAGATTAGGCAGAACTGGCCTGACCAGCGTTTAATCCTCTCCATTTCTTAATCTGTATATCAACTACAATCAACACGCACAATATCACGGTCTCAAACATCTATATTAATCTCATAAATTCGAAAGTAACTCTGTCTCTCTGTCGATTTGTTACGTTGTCACGTCTAAATCGCTAAACCGATCTTGATGAAAATTGACAAGGAATTACTATGTATTATTAGGAAAGATATAGGATATTTCACTTTTTCGAATTAAGAAACATTTTGTCAGGAAATTTTGAAAACTAACCACCGAGCGAGGTGGATGAGCTGTAACACTCTGGCCTCGCATTCGGGAGAACGCGGGCTCGAATCCCCGTCCGGGCATCCAGATTTGGTTTTCCACGGTTTCCCCAAATCGTTACAGGTGAATGCCGGGATGCTTACTTTAAAAGGCCATGACCGAATTCTTATCCGTTCCTTGACCCCCCCCCCCTTATCCTTTCCCGCCTCTAATGACCTCGAAGTCGACAAAGCGTAAAGCCATAAGCAAAAGAGAAAACTAACCGAAAGTGATAGACAGACGGATAGCGTGTGTTAGTCTCTGTAATGTTATATCGATCACTCAGGCGTTGTTTCTCTCACAGTCTGTGAAGGACAGACACTGAAAGTAGCAGAAGTATTTAGGCAGTCACATTTAGCTAAATCGCCGGTTTCCAACCCGCAAATCCTATATATCTGAGCAAAGGATAGAAAAAAAAAAGAAGAGTTGAATATAAAACGGTATTGACTTAAGGTGTTCCCAGCAAATGACGTGATTTTAAACCACAAACTAGCATCTGTCGGAGGAACTATGGTAGTTAGTGTCCCATAGTTAACGCCCCTTCCCCTTAGTTTGCTTCTATTCTTAAAAATGCTGCAAATTGGTTCTCTTGTTGAGAGAGGTTGAATGGTAAAATGGTGTGGTGATTGTTTGCCCATCATATTATCCCTACTCCGTGTTCTTTGGGACAACTTTTACGTAACTTACAGCTTTCTATATCCAATCCTAGTTCTAGCAATGAAATTCTAAGTCCAAGCGTAGGAATTCGCGTGTAACAATTAGTCTACACTAATACTAACGAACGTTTTCCCAATGGGGAAGCCAATAGGAAACCACCCCATGAAGTTGTGGAGGACTCTTAGAAACTGCCTACGCCAAGACACCGGGCTGTACGCACAGGATTTACTTTATTAACAGGTATAATTATCGCAGGACCCAGTCAGTGATTGATATGATAAGGGAGCTGGGTTGGGACTCTTTGGAGGAAAAGAGGAGGGTGAAGAGAGTGCTGGGAATGTACAGGGCATATGTTGGTGATGGAGCTTGGAGGGATATTTGTCAAAGAATTAGGAATAGTGCATGGAAGGGGAAAGGCGACCATGACCATAAGCTTGCGCTCTTTTCATGGATAAGGGAGAGGGAAAATTTTCTTTTGTTGGCAAGGGTGTCAGGTATTGGACCCAAATCACTCCAGGCAAATGCCGGGATGCTTCCTTCAAAAGGCCGTGGCCGAATTCCTTCCCATTCCTTGCCCCCCCATCCTTTCCCGTCTCTAAAGACCTCGCTGTTAGAGAGACGTTAAGCAGATGAAATAAATAAATAAATAAAAAGGTATTGGAACAAATTACCAAGTATAGTGATGAATAATTTTCCAAAAATGCTTAAGAAATTTAGAATTAAAATTTGTAAATCATAATAGTGAATGGGAGAGGTATTTAACTTACAATTATAAAAGAAAATTTATTTAAAAAAAATATGTACATAAAAAATGGGTAAATTGATGGGGGAATTGCTAAAGGAGTGTTAACTCCATCGCAATTAAAAATTAATAATAATAATAATTGGGTCATCCATCTCTTCTTAACCAGGACAGTCTGCAAAAAACCAATGCTGATTCGTTGACTAAGTTTTTTTTTTAGCTGCTTAACGTCTCTTAACAGCGAGGTCTTTAGACGGGAAAGGATGGGAGGTAAGGAATGGGAAGGAATTTGGCCATGGCCTTTTAAAGGAAGCATCCCGGCATTTGCCTGGAGTGATTTGGGAAACCATGGAAAATCCAAATCTGGATGCCCGGACGGGGATTTGAACCGCCATTGAATAAATTAATTCATCCCGCATATCATAGTGTCAGCTTACGATCGATTGATAATCTTTGCTGGTAGTTACAGTACCCGGCTAATTGTTTTTTGTGCGAGACGTCCGTGATGCTAATTAGGCTGTCGCCAGACAGACGGCGCTGTTGTGTGGGACGGAAGCCGTATCCAGCCATCAATGTGTAAGTAGATACCAGCAGGCACATCTCAAACAACGCACCCCTTTATTCAGCGGCTTTTGTTTAGTTTTTATGAAACACGATTAATGGGAAGATGGACAACACATGACGTCTTCAGTTTTTTCCTACAAAAAAGTGGATTTTTCTGCGTTGATTCACATGTCTCAATTCTTCACATTACAAGACAGAATGTCAAAAAACATAATTCTTCAAAATGCAGTAATCACTTTGTCCTGTCTTACACCATCCGAAGAATATGATGCAGCAAGATGGTATATGCTTCGTGGTTTATAGTCATCCTCGCAATGGAGACAAATAATGAAACAATTCATCATACGCTAGCGCACAAAAAAAAAATGTGCCCGATAGGTGACCCAAATAGGACATGACAGCAATGCCTTAGTATATGCGCAAATATTAACAGACTTTTTTTGCTGAGGGCTTTACGCCTCGTAGCCCACAAGGTAATTAGAAGACAGAAAGGGATCCGGGAAAGGAACGTGAAGTAATTCTGACCTTGCCTTTTGAAGTAACCATGTCTGTATTCACCCTGAGTGTTTTGGAAAAACCATGAAAAACCGAAATCTGGATGGCCGAACGAAGATTCGAGCCCGCGTCCTCCAGAATGAGAGGCCAGAGCGTTAGCGATTATGCACCGCGCTCGGTTTTGTTGATAATTTCACATATTTTTGTATAATTACACCTGCTCTCTGCACCTAACATCCTCACGCCAAAATAGCGTAATGTAGGCCTATATGCATATATATTGCCAACACCAAAACACATCAAACAGCTATAAAGATATTTTTTTAAATATGAGTTACCAGCAAACACTGCTGAAATGGACATTGTTATGTATATACTAATATGCACTTTTCTCTTTCTCCGGAATAGTCCTTGGAGTCTCCAATTCCTACGTTACGAATTTCCTCCTGGAGTCAGAACAGACCTATCCTTGACACTCGAAGAAGGTGCCTCCGGTTTCTGGAGGCATTGCAAATGGTGTCTGTGCACTCAGCCATGGTTGTAAAATGCCGTTTGAACGGCATAATTCATCTTAAATTTCTTATTTTCGTTTCTGGTTCTACCAAGGGGGCATCCATAAATTACGTGAGGTGTTTTTCCGGACCCCGGACCCCCCCCCCTCTGGTGAGATCTGGTCCGTGAGACCCCCCCCCCCAAAAAAATTGCCCTCACAAATTTTTTTGATTTTTTTTATATTTAGGTCTTACCCTTCCAAAAGCCGGATACACCCCAACTTTTCGACGAAATACCCTCCCCCCCCAAAACAAAATCGACTTTCGTTTTTTGTAAACTTTTTTTAAATAAGTTCTTTGGTCCAACAATAATTTCCTAAAACCTCACGTGAGAATTTCGTTGACCCCCCCTCCCCCCTATTTCACCTCACGTAATTTATGGACGCCCCCTAACAGGCGCCGAGGGACGCTCTGTGGGAACCCAGCTTAACGTATAGCGCGTATTTGGGCTCCACGGTAAGGCTCCTTTCACATAATACGGTTTTAACGGCAGAAACTCGTGCGGCGACATTCTTTCAGTGGAGTGAAGAAGAGCATGGCCCTTTCACATTACGCGGCGACGGCAAAACGCCGTCCGGTCGCCGCGTAGCAGCCGGGCGGCGACCGTAAGCTCAGTGGCGGACGCGACCAAATGCACGCTTTCTCATTACACGGTTTTAAACAGTACGGTCGTGCCCCGAACCATTGTAGCGGTGTTTGGTTATGTATTACTTCATTATTTCTTTAAAAATACGTTTATTGCCATCTTTATATTTCATTCTGTTGTGATATATTGTTCAGTAGAGGCACATTGAGTTTATTTGTGTAGATTTTCTTTCAGTGCCCAACATCTTAATCACCTATTTCAAGAATATAGTACGAGTATGCACAAAAATATCGTCGACGGTTATGTAACATTAATACAATGATTTGTTTACGACTCATTATAATCAAACAGTAGACCACTCAAACACTTGCAGCTTGCGATAGAAAACCGTCTCTAAAGACCTAGTTGTTATAGGAGACGTTAAGCAGTTAAAAAAAAAAAAAAATATTGCGATAGAAAAAAGCCGTACAGAAACTGTAAAGTGTGAACATGGATTGCCCTTTCGGATTTGCAGCGTTCGGTCAAAACCGTATAGTGTGAAAAGAGGCTAAAGGAGCTGTAATATGAAGTGTATTAGTAGCTTGTTAAAATTCAGCACGAGTGTTTAAATGTTGGTCTCAAGTAACTGTAATTCAGTAATATTTCTCTCGGTACAGTAATTATCACTTTTAACATTAGTAATGATATCTATCATTTTTGTGTGGCTATATTATTATTATTATTATTTTCGTATGTCCCCATAATGGAGAACGATAAGCAATCCTAACTGGATGCGTTCAGTTCCTCTTTGGGATGTTCTTCTTGTCGGACCAATACTTTTTCATCCTTTCACTGGCGGTTTTCTTTTCTTCAAAAGTCCAGACGCGTTTAGATCTTTCCTTTTTTTTCTCTGAAATAACTTCCCATGCGATCACTGTATTTTTTAAAATCTCTCGGTCTGTGACGTCTCCCTTATCAATGTCTGCAGACTTAAGGTCTTTCTCCACCTCGTTCATCCATGTGGTTGTTGTTTTTACTTTTTGTGTGTATTCTAAAATTTGTCTCGAGATCCTTTCCTTAAAATTTCAGCCTTTTTGCTTCATGTCAGATTGTATGTTTGATATTTTCTCTGTAGTTTATGTAGTTTGAAGTCTATACTGTCCATCTTCATTTTCTCTGGGTCCTAAGATTTTTCTGATAATTTTTCTTTCTTCTTTCTTGATTTGTTCTGTTGCTTTTTTTTGTGTTCATTGCTGATTTTTCACTTGCGTATGTAACTGCTATCTTAATAACCGTGTTATAATGTCTTACCTTAGTGGTATCTGAAATACATTTTTTGTTGTAAATATTTTGTACTAACCCCATTGCTTTCTTCATCTCCTGTACTCTTGCTTCCTGTGCTTTCCCTTCTAGTCCTGTTGGTTCTATAATTTTGCCTAGATATTTAAACTGTTTTACCCTGTTGATTTCACCATATTTTGTCCTTAGTTTTTGTGTTTCTATTTTGTTCCCTATAAATTCGGTTTTTTCAAATGAATTTTGTAATCCTGTTTTTTTCTGAGCATTCCTTCAGGATTTCTATTTGCCTGATGGCCACTTCTTTTTTTGCGATGATTGCTAGGTCGTCAGCAAATGCCAGATATGGTATGTATAGTCATTTTGTTCAGATTTTTATGGGTGCCCACAAGTTTTCTCCTTTCAGCTGTTTTTCCCATTCTGTAATTACTTTATCTAATACAATGTTGAAGAGTAGTGGTGACAATCCATCTCCTTGTCTTACTCCTGTTATACATTATTAACAATATTTAATTTTTTTTAACTGAACTGCAGCTGGCATGTATTCAAGACGAGATTGGGCCTTTCTTGTCCATACCACGCAGTTACCCCATTTGATGTGGAAATGTTATTACTTTACGGAATTCTTCAGAGGCTGTCTGGTAACTGTCGGCAGCTAATTTATCCACAGTAATTGAATAGTTATACTGATTTCTCGCGAAATTACGCTACATCTAACAGTTGTGTATCGCGTAGCACATGTGTTTGTGTTGGGTGTGGATGTGATACTGCATAATGAGAGCCTGCCGAGAGGTGCCTCTGTGCACCCACGCCGCTGCCGCTGTTAATGAGGAAGCCGGGAGCGCCCAGGAGTGCCAACACACCGGCACCATAATGTTACACAACTCGCATCCAACCTTTGTCGTAATTACAAGCAGTCGGAACAATACGCTAAAATGTGGTGCGACGCTAAACCCCTCTTCCACGAACGTCTCCACAATTCCTGATCTGGCAGCTGTCGACGTCAGACATCCTTTACCAACACGGCAGTACGCATTAAGATACACATTATGTAGTCCAATTTTCAGAAGTTATTGCATTGTTCATTACGTTTCCTGACAACAACGACAAATATTCACACTAATATTATAACTCCGAAAGTAACTCCGCCCGTTACATTTTCATGATTTAAGCAGATTTGATGAAATTTGACAACGAAATACTATATAACATTAGAAAGAATATAGGATACTTTTTTCGGGATTAATAACGTATTTCTAATCCCCGTCCGGGCATCCAGATTTGGGTTTACCATGGTTTCCCAAATCACTCCAGGCAAATGTCGGGATGCTTCCTTCAAAAGGCCATGGCCGAATCCCTTCCCATTCCTTGCCCCCTTCCTTTCCCGTCTCTAAAGACCACGCTGTTTATAGAAGCTAAGCAGTTAAAAAAAATAGTTAAAAATAAATAAATAAATAAAAAAATAACGTATTTAGTAATGAAATTTTGAACATTCACTGAACGGTGACTGACAGGCGGATAATGTGTGTAACATTCTGTAAAGTAATATCGGTCACTCAGGCTTTATTTTTCTCGCAGTCACTCTGCGTTACACCTTTTACCTAACTACAGCTTTCTACACCCGATTCCAGTAACAAAATTCTAAGCCCATCCGTACGAGGTCGCGATTAACAGCTAGTTTGTTATATTATCCGTCCTATTTATTTTATTAAAATTTTTAAGGCGTCCCATACTTTCTAAAATCATTTTTTCTTAGTGCTTTACACCTCGTGGACGTAGGTGTCATTAGAAGCGAGAGATGATTGGGGACTAGGAACTAGAAGGAATTCGGCCATGACCTTTAGAAGGAATCATCCCAACACTCGGCTGAAATTATGGAAGACCAAAATCTGGATGGTCGGGCGGGGATTCTGAGGACACTTCCGACAGAAATATGGAGTGTGATGATCCGTATTCGGAGTTTGGATCATGTAAGTATAAAACCGCAAAATATGGCACATCCTGCTCTCCATACGGCATGTGCGCTTGCTTAAAATCTTAATTATTGTGTATGATTATAAAATTAGGAATAATTTAATTATTTGTTACTCTTGACTAAAATTTAAAAAACTTGAAGACTCGCGGTCCCTGTAGTAAGAAGAAAAGTTTCTTCTGATAAGAGTTATTTTACGATATAAAGAAATCTGTTAAATAAATACCTAGTGTAGTACCTCATTCCTAGTGTTGTAAAAAAAAAAAAACGGTTTTGTTTCTGGTTTGAAAAAAAATAAACATTGAAAAAAACATGTTTTTTTCATAGCTACTAAATCTCAAATTTGTAAGGCATTTATTGTTTAATAAGACTTTTTTAGAGTTTATTTTTAAGTACTTTCTCAATTTTTAAATCTAATATATTTTTCTGATTCAGTAGGGAAAAAATTACGAAAATATTGGCAACATTGACTGAAATTTTCTTTTATGAACGGGGACTTCCCGAAGAGGCTAGGTTGTGCGAGAAGGAATCCCTGTTCCCCGTTATTTGGACTGATACTCGCTATTTGAACTAGTGCTGCCAGCCCTACGAATTTATCTGTAGATCTACGGATCTTTTCAAAAAATTAGGAATTTAAAATTTATCTCCGGTTTTTTGCCTCTTTTTATTTCTTATTGTGCTTTCCTTATATTCGTATACTTGTTAAATTCTCAGCGTATAGTGATACTGACTCATTAAATTGCCAGTAATTATGAATCGTTTCCTTGCAACTGTTGGCGTAAACCAACGATTGAAAAGAAATAAAGCTCCTATTTTGTATGATAATAGATTTAAATTCAAACTTAAAAGACCGTAATAAAGAACTATCGGCGCAGTCTTTATGCACAGTGTGTACTTTGCTCACAATTTAAAATTACAATCTCAAAATCTTTTGCGTACGATACAAGAATAACCAGTAAAAGAAAATGTAACTACTTCTGAAGTTATGGATATAGAGAAGACAGAAGAAGAAACAGAAAATTCCGACACTGACTGAACTAGTGTTGGTTGTGCTGATACTAGTGAATGTGGTACTGACATAGAGAATGAATAAAATTATGTTACCTATATAGATACATTTATGAAACATTATATGATTCAGTAAAATTTAAAACACACTTGTAAAATGTAAGTTCCGTACATGAAACTATAATTTATCAAAAATATTATTTTCTGAAGAAAAAAACCAAATTTAGAAAAAAAAACAAGGGTGATACGTTTTTTTTTCATGTTTTTTTTTCACAAAGCTAATTTTTTTTCAATTTGCAACACTACTCATACCCCAATTATTCTATATTTTACTTTTTTTCTAAGGCCCATAAAAATTTCGGGAGCGACCGGGGTTCAAACCGAGAACCTAGCGTTCCCCAGTCTCGTGCCTCAGCCAACTCAGTCACCAGATCGCCCGGGGCGAAGGGGGGTTGTGTCTATGACTATACATGAGACAATTTCTTATGAATAATTGTTTATACTTTTCTAAGTAAGTGTACAACAGTTCATCCATTCCGATAAACACGTGGTGTTAAATAACAGACGGTCTATTTCTTCAAATTCGAACCGTGGTCGTTGTAACGGTACTACACGACAACCACATTTCTTTATTCTCCTTGTTTACAGCCGCCACAATGTCTCACCGTTCACTACAATTCCTTTTTCGTTGCGTCATTTCGAGGAGGTTTTCATTTTGTAGTTCAATCCACTTCATTTCCAATGTCTTAGAAGATCTCCATTTTCCAGATAATTCATTTATCATCCTTTGTTTCTGGCAACTAGCATAAAGCATAATGCTCGCAACGTCTAGTTTTAAAAAATCCATTCGTAACAATTGGTCACTGTCTGCTCTTCATAGATTAATATCTCTGCCTGTTCTGACCATTTCAATATCCTTGAGCGATGCTGCCAGCCTGCGACAGAGAACTTGGGTACCAGGAAAAAATGACAGACGAGTCCCAGACGATGGTGGTAATCAATGTTAGTTCTCGTTCAGGCCTTCTTGGAACAACCCCCGTACCGATTCGATTCTTCGAACAGGACACGCCTAGAAAGGAGCAGCCAGAGTGCCTCTCTTCAATGGACTTAGCTTAGCCTGCCGACTGATCCTAGCGCCAACACAGACGCGAGATATTTAAGGACGTATTTCCGAGAAGCGCAGTTACCATTCCGAGTTATAAGCGTGCGAATTCTCCAGACGTGCAAAATATTTGCAGCGTTAGCAGACTCATAATTTATCTGATAGAGACGTGAATGCGAGCGCACGAGTAAACATTTGCAGGTGTTCCGAGTACATCAAAGGAATTTGTTGTTTGTGCGGGCTCAGAGGAGAAAGATGCGACGTCAAGGGAACGAGCTCTCGACAGTTTAAAGTTCTAAAAATATTATAAGTATGAAGTGTGGTAATGAGAAGTGTTTGCTGTTAATTTAATCATACAAATGAAAGCAGGTGACATCGTAACCTAATTATAAATTTTACCCCAGCCAAATTTAAAAAAAGGAAGAAAGACATGAAACCTGGAGTGAAAATGCGACAAGCAGAGTTCGGATCTTTATGACCAAAAAAATATAGAAAAATGCAGGCAAGTATGACCTTAAAAATGGGTAAATATGACCTAAACATGACAAAATATGACCAAACATTTAAATTTACTATACATCAAACATGCTCAATTATTCGTCGTTTATTTTATCTAGTAGTGTCGCTTTGACGTAGACAGCATAATTTGCTTCCGTGCATTCGCTGCACCATTGGGAAATTAGATTTTAAATCGTTTTGTTGAAGTCACTTTAAGATAATTTGCGGAATAGAACTCTTTCATCTGCACTAAAATACTCCAATCTAAATTCCCTTACGTAACTTCACACGTTCAGAAAATTTTACTTTCGGCATGGCGGTAGGTTTACTCACTGATCCACTGCAGATTTAACGATGACTGAGGATATTTCATTGTGATATTGATTGACGCGACTCGACACAGGCATGCTTCAGCTGCATTGTACAGATTAAAAGGCAGGCGGAACATTACGTTTTTTTTTTCCCTAATTTAAATGGCATTCGGCCGTGTTACCCATTCAGCCAGCTAAACGTGTTTGTTTCGCTTACAATGTACAGATTTCTTATGAATATGATTATTTTCTCTAATGTGTAAAGACGAAACAAGACAAACACAACACTTAATTAAAACCACCCATGCCCTAGGCCAGACTCGAACCGGCGACCCCTGCAACGAGAAGCAAGCACGCTACCCCTACGCTGCCGGGGTCGGCAAACATTACATTTAGAGAGTGACAATGTGTAACCTTAATTCTTGACAACGGTGAAAATGAGTTTTTCCCCTATCTGTATAGCAGAAGTACAGTTCTGTGAATAATTATCTTAATTTCTTCTCATCTATATCTAGTGAATTCCGGGTATTACTAAAAAAACTACCAGATTTTGCCTCAAAATATGACCATATGATCATAAATATTATCGAAATATGACCAAAAACTAGGGAAATGGTCTGAATATGCATTTATATGCTATACAAAACACATTTAAATACAATCAGAAACGTTGAATCAGTGTTTAATTCAGCATTTCAGATCAAATAGGAGACAGGAAAAAAATATGACTCGTCCTAAAGATCCGAACCGTAGTGATAAGTCATGCCAATATATTATTGACTATAAATATAAAATAATGTATGTAATTATTTGTAATAAGAATTGTAAATATCAAATACTAGTGGTATTTTTGTATTTCTTGTAGCAAAGAATTACGGGTCGCATTGGGGCTGAGGCAAAGATGAATCAATAGAAACAAGAACGGAGACACAATAAAAAAAGAACAGGATGGACTAAGAATATGGCGGCAGCTGGGATTGAAGCTGCATAAAGATAAAATTAATTGAAGTATACGGAGATTACTACAACGCCTGAAGAAAAAGTTGCGAATATCTGAAAGTTGTAATTAATTTGTTATAAAGTACGCTAAGTTGTGAAATAATGTTGTGTTCAATGTAATTAAAAAACTTATTAGTGATAACTTAAACCACGGATGTTCTGGGTAAAAGAATAGAAAGCAAGAGAAGGTGGTATATCCAGATAATAACAGAAAAGAACGAGGAGACATGGAATTACAACTGGAAAACTGTCATTACAGGTCATGTAGATGGCTGGAAGCGATTAAGAAGAAATAAGGTAAAAGTAAAATAATTATAATTTGTTTCAGACTCGATTTCATCGAACGAAAAGGCTTGATAGTTTTGTACAGAAGGAGTTGTTTCTTTCCGGAAGCATTGATAAATTGGTCATAACCATATATGGGAACTGCTACTGATGTGCTTAAGGGCAAAAGTTCTCCTCGTCCGACTGATACTTGAATATCTGTAGTCAAAAAGTGAAACTTCATTGCCAATCTAACGGAAATACAGTCTCTATAATTTGTATCTCGTTTACATATTCTTGGACTGTTTATGGAAAATAAGAATTCAACATCTTCTGAAGATACGTGACAATTTTTTTTTTTTTTAACAAACCACTCTTATCTATTCTCAAATAATTTAACAGTGTTTAACTTGTTTTTAAATGCGATATCCAAAATCCAAGCTTCCTTTGGGGCCGTCCATTAATTACGTGAGATCAAATTAGGGGGAGGGGGGTAATCCGGTGAAATCTCACCGGAGGGAGGGGGGGGGGGGGGGAGGTGGTCACCAGAAATCCCACGTCACATTTAATTCCTTAAAGAACACTGGAGGTCGTTAGCAGGGGGTCCCTCAATATCTTACCTCACCATAACGGAGGGGGGATGGATCAGGATTTCTGAAAAAAAAAACAACACCTCATGTAATTAATGGACGCCCATTTTTGCTTTTTTCCCCACAGTATCCTAATTTTTACTTAAAACGTCCATAATTATACGATATGCAGCACTAGTAATAAGTTTTTCTCTCTAAACCATTTGGACACATACAAATACTGTACTAGGCGAAACGATGGCAAACGATACAAACTTTTGCAAACACTGCATATTTGGCGCGTTTGGAGGATCCAGGAAACACAAGTTTAGCGAATAACGTGCGCTGTGTGTGGTTGGGCAATTTTCCGAGCCACAACCATATCATGCGGACGCTTCCAAACTTCTACCACTGTAATGAACACCGAGCGAAGGACCGGAGTAAACAGTTAAATGCATCATCTACTAACAATCCCCTACACAGTATCTTACCCACCTTAACTGATCCAGTGGGTAAAACCTAGGCATTTTTACCCTCTGCCTCTAAAGTCTTCAATAGTTTCTTTTGATACTGTTTCCCGATGGACGTACACCTAGACGCATGACTCACGTCACATACGGCCCTGTAACCACCTTTTTTTTATCTGCTTAACGTCTCTTAACAGCGAGGTCTTCAGAGACTGGAAAGGATAGCGGGGGTGGGGGGCAAGGAATTGGAAGGAATTCGGCCATGGCCTTTTGAAGGAAGCATCTCGGCATTCACCTGGAGTGATTTGGGGAAACCATGGAAAACCCAAATATGGACGTAACCACCTATACATTTTACTAACTCTTAACGCATGTGCAGAGGCGAGCGGTAGATAAAACGAAGACCGTCTTGCTTTGGGGAGCAATTTTTGGGGTTCACTCATAAAAAAGAATCTTGATTTTTTTTTAAAAGCAGGATCACTCTCCAAAATGAAAACAATTACCATTACATACCTCCGTTACATAATTATGCCTACCGTCAATAAATTAGTGACTTTTTTTTTGCTGTCATCAGTCTGGTTTGATGGAATCCATCTCCTCCTATCTTGCGCTACCCTCCCCTCTTCATCTCAGCATACCCCTCACAAGTTACAACCTACATCCTCAAGTATTGGCTTCATACATTATATTCTAATCTCCGTTTTCCTCGACAGATCATACCTTCGACTGTTCGCTTCACTAACCAATTAACCAATACCGCATATTTTAAAGTACGTCGCACCATCCTGTCTTTTATATCTGTAGGACACTTCCACAAATTTCTTTGTTCACCCAATATTTCCAAAACTTGTTAATTTCGCACTTAATCTATCCACCTAATTTTCAGCATCCTTCTATAGCACCATACTTGAAATGCTTCGATTTTCCTTCTTTAAGGTATTCCTTAAGTCCATGCTTCGCTACCAGGAACTGCTGTGCTCCGAAAATGGTTTTAACAAGAAATCTTTCTGAGTCTTAGATCAATACTTCGAAGTAAAAGATTTCTCTTATTCAAGAAGGCTCTTCTTGCTAATGATATCTGTTTTTTGTTTTTTTTTCAAAGAAATTGAAATTTCAGTATCTAGTCCAGAAAAATTCTTAGTTCGTAGAAGATGTTTTGCAGAAAAATAAGAAAATGCTTCCGCGAAACTTGCAAACGAAATCACTTTCTCCATTTCCACTAACATATTTTCAAGACAAATGGGATAAGTAACTAGAAAAAAGTTATGCACCTTGCTGAAAGTTTACAGATTGGTACCGAATATATTCTTTCCAAAAAATGGAAAATCATGTTCAATAATAATAATAATAATAAAAAGTTACACGAATTTTCGGGTGTTTTCGCTGTGTAATGAAAAATGCTGTCGCTCGCTAACTTCCGTTCTATTTGATCACATAATTTCCAGTGAGACAGTTTAATCTTGGAATGAACCTCTCTGATTTGAATTATTCCGCGAGTGTAGGAGTCAAACACTTCATTATTTGACGTCAGAGCAAAATATTTCCTGCCCCTGTAACAGTAGACTAGATGGCAAAATACGCGGTAACAATGACGTACGACATAAGAATATATGAAACATTATAAAAACAACTGAATTCAATAAGCTTTGTCATTAAGTTTAGACACTGGCGACGGAAAAAGCAGTATTTGATCAGTTGGTCCCGCCAAATAATGCTAGTAAAAATAAAACAGCTTAAATTCAAGCAAGGGATGCCTCTTTGGAACGACTTTCAGTCCACAATCACCGCCTCATAAACACATTACACATTCAAAAAGTACACTTATCACTCGCTGAATTTAGTTACACGTTTCAGAGACATACTTCACTTTCAAACAATAGTCGCTAATTTAACGCAGGTATTGGCGATTAAGCACATCGAAGGCAACCGACCCCCAAAATGTTGGGAACAGGTGGTGTAAGAGAAGACGATCTTAGTTCTGTTAAACCGAGCGTTGTGGGTGAGTGGTAACGCTCTGGTCTCACAATCGGGAGGACGCCGCTTCGAATCCCCGTCCGGCATTCCAGATTTGGGTTTTTCATGGTTTCCCCAAATCACTCCAGGCGAATGTCGGGATGCTTCCTTCAAAAGGCCATGGCCAATTCATTCCCACTCCTTGTCACAAGTCCCAAATCACCACTAATGACCTCGACGTCGGCGAGGCGTAAAGCCAAAAAAAAAGTAGTTCTGTTATCTCCGACGCCCCTATTGTCACTACGAACACGTACTTGGATCAATACCAACATTTAATAGACGCCTAAGATAATCTGAGATACAATGAAATCAACCTCTCTTCACCTCGACACATGCATATGCTGAGGTTTTATTTATTCCCAACTTTATCTTCAATTTTTCATATTCCATTTATATTTTCCCCTCACGTAGTCTTTTTGTGTCGTTGTATCGCCATCTACCTTGTTAAAAGTCACATTACAAGATATTCATAGTCAACAATCTATCAGTTACGTTGGATAAGCGTCAAAAGTTGAAAAAAAATACTAGGATCACTTGTCAGTGCTTCACCTATTGCTGTTCCAAAAAAAAAAAAATCACTTGGATAAGAGGTATTACTACTGACTCTGGTGGTTAAGCAACTAAATCGTGTCGTTTAGGTAGGTTTTTGGCACTGCATGCTCTATGAAGCATATGACATAGCTGCGTGGTGCAGGTGCGCGTTTACCCACGGTAGGCTGATCCTGGGATCTCCAGATCCCGGATCAACCCTCCCGCCTGTCTGTCTATTGTTACAGCTGTGCCTCCCCCGTACTCCCGTTTCCATGGCAACTCCACCCTCGGCCGACCACGCCCTGTTCCGGGGTGCGTAGAATAGCGATTCCACTGCCTCTGCAACTCTAGCACAAAACCGAAGAAGGATCCCCATACAGGGAAAGAATTTTGGGAGAAAGTAGATAGATAAAAGTCGGAGAGATCAATGTAGGAAAATAATTCGGTTAAAACAGAAACATTTTCTTGACTGTAAGAAATATTTTGATGTGGATAGCAGATTGTTTCGATATTGGGAGGCCAAAATCAATGGAAAGTGCAGTTCGGGATGTATCATCTACATCCAAAATGCAATTCTACAGCTCGACATGCAACTGCCGCCCAACTGTTGAATAGAATAACAACGACATAATACTGGACACAATTGACGGAGAAAAGTCATTTACAGGATGGAAAGCAGGTCTTCAAGCACCCCAAGTTATAAAGCTGCATTGCATGTTGAGACAGCAGCTGTTGCGTGCGAGGAACTTACCATTTTAACAAAAGCTACGAAAGTTATTAACTATATAATAAAACAATCCTTTAAAAGAACTAAACCAGGTGGATGTGGGTGAGAGCTAAAAGGAGGGCCTCGCATTCAGAAGGACGTCGGTTCGAACCACTGCACAGCCATTCAAATTTCCGTTTGACATGGTTTCTCCACATCAGTCCAGACGAACGTCCAGATGGTTGCTTTATAACACATTATGGCCGAATTTATTCCCGTTGCTTGCCCCCATTTCTTTACCACCCCTAATGGTCTCGACGTCAACGAAGCAGAAAACATGCATGCACTAATAAAAATAGTCAAACCATTCATAAAAAAATTAATGCTATGGATTTTTTTTTAAAATAAGTTCTATATGTTTTCACATTTAAATTATTTCTGCGTTAGTTAGAGTCATACAAAATTTTCATATTAATTGGTACATATTGATTTGCTAATATTCGCGTGGATACAAAATCCACTCGTCGGTGATCAAGGTGACGAATTTGAGGCTATGGAAAAGGAAGATTTATTACGCCTTACTTCACTGAAACAAGACTTTCATTCCGATGTCCTTGTTGAATGCAGACGACGTTTGCATTTATGCTGAAGGACTCAATCGAGGAAGTCTAACAAGGCTAAGCAGGACACTACAAAAACTACAAAGCTAGCTTTTGAACAACCCATAAAATAGGCCCCTGCTTTTTTACTAGACATAGAATACCCATCATACCGAGTATACAAATAGGTCCGTTTTAAAAAAGTTAACTTAGTCCACAGCCCGAAGGTTGGTTGGATCGTCCCGAAGGAGGCACACTAAGCCATTGTGTCAGAGGTAGGACGGCCAGTTCCTTTCCTCTGGGACCTACAGTTTAACGTGGAATCCGAACCACGGAGCGACCTTTCATAGCTCATATGATCAAACACAACTCTCAAAATTCCTGCGCCTGCCGTATACCTGCCCAATTAAGTCTCACAAGTACCTTGGCTTAACTATCGACAATAGATTAAAATGGTCGATCCATATAAGGAACATAATTAACAAATGTGAAGCATTATGCAATGTAATACGAGCCTTAACAGGAGTATGGTGGGGTACCGAACCCACAGCTGCAATCCACCTCTATAGGGCTATCGCACGATCCATGCTTGACTTTGGATGTATTTTGTTCGAATCGGCGGCACACAGCACACTCTCCAAACTTAGTAGCCAACAGTATAAGATTCTTCGTTCCTGTCTTGGGGCCATGGCTTCGACTCCATTACACGTTAAAAGGCAATATCTCGCAACGAAAGCACTACTGAAGTGGTCACCATTCCTAGAAAGCGAACTGGTTGACAAAATCTCTCAGCTGACGCTGCACTGAATTAACAGGCTCATGGTTTCATCTTTTGCAGCGATATGAAACTCTCGCTTGTTCAACAGCTCACAGTAGTAAGCAGCATTGATTGTGCGTCGCTCATGCAAAAAATCAATCGGCAAAATGCCTCGCCGATCGATAAAAAAACGGCTGACAGCCGAGTCTTGGTTTTCACTAGTGCTGCCTCCCCTTTCCTCCGCCACTCCTTATTGGCTTTTTTGGATTCTGGAGTTTAGAGGTGAACCCATGACTCATCGCAGGTGACGATCCTACTCAAAAATGCATCACGTTCTTCTGCAAACCTTGCTGTAAGCCTCTGACAGACTTCCAAACGTCTCAACTTCAGATTTTCGGTCAAATGTGAGGAAGCCATCTGGAACATACTTTACGGAACTGTAGGCGTTTTGTGATGATTGCTTGACAGCTCCCATAATTGATTCCGACTTGTTCTGCAATTTCTGATTTCGCCCGTCGATCGTTGTCAATAATGTCTTTAACCGCACGAATGTTTTTTTTTTTTTTTTTTCCTGTAACGCTGGTCCGAGGACAACGATCGTGTTGCTGATTTTCCACATGTTCTCGTCCTTCCTTGAACTTTTTACGCCAGAAAAACCACGCGTCCTTGACAATGTTTGTTCACCGAACTGTGCAGTCAATCTCTGGCAAATTTTCGCCGCTGTAACTCCTTCAAGAGCAAGAAATTTTATAATAATGCGTTGCACATTAGAGCGGTGCACCTGTTGCTTCGACATCGTGAGCGTAACTGACTAAACGGCGGGAAATTATCTAACATCATGCTCTCCCCACTCCTAACGGTCCCGTCTAGGCACAGCTGAAGAGCGGGACCAGTACTGCCAATTGTTGATGTTCAGGAACAACAATCCTGCTTATATTTGATCCCCCCTCGTATATCACTAAGTCAAGCCATACAAGATGTTATACCACAAACTACAATTATCTCATAACGGAACTAAACATTCACTTAGACCTCTGCCATCAACGAAACTCGCGGCCATTAAAACACAGATCCCTTGATCTACTATACAGACGCGGTAGGATGGGCATTCGTTGAAGCCCACACAAACAGGTGCGGGAAATACAAGCTACCTCCTTCTGCGAACATACTGACAGCGGAACTAATGGTTTTAGAAGCCCTGTGGAATGCCAGCTACTCCGATCGTAATCCAGTTTTTATTCTCTCAGACTCAATATCGGCAATGTAGCTTCTAAACCACCCCAATCCTCTGGCCCTGGACATTATAAACTGGACATCCATCATCGAGAAATGAGGTCAGCCGTTCACTACGGCCTGGATCAAAGCACATTGTGGGGTAGTGGGAAACGAAACAGCAAATGAACTTAATAAGGAGGGGGATACAATGGCGAAATGAAACAAACTGACGATTTTATGGCATCGAGATTGGAAGCCAGACGAAAGGAAGGCTCTACGAATCAGTACAGCAACATATCCCAATTAAACCTTCGTTCGAGAAAAGTACATGTTCCAAAAACTAGTAACAACCATTGTTCACCTGAAAACAAACCACGGGCGCTGGCGACAAAATTTCCATCGCCTGAACATTGTCGACAATCCAACCGGCGACCGCGACAGCACTGAAGAAGAATCCCAACACCACATATTTTTTGGCTGCTGTAAATACATCAAGGTTCGCGACGCACACTACAACTACCAACAACCATACCGGCCCATCTTGCTTCAAATAATTTAAAAGTACACCGGCTTTTGTATGGCTTCGTCGCCAGAAACAACATATCCACCTAAAAAGAAACGGAGTGTGGTGACGTTGACGGAAAGATCCATATCCCCGTAAAACTGGAGAAACAACATTTTTGGCCTATAACTCTATATACGTAGATGTTGGTACATACATAAATATATGAAAGATGCAAATCTGGTTGTAGGCCATCTTCCGCAGTTGTTGGATAATAGATTATAAATCAAAATTCCGTCTGGAACAACTGTTGATGTTACTGTTTTCTTTATTTCCATACGCGTTTCGCCCTTATGGTGTGGGCATCGTCAGTGGAGCTAGGGTGATGGTATTTACATGGCGATCTGGAACAGCACTTTATGCATCTTACAGATGTTCTATTTCAACTGTTTTACACATATTCCTGAATAATACACTGGCATTGATTATTTAGGAATATGTGTAAAACAGTTTTTATAATTGTGAAATACAAGATCTGTAAGATGCATAAAGTGCTGTTCCAGATCGCCTTGTAAATACCATCACCCTAGCTCCACTGACGATTCCCCACACCATAAGGGCGAAACGCGTATGGAAATAAAGAAAACAGTAACATCAACAGTTGTTCCAGACGGAATTTTGATTTATAATCTATGTGTGAAAGTATGAAAAAATGTCAAGTGTAAGGTATGTACAAACGTTACAGTGCACTAAGTGAACAATCTGCGTCTAACTCTGTATGTGTAGATGTTGGCACATGTGTAAAGTTGTTGAAGTGTATATGTAAATACGTTAAAGTAAATTAAGTGTAAATATGCTAAAGTGTGCTGGTGTATGTACTATAGCTGTATTGCTACTTGCCAAATGCCAAAAAAGAAAGAAAAACCTAGTTACATTATGGCTGAATCGAGGCACAGAATATTTTGTCAAGCGAAGCAATGCTGATACTACTGTCATTCGTAACATCGTATTTATAGGTAACGGGAGTATCTGCATTAGATGCAATGAAATCCAAATATACGTAAGCCCCTTGATTTGATGAACCATGCACTTATAAACAAGCCCATCCGTCGCATTAAAATCAAATTAATTTCAAAATGAACTAATGCATCTCTGAAGTATAATGAAACATGGTTAATATTACTTTTCGGATCGTAATGGAAAAAAAAAAATATTTACAGGCAAATATGACACAAAAATAACAAAATATGACCAAACATTTACGTTTAATATACAACAAGACATGCTCAATGACGCATCGTTTATTTTATCGCTTTCGTGTAGACAACATAATTTACTTCCATGCACTCACTGCACCATTGGGAGGTTAAATTTTAAATACTTTTGTTGAAGTCACTTTAATTTCACAAAATTTACAGAAAATAACTCTTTCATCTGTACTAAAATACTCCTCTCCAAAATTCCAGTATATAACTCCATAACTTCGCACTTTCAGTAAATTTTGTTTTCGTCATGGCGGTACTCACTGATCCACTGCAGATTTAGCGATGACCGAGGATTATTTTCAAAAGAATTTCAGTGAGATATTGATTGACGCGGATCGACACAGGCATGCTGCTACTGCATTGTAGAGATTAAATGTGGGCGGAACATTCAAGCCAAAAGAAGGCTTAACGTGGTCATAGTTAGCCCAAATAAACACACACACACAGATGTTATCATTCAATCACCCCATGTTGTATAAATGACGTTTTTTCACAGAAAAAGAACACTATGCTGAGCAAGTCTCATACAAAATAAGAACTCTCGACTTGTTTGATGCCCTCACCCCAACATATCCCTTCCAATCGATGTCATCAATTATCTGCTTCATATATTATAATCTGCGTTCTCCTCCACAGTTCTTAACTTCGACTCTTCCCTCCACCAACTAATTAAACCCTCCCGCGTGTTAAAAATCTGATCCACCATCCTGCCTCTCCTTTCTTCCACAAACTTCTTTCCTCTCCAGCCATTTCCATAACACCTTTATTTCGCACTTTATCGCCCATTTAAGTTTCAGCGCCCTTCTCTAGTACGTCTACATATATACTCTGCAATTCACAAAATTGTGGGTGGCAGAGGGTGCTCAGCACCAAAGCTAATCTCTTTGTTGTGCATTCTAATCCCTAATGGTACGAGGGAAAAAAGAATTCATATAAGAATCATTGCGGCTCCTTATTTCTCTAATCTTATCTTTCCTGTCATTCCGGCTCAAATAGGTTGGTGGACGAAGTATTTCACTACACTCGTAAGTCAAAGTACACATGTTTACCAATAAGTTTAAACGAAACGTGCGTCGTCTATCTACCAGAGACTCCCAGCCTAGTATACTAATCAGTTCTGTGACGCTTTCATAAGGACTGTAGCAAGCGGTCACGAATCGAGCGGCTCTTCTCTGTACTTTCTCTATACTTTCGATCAACCCCTTACGAAACGGATCCCAAATGGCACAACAATAGTCCAAATGTGGACGCACAAGAGATTTGTACGCTATCTCCTTTGTTTGTTCATTACAATTTTTCAATATTCGACCTATGAATCGCAGTCTAGAATTAGCTTTACCTACTAACGAATTAATGTGTGTAAGTCCCATTTCATGTTCCTTTGTACTGTTACTCCCAAATATTTCATAGAATCGACCATATCAATAACTGAATTGTTTAACTCGTATTTCTGAACAATTGGATTCTTTTTTGTTAGTTATGCTCATTGTCTTGCACTTTTTACAATTTAGCGTAAGTTGCCACTCAGCGCACCATGCCAAAATAATATCCACAGTCCGAATGATTCGATTTTCTTTCTTTCTGATATAATATCTAAACTCCATGCTTCGCTACCATAAAATGATATGTTCCACATGCAGAGTTTTAATAAGTTTTTTTATGAGTGCTAGATCAATATTTGACCGAGCGTGGTGGGTGAGTGGCTAACGCTCTGGCCTCGGATTCGGGAGGACGGCGGTTCGAATCCCCGTTCGGACATCCAGATTTGTGTTTTCCATGGTTTCCTCAAATCACTACAGGCGAATTCCGGGATGCTTCCTTAAAAAAAAAAAAAAGCCATGACCGAATTCCTTCCCGTTTCCAGTCCCATCCCGCCTCTAATGACCTCGACGTCGACGAAACAAAAAATCAATATTTGAAACTAAAAGATTTCTCTTTTTCACGAAAGCTCTTTTTGCTAGTGGTATTCTGTTTTAACATCATTCCTGCTTAGGCCTTCAATTGTAATTTTACTTCCTAAGTAGCAGAATTTACTTATTTCTCATATCACATCCGACCTATACCTGTCGCTAGTCCCTTGGAGAGGCTGACATTTTAATCTATGGCTTGTCGACGTCAATATCATTACGGGCGGGAGAAGGAAGTTTGACGAATTCGAACATGGCCTTTCGAAAGAATCGTCCCAAAATTCGACTGGAGTGATTTCGGATAACCGTGCAAAACCTAAATCAGGATGGTCGGACGGGAATTTGAACGCGTGTCCTTTCGTATGCCAATCCACTTGGCTTAGATTCTTACTTAGTCCTTTAACAGTTTGCCAGACCAACGCTTCTCCAGTCACTTTAGACTGAATAGGTCGTCGAGCCGCCGCCGTCTCCAAGTTAGCAGAGATAATGCGAGTCCCATTTACTCTCTCCAACGACTCTGCAATTACTAAACCGCCAAACAAAAATACCGTAACGCAGGTCCTCAGACTGAGCCGTGGAGAGCTCCGGCGCGCGTTGCCATGGCGACCGCCTCTCCGCTCACTCTCGCCCCCTCCTTTTTTATTGTTGCGGGGGCGTCTCGGTTTTACGAGCAGCGTCATTAAATCGGCCCCGCTAGCTTGGCGGCGCTAGCTTTAATGAAGATTGCACAACGGCCAATGAGAAGAGGTTATAACGCGCCGGCGGTAAACATCGACCTGGCCGACGCGAGTATCGATTGTATCGCTGCCCTGCGGGTACTTTATCCGGCGGCACTGTGTTTTATTTCCACTGCAGACCGTTTATTGGCAACTTTTATTCCTTTTCCACTTTTGCCGGAAAATACTTTCCCGTAGTGCCTTAACAGGGGGAGATTGTGTATCGCCCAGGTGCGATGCAGAGGTGAGCGGTAAAACGGGAAACGTCGGCTTATGAAATGTGTAGTGGGCTGCGATACGGACGCGAGAGCTGCTCATCTGGCTTACACCAGGTCTTCAAAAACTATTGCATCTCGCAGATCTGGAATTGAGATTCTTTTAAAGCTACTCCTTACCATAGAAGTCACAACACTATTCAAGACTCGAAAGGGAACAGAAAATCCTATCACAACCTCAAAGCTGTACATACAGAGGTATTAAAAAAGGAGGAGCAAATTTTGTATTTTTATTCCTCACAAACTATAATAGATTCAAATGTGTATCAAATATCAATGGATAGAGGAAGGTTCAAACTTTTTAACCCCCACCCCCCTGTTAGTTCCATTCGCTGCCGACACGGCGCTGTCGCATGTTTAGTGGAAATGGTTTTCGAGAAGGATCAGTGTTTTCCCCTTCACATATGCATGATCTTCGACGAATTTCTTGTGCCAATCGTAAAGATGGCACTTTATTGAACTTACGACGGAATACACGCTGCAAATCGGCAGTAGATTCACTTTTTGCGTACTGTAGCACATGGGCGTATCCAACGAGGGGAAGGGGGGCCTGCTGCCCCCTCCCCCCCAGAAGAAAAATCTAGTTGCCTTCAGTACGCTTCGACGAGTGAAGAACTGGCTCAGGAGCACTTTGGGAAAGGGAAGATTGACTGGATTATGCCTGATGAGTGTGCTTCGAAATTTCGTGAAAGAACACCATGAACAAAGTTATTGAAAAATTTTCTGAGAATCCGAGACGATTAATGTTTACATAAAAAACTGTAACTGAGTTACGATCTTAATTAACTACATAGTAGGTCCTTAGATTAATTGGTTGGATTACAATATTAATCAATAATAAAAATAGTTCCCTCAATCGGTTTGAGTTTCATTTTGTAAGAAATCGTCATGTTTCAGTGCCCCACCCGAATTCCTCGAAACCAATATGAGTTGCCCACCCCCCCCCCTAGTTTAAATCTTGCGCCCCTCTAGTTCTGATCCTGAATACGCCCTTGCTGTAGTACACAAAACAACTTCTCCTGTGGCGTCGTCATTTTCCCGTAAGCAGACAACAGCGCCTTTGGCGGCAGTGGATGGAACTAATAGGCAGATGTTATAAATTTTGAACCTTCCTCTATCCACTGATGTGTGACACACATAGTATCTTTTATAATTTGTGAGAAATAAAAATTAAAAATCTACTTCTTATTTTTGAATAACCCTGTAGGCAATTTGCTCTTCGTAGGATACTGTCCGAAATTACAGCTTCCCTGGAAGAACTCAAGAGCTCAAAGACAATGAAGCGTATGTTAAATCTGAAATGAAGATGACAGAAAACGTGCTGTGGTTATATAACTGCGTTAGTACTACATTGATGACAGTAAAATGGCATCATTGGGGAGGAAAGCTTCTGTCTACAGCACAGTGAAAAAGTGGGCAGAGTCATTTAAATGTGCAAGACCTGGATTGACGATTGTTCCCGAGTAGGAAAGACAATCAGCACCGAGGGCACGAGTTCGGCAGGCTGAGGCATTTCAAAAGCAGCAACAGATCCCATTTTCACAGAATATTTGTCGACGAGAAAGGTTTCCGCCCGTTGGGTGACGAGACTTTTGACAGCAGATTAAACGGCAGTGAGGAGGAAGTCTAGATCTCTCTGAATCCAATGGAGTATATTCTGTTGCACGACTTGTAACCCAGATATAGGCTGATAATTTCGGTGCAACTGATCTGTCAAAATTTCATGGGCAAATTAAGTGAAATTGGCAGAGACATGAAGGCAAAATTCGAAGCACATAGCAGGAATTGAAGCACGGCTCCTCCCCCCCCCCGCCCCTTTATTTGCTTATAGCTTTACACCTCATCGAAGTCGAGGCCATTATGGGTTGAAAAGGACTGAAACCAAAGGACGGGAGGGAATTCGGCCATGGCCTTTTGAAGAAAGTATCCCGGCATTCGGCTGAAGTGATTTGGGGAAACAATGGAAAACCCAAATGTGAACGGCCGAACCGAGATTCGAACCCGAGTCCCCAAACGCGAGATCGCAGTGTTACTGCTCACCCACCAAGCTCTATCATACACAACGTTTATTTTTGTATCTGTATCTATACTTGGGTGACACGTTTTGGTACTTACCCTCATTACATGTTAAACCACCCAGCTAGATCCGTTCAGATCTCCCTGTTTTTTCGTTTTGCTGTCATCAGTCTTTCGACTGGTTTGACGCAATCCTCCATCCCTTCCTATCTTGTGCTAACCTCTTCATCTCTACACACCCCTTACAACCCACGTCCTCAATTATCTGCTTCATATATTCTAATCTCTGTCTTCCTCTACAGTTCCTACCTTCGACTGTTCCCTCCACTGACAAATTCACCAATCCAACATGTCGCAAAATATGACCTACCAGCCACTTTCTTCTTTCGGTATCTCTACATGAAGAGTTCTTTTTGTTTTGTTCTTTTGTTTATGGCTCTACGCCTCGTAGACGTTGTGGTCAAGAGACAATTCGCCTAGAGCGATTTTTACAACCAATGGAAATCCGTAATCTCGAACGAGAGTCATTCGGGTGATGACATACCGCATCTCCGCCTTCAAACATTCCGTAGCCGCCTTAAGTTCAGGGAACGGAATGATCTCCAGAGGCCCCCATATAGAAATTTGTTGTAGTCAGTAACCACATAAGACACCGCGGCAGTTTTCGAAGGAATTATAAACACCCACAGATGCCAGTTTTCTTGGAACAGAACCAAATTACGAATCCATTGGAGCAAAATTGATTTTACAAGTCAACGTATTTTTCGTCAAGATCAATACATTTTGTAACATACCGAGCGGTTGAATGACACAAAAACCTGGGTTCGTCTCTGATCTGTCACTGCCTGGTGCCTTTTACCAGAGATAAGTGATCAAAGATTTTCAGTCCTACTATAACTTGTAGCTAGTAATGAGCAGGGATTAAATGATAGCAATTGAACAGAGGAAAGATTAAACAACTTTAATGAATTTACTATATTGGTGTATGAACATATGAAATTGATGGAAATAATGCATGGAAATAGCTATAATACAATTCAATAGTATCACTAATAAAAATCTAGTCACTCGGAGTGGGGTAGTAAATGCACCTGAGAATTCTACACGAAGTCTTGATGTTCGCGCAGTCATGGTGGCAAAGTAAGACTCCCGAGTGTCAGTATAGACTGTGCTCCCGGGATGTTGGCATGGAATCACGTGCCTGGCGCGTAATTGGTTTCTTAGGCCTTAGTAGGTACTTTAGGGCTGTTATAGTGGGAGACTCGTTTCTGCTATCCTTGAATCCTGCTGCGTCTAAAAGAATTAGGTTACCTGCCTCAAATGGCATGAGAATTTTTTTTTAACTGCTTTACGTCTCTCAACAGCAAGGCCTTTAGAGACGGGAAAGGATGGGGGCAAGGAATGGGAAGGAATTCTGCCATGGCCTTTTTAAGGAAGCATCGCGGCGTTTGCTGGAATGATTTGGGAAACCATGGAAAACCCAAATCTGGGGCATGAGAAAAAATACCCCGCCTGAACATACTATGCTTTTGAAGTTTAAAATCCTTCACTATAGAATTTTTTTGATTTTTTTCCGCAATTTCATTTTCGCAGACTGTTAATGAAAGGATCAAATCGGTCATGTCACATTCAAAAAAATATATGTATAACTTTATTCCTCCAAATAATACGATGCCGCTTGCACGCTGGTATGACGTCAGAGCACTAAATTTATCAGCTTTCAAACTTGCACCCAAAATAAAATACCCTATTTTACGCCTGGAAACAGGTGCTGTACATTATTTAAAACACTAACAAAATTTGTGATTTTTGTATGAATTCCGTTCATATATATGATGTGCCCAAAATAATTTTTTTTCAAAAATTTCTTAAATATACAGACTTTCTTCTGGCTTGTTAGGGCTATACGTACTACTTAGATAATGGAGCTAACTTTTAGATTTTTGCAATGGTTTTCAAGGTGACTAGGATTACTTGACATAGTAAGTAGTATCGAATTGGAAGTTATCCCATATACCCAGCGAAAAGAATGAGGAGACGCCTTTTTTAAATGCCACGGCGGGGGAAGCGAAAAGACGTATTTTGGCGCAATCCTTATGGACTCGCCAGTGAGTTTCCCAAAAGCAAACACAATTTGTAAGCGTCGCCGGTTCGAGTCCGGCCTCGGGCAAGGGTGAGTTTAATTAAGTGTTGGGTTCGTCTTGTTTCGCTCACACTATAGTGTCCCACAGCTACATAAGCAAAGTCTGATACACTGCTTAGAAAAATATATACTTTTTTTTTTTTACTTATTGCTTTACTCCTCGTCGACGGCTAAGTTCATTAGAGGCAGGATGGGAATAGGTACAAGGAACTGGAATGAATTCGGCCATGGCCTTTTTGAAGGAAGCATCCCGGAATTCGCCTGGAGTGATTTGAGGAAACCATGCAAATCTGGATGCCCGAGGGGATTCGAACCCGCGTCCTCTCAAATGCGAGGCGAGAACATTAACCATTCACCCACCACGCTCGGTATTTAGGAAAATATAAACTGGAGCTGCCTAAAGGGTCGCAGAGACAGAAGGCCATATTAAATAAATAAAAAAAAAAAAAGAAGACTTAGGAATTTTTCTGTCCAATTTAGAGGACTGGAGCAGTCATTATTTTATACTTACGAACATAATTAGTTCCCTTCTGGCATTGATGATGTATGGAGTGTGGGATAGAATGCTATATCCCGAGTTACTGTTTTTTTTATAATGTCATTTATGGGAGAAAAATCATTAGGTTGAATCGTTTGTCCTTTTAGTCTGTACAGTTAACACAGTGATTTAATTATGTCAACTGTTTTGAACGAATTATGTTTTATGTATATGTTAGTCACAGTATTTTTCCACACTGCTATGAAATCGGTAGTACTCTCGATATCGAATTTTAAGGCTAAAACTGGCGTGGCATACAACACTTTGTAAATCGATTCTCTCAGGGTTAAATATCTACAAACGCATAGGGAAAAATACTCGGGAAATTTTAACGTAACAGATGTTGCATAAAATCATTGGCACTCATTTTATAAACGCCTGCGGAGCAGCTCTGCGATGGAGCCATTGTCGGCGGCGCCCCTGGAATGACTTTCAGCTGCTGGGTTACGGTCTCTGGACGTTATCCAAGGTACGAAACTGGCGCCCTTCCAGGTGCGATTCACATAGGCATGGCGTGTGCATAGTGCCACAGTGCACTAGCGATCTTATTTCATGCACGACCCACTAAAATGTATGCTC
The DNA here is from genome assembly GCA_031002005.1 of Vandiemenella viatica. Classification (NCBI taxonomy): domain Eukaryota; kingdom Metazoa; phylum Arthropoda; class Insecta; order Orthoptera; family Morabidae; genus Vandiemenella; species Vandiemenella viatica. The sequence goes on from CM061918.1 coordinate 34,970,888, forward strand.
CCTAGACACAAACACGTATTAATCTATCCCAAGTTTCTAGCGCATTGCATGACTTTCTACGACGACTTGAAACGTCTTTAAGCTTTGCCGAAAGTTTTGTATTCCTTTATTCTATTAATAAAACTGTAAGCGGGGAAAAGATATTATTTTAAAAGTGAGTTGAACCATTAATAATATGAGTTACGGAATTTTCTTTAATGTGCACGGTACCGAGGGTAAAGTTTCATTTTGATTTGAAGTCTGAAAGCTGAGAAATTTATAATAAAAGGTGTCCACCAATGAGTAACCATTTTTCGCTGAACTCGATTCACGCAATTTAAATACTTTTCGCAGTCGACATGTTGTCGTTCAGGCAGCACTGTGTTATTCCGAGCAACTAAACCACTTCCTCCCCCACCCCCCCTCGCTGCCCAAGTATTAACTTTGCCATAGTCGATTTAAGAGAAAGATCTGTACGTTGAAACAGTTCCTCCCTCCTTGAACGAAGTTGCGGGAAAGAAGTGATAAATGTATCAAGAGAAAATCTCCCGAACATACCTTCCCAATTCAGTGTCCTTTCCAAATAAATAAAAAATACATCATTAAATAGTAGCAGCTTATACAAAAAAAAAACAAATTAAAAACTATCATCTCATATTTTGAGTAATATGGAGATAGTTTATCAACTGATGTATTCATACACAACAGCGCTACACAATGAAACACCAGTACACATTAGTGGGGAAGAATGCCCATGACTACTTTCAAAAAATGTCACTTATTGATATTACTCCACGATTCACTAAAAGTGGATGCATGGCACCTATACTAATGTGTAACAGTTTGTATAGGAAGGGATATACGGGATATGACAGGGGGCGCCCATGGGATATTTTGAGAAACCATCCAGGCATTCATCTGGAGCGATCTGGAAAACCCAGATCAGGATGTCCACTTGTTGACGGCGGGACCATTAAAGGTGACTGGAGACTTCTGACAGCGAACGGAATTAATAGGCGTTTGGCAACCTTGATTAACCGTGCATACATTTGGAGGGAAGAGCGAGATCAGGTAAAAGATATACTCGTAAGGGATAATTAGACAAGGAAGAATTAATATTCTTTGTCATATAGCGTTCTGGTGGCTCAGCGGTTAAGGTGTCAGACGATGGATCGAAAGGTTCGCGACTCGAATCCCTTATTCGGCAGGGATTTTCATAGGCCCTTAATCCGACCTTCTCCTCTGACACAGCTTTCTGTGTAATGTGAAATACGCCGGATTCCACGTTAAACTGTAGGTTGCCTGTACCCGGTAGGACTACCGGGTTAGGTCAAGGCGGCTACGGCAGGGGCTCGATCCGATGGAAACCCTGTCAGGCAGCGTCAATAAACTACGTAACTCCATTTTGGCCTCCTGTGAACCCCCTCCCCGCCACGTAGCCTGATGTGGCTTTTTCCCCAATTGATTTCAGAAGACATTCTGCACTGTTTTCTCTTGTCAGACTATTGTATATTACATACGGAGATGATTAAGGGGAGGAGATAAATATTCAAATGCTGTTGTGTGTTCTGTACCCCATTTCAACTGTGAAAAACGATATGAATGTAAAGCTACGTGGCCTGGTCGGAATCCCCCTCCCCCCACGTAGCCCAGCGTAGCCTACCAGCCAATCCCCCCTCCCCGGACCAAAACACGTAGTTTACGGACGCTCCCTCACCAGGTCATTAAGACCATACGAAATTAATATATATTATTCTTCGTTATTTAAACAACTTCTGACCGAAATTTAGAGTTGTGAAATTGCCCAATTACTCCCAATAGTTTTGTTCGGCGACAGGCTGTTCTGTTAGTTGATGGAAGCGACCTCTGGGAGTGGCTCCGTAACGAGCCTTCTTCTTGTTCCCTCCCACGCACGCAGTGGGGTTGCCATGGAGACGGCAGAGGGTCTGCGCCTTGTCTTTAGGCACGTCCTTCTCAAGCCTTCGGTTCGGCATCTGTAAAACATTCATCCCACGCACTTGTGCACCGCTCACAGAACCTTTCTCAAACCCAGAGATACCGTGTAAGTAGTGTCGAAAAACCTTTTTACTGTGCGTAGCTAAATATTGCTTCAACAAAGATAAATGTCTCTTTTCTTAACAAAAACAACGAACTCATACACCTAACTTATGGATACTTGTACTACGTTTTCCCTCAGGTTATCGTCGAAACGGTTTTTATTCCATTATGCAATGGCCACCCACCAAAGGCATCTGTTTCCTCGACATGATTTCATGTCTTAGCGAATACCGATAGTATGGCAAAGATGGCTGCTGATTAATTTTCGTAACAAGCATCATGTGGAACCTTAATCGATCATTGTCAAATGACATGATCAGTACGTTCATTTAATATCTTCTTTTTTTTTTTTTTTTGCTTCGGGCTTTATGCCTCTTTGATGTCAGGGAGTCGGGGCAAGCAACGAAAAGCAATTTGGCGATGGTCTTTTGGAGCAACCATCCATGCATTCTGACGGAGTAATTTGGGGAAACCGTGGAAAACCGAAATCAAGCTAGCTTTTTTTTTTACTTATGGCTTTACGCCTCGTCGATGTCGAGGTCATTAGAGGCGGGATGGGATTGGGGACAAGGCGCGAGAAGGAATTCGGCCATGACCTTTTGAAAGAAGCATCCCGGCATTCGCCTCGAGTGAGTTGGGGAAACCATGGAAAACCCAAATCTGGATGCCCGGACGGGGATTCGAACCGGCATCCTCCCGAATGCGAGGCCAGAGCGTTAACCACTCACTCACCACACCCGGTCACACATTTCTGATAGAATAGTACTGTCACGGTGGCCATGTAGCCAACTTCACTTTTTGACACATTACAAAAAAAAAAAGGAATTTAATTGTAATGCTCCAGACACCAAACGCAAATTACAATCTAAAGTGTCAAAAAATTATTTCTGAGTCATTACTGTTTGTTTGGCTCAGCACTTTAAATACTATTCATGCACATTAATCGTATTGGTAACTAGGATCGCAATTAGCGAAATATATGGTCTATTCCACGGATGGCCAACCCAAATGATCTTGTGGGCCACTTTGGAAATGCATCTTAACTCCGCGGGCCGCATATAAAATTATATATCCCCATATTAGATTTAGACCCCCTATAGACATTTTTTGGAGTGAAAGATTTATTATTATTGTGTTTACTATTATTCTTACATAAAACATAGATAATATAACAATAATAATACTAAACGCACATTTTAAAGGAATAAAAATGATATTCAAAAAATATATATTAAATAAATTTTGAAAATTCAGATGCAAAAATAATTTTTTTTCCCCTAAACAAATTGGTTTTCACTACTTTGCCATTATAAAACAAATATATTTTGTAAAAGTGTGATGACTCTCACGGGCCGGAAAAATATTCACGGCGGGCTACTGGTTGGCCACCCCTGGTCTATTTATTGTTATTGTACAGCAGCGTTCGCAATATACAGCACATCAACTGACTCGCATCTTCCAGCGCAATGCTCTGTACACCAATCGACTCGTTGTTTCTGTATCGATTCCCGGCCAGCTGTTTTACCAGAGGACACTTCTTGAGTCGTTTACCAACAAACAGACATTTTCACCGAAACTGCTGGATCCAGTGGAGATGACTGCGCGACGCACGAATGTGAAGCAATCTCAAGTCTTCTGCATTGAAGCTTCACTACGTCGCTCTGATTGCCGACGAGTCGGACCCGTCCGAGATTCGTTTATTAAAAGCGCGAAGAAGCGTTCAGGCGGAAGAAACGAGTGTTCCGCAGTAAACTGGAATTGAAGTTCGACAAAATCTCGGCCCACTGTTCTTTGAGGAGAGTTAGATTGTGCGGAGTTGAAAGGTCGACAATGAGCAAAGAAAAAAAGGTGTCTACTTTGTGGACCGACGGAGTGAAAAATACTGAATTGCAATAAATAAACACCAGATGTAGTAAATGGTGACGGCAAGACACACGTTATGTTCGGATTAAGTCACGTAGAAAGTGTAAAGGTAAAACTTAAAAGTAAATCACCACAGTTACAGAAATCTGATACTGAAAAATGAAAGATTAGCAGCGTTTGTTAACCTATGGTCCGCGAAAACAATGGAGGTGGTCCGCAGAAAAGCCTGTTCAATATTTAATACACTTTTAATTTCTCACTTGTTATTTCATAACCAAGTTTCAGTTGGAATTCAAAACGTGCTTTTTGATTATGTTATGATGGTACAATACAATATGCCTTAAGTGTTAATAATATAGATTTGAATATTATTCCATTAATGTTAACTCAGCATCATTTAGTTTCGATTTAATTATGTTCAAAGCTGTGCTTGAAACCTTTAATTTATCTGTATTTCTGTTTGAAATCATTTACATTCTGGAATCCTTAACACATTGATTGCAGTACATTAATTTCAGCAATGGCTCCTTTTTGTTTGCTCTTTGGCTATTATCAGTTTTCTCTAATGTTCGCAAGCGCTTCACATGTTGTGCCTTCCTTCTATGTACTGTTAATGATGTGGTGTTTTAGTACATTCCTCATTATGACACCTTTCGAAACATCGTCATGCCTTTTGTGGATAAATTTGAGTTTAATGGACGAGTTAATTATTAACGAATAATCTGTGTTATATGAAATTAAGTTCAAGAAATGAAATAAGACAGTAAATTTTGAACTATAAAACTCATGCCTTCACACCTCGTCGAGGCGGGAACTGACGAGGGGGTAGGAAGGAATTCGGCCATGGCCTCTTTGAAGGAACCATCCCAGCATTCGCCTCGAATGATTTCGGGAAATTATGAAAAACCCAAATCTGGATGGCCGGACCGGGATTCGAACCTGCTTCCTCCCGAATATAAAGCCAGCGCGTTACCCCTCACTCACCAATCTCAGTTTGTTGACGGATAATTTTACAACATGTTGCACCAGTCAGTCTGTATTGCGCCGTCTTGATAAGTCGCTGCATACTGTCGTATGTCTGACAACCATGGGTGAGTATGATGTGGACCTGTACTAACATAAATGTCGGTTCACACTAGAAATCAAGTCAGGTTAAGGCAAAGCTCAAAACAGCTACACACGTAATCCAATGAGAGTATTCACACTGCTCGTTCCGCTCAGGTCAGAGCAAGGCAGGTCAAACTGAAGGTCGCGCCGCCACCGATCAACAACGGTCAAGACCTGAGCTGAGCTGACCGCTAGTGTGAATATGCAACGGTCAAGTCAGGTAAGATCAAAATGGACAACGAACATCTCAGAGTTTCGGTATTGCAGGATTTAGTCATAAAAATATTGCGATTTATCTCATATAATTACACTTTGTATGGAGATCACAAAAGAAACCTAAACTGCAAGGGAATAAAAATTGTAAAATTGTGCAAACAAGTAGAATTATCGCAAAAAGTTGATTAGTTTCTGTTATTGATGTCGAAAACATGGAGAATTCGATTTATTGTAGTCTTTTATTTGTTAAAGTAGAATCTATTATTTTGTTAAACTGAATGTAAAAACTGCTATGTTTAAACAACAATAATTTATACAGGTAAAAAATACGCGTGGAAAACGTTACACGAACTAACTCAAAATGATGCCGTGAATACTCACTGTTTAACATCAGATGAAGTGAGAGCGGACACTGCCGCAGCTGCTCGCATCAAAGTAGCTTCAAGTGTGCATGTGCAGAACGTGAAGTGCGCATGAGCATTTAATGCGTACCACTAACAAACTTTACGCCGGCCACGGTAGCGGGGGCTAGTAGCGAGCTGGCTTCGCGTCGCAGGGGTCGCCGGTTTGATTCCGGCATACAGCATGGGTGGTTTTAATTAAGTGTTGTGTCGATCCTAAGTTATCCTGTCACTTTTTATCATCAGTAATACCACGAGAAGATTCCTAAATACACACTTGAGGAATAAAAGAAACACAGCTACTGCCTGAATGACTACAAGGTCGCATGCTAATTTAAAAACTTTACGCTACAATGCCCAGAGAAGTTTCACTTAACAAAGAAGTCTTTCTTTTGACATCGGTTCATTCATTTCCCCGGTAAAGGGGGCATCCATAAATTACGTGAGGTGTTTTTCCGGATTTTTTTTTAACTCTACAGTCCAACAAAATTTCGAAAACCACACGTGAGATTTTCGTTGACCCCATCCCTCCCCCTTGGTGAGATTTGGTTAGATTTCGTCGGACCCCCCCCCCTATTTCACCTCACATAATTTATGGACGCCCCCAAACCCGACAGAGGTCACCTGACGACCAGTGTGAAAGCTACTAGCGAAATCCTGGATCGTCAGCTGATCTGACCTGACCGTACCTGGTCGCTAGTGTGAATCGGCCTTTTTTAATAGTCTACTAGAAAGGGGGCATCCATTCATTACGTGGCGGTGTTTTTTCGGAATTCCGGACCCCTCCCCCACTCCCCTCTGGTGTGATCTGGTCGGGATCTCCCCCCCCCCCCCCACCCTAAGATGACGTGAGATTTTGACAGATCCCCCTTTCCCCTACTGAACGATATTGTAGCTTTGTAAGACCTGTTCTTTTAGCTCTTCTTCTTCCGAGGGCGGTTGTATCCCTCCTACAGTCGACACCCGCGTCGTTTGTGGATAATTTTTTAGCTCTACTGTCCTTGAAGAATTTCAAAAGCTCACGTGAGATTTCAGTCACCCCCCCCCCCCGGTGAGATTTCGCCGGACTCCCCCCCCAACCCCCCACCCCATATTTCACCTCACGTAATGAATGGACGCCCCGAAAGTGTCTTGGCCCCCTTAATCTCGTGAAACACGATATTTAACTTTCCGGCACAACAAACGTAATAATAGATTATGGTTAACTGTTTGTCATACACGTTGTTATCAATGCCTGATAACACACGCTGCAGGTAGTGTCTGCTAGTCTGTCGACTGGCGTAGCGCCTCCTCCCGACGCTGTTTAATTAGCTCGTCAAGCGTCTCGTGTCGACTATAGACTCGCGGTCGACCTCAAAGTGGGCGGGACCGTCTCTAATTACCTGCCTCACCTCTAAAGGTTAACCGCACCACTCCCTAACTTCTTTAAACTGCTAATTAATTACCACATTCCACTCAAACACTGGCCTACATATGTTAACACAGGAGAACACGACGTCGTATTCGCGTTTTTAGTCCACAACTTCATCTCGAGCACTTTAGTCCCGACTCCTTTATTTTTCCAAACAAGGCAACCAGAAAAACAACGACCACATTTCTAAAAAGAATTTACAGAAATTAACGTCTAGTTAAAAACAAATTGTTTTATATATAAATCGAGGAATTTCAACAGTATTTGCTGTACCGTGAGGTGTGTTATTGTGAGTTGCGCAGCGAAATACACGGACTACAGCGAAGAAATGATTTAAACTAAGCATGCGCTAATCGTCATCGTTGAAATGCATGAGATAATACAGTTTTGGGAAGAATTAGTAAAGAAAATATTAAGTATAGTAGCATTGTATGCATCAGAAACAACCACGGTTGGTGCTTCAGGCATTAAGGAAGCGGAAAAAGTTGGAGAAATCCTTAAGAAAATTTTTGGTGCAATACATAAAGACGGCGTACGGACGAAAATACCAACGAAAGAACTATGCGAACATAGACTCACAGACATCATCAGTAGACTCAGGTTACAATTCTATGGACGTTTAGAGAGAGACTGAACAACACTAGACTCGCAAAGAGAATCTTCGATATGGTAAATGGCTCGATCAGAAAAAATCAAACCGACGACCAGAAAAGTGTCAAAAATAATTCTGCGGGCCACTGATACATATGGGCCTAATATTTTACATACGTGTATGTTATCAACATTTGGTACATATTGCGTTGTACCATGATTGATAACATAGAAGCATGTATCGAATTACAATAGAAACGCAGTTATAAAAATGCAAGTCACCTATTAAAAGTGAAATATTAACCAGGTTTAATATTTACTAACCAAATTAATAATAGTGAAATGTTTGCGGACCATCTGATCCATGGTCGAGAAACAAAAAGTAACTGATAATTAATTTGTCGATTTAAACGAAATACACACTTTTCTTTCATGTTCTAACAATTAATTTCTTTGAAGTTACCTAAAACTGAATAGACTAGATAATGCAGTAACATTTCTGGCCGTTGTTGTCGGGCAACGAACGCCGATCACGTGATATTACAGCCTTAAATAAAAAATAAAAAATTGTGACCAAATTGTCCTTTTATTAGTATTGATGGTTTTGGCACATGACACTGATATGTTGGAAGCACAGAGGGAGCCACAGATACGGAAAGACTTAGTTCTACATGTGATGAAATTTAAAGCGAAGTAAAGCCAGCACATGACCAAAGGCATTCCGTTGGCAGGGCAGATACGGAAGGTGATTAGTTTGAAATGGCCCGGAAGTATTGCGAAAGTAGGAACGAGAAAGTAGTGGCAGCAAGGAACCAGGTTGCAGAGAGAAATAAGGGAACAATGTAAAGGGGACATCCATAAATTACGTGAGGTGAAATGGGGGAGGGGGGAGGTCCGGCGAAATCTCACCAGATCTCACCAGGGGGGAGGGGGGGGGGGTCTACGGAAATCTCACGTGAGATTTTGCGAAAAATTTGGGGACAGTAGAGCAAAAAAAAGGTCTACAATTTGCGCCAAAGTCGATTTTAGGAGGTTATTTCGTCAAAAAAGTTAGGGTGTGACCTAAAAAAAAAAAAAAAGGGTCTACAAAAGTTTCCAGGGCGATTTGTAGGGGGGGTTCTCACGGACCAGATATCACCAGAGGGGAGGGGGATCCGGCCAGATCTCACGAAATCTCACCAGGGGGGAGGGGGGGTCCAGAAATCCGGAAAAACACCTCACGTAATTTGTGGATGCCCCCAAAGGCTGAGAGCACAAGATTAAAAACGCGCGCCATTTTGGTTGTTATGATTCAACAGGTCGATAATTGTGACAGGTCGACACAAGATAGCTGGGAGTTACTAAACACGGAGCACTGAACGATACAACAACGCGTCCTTATTATTAAACTTTACAATCAAAATGGTGAAAGTTGGGTTTGAGATTATATATATATATATATATATTATATATATGGCCGCAGTACCGTAGCAGGAGTTAGCAAATGCTATGGGCTCCGCGACTTCTGGGGGGCCCCGCGCTTTCTGGGGGGCCTGCACCTTCTCTAGCGGGGGCCCCCTATAATTCCGGGAGCTTCCGCGTCAGGCCAGACGGGCGAACTAATTTTTTTGTTTAGCTCTACTACGACCCTGGACGGCGAAAAATCGAAAAACCAAGGGCCCCTTCTTCACATTTTGCTACTGGCCCCGCGCTGTCTTAATCCGGCCCTGTGTGGCCGTACACAAGTAACCAAAGATTTCTGTGAACAGAAGCAGATTTATACTTACAAGGATGAACAGAATAAGCAATGAGAAGGAGAAGCTAGAGACACAGTTGTTATGGTCGTGATAAGAGGATGGGAGAGCATACAATACCAGGAATACTCCTCAACTGAAGATCATGGGTAAACGGCTCAAAGGAATACGAAAGAACAGATGCTCGAAGGAAGTGGAGCACGGCGAAAAGAAATGAGGAAAAGAAAGGTCCGAAACGATAACACACACACACAAAGAGAGTGAGAGAGAGAGAGAGAGAGAGAGGAAAACCAGACGAGAGGCTGCAAGATGTCGATGATGACGATTTCGCTACACAAATCTTGGTCAGTAAATATACTTATTTTTGGCAGTTATAATGCGGTTGTCATTTTTTCATAATTTTGTACAAAATACTTTTGGCCGCGGTGTCCACGCAAGCTGGGGCGAGAACACGTGTCCTCAGGCCGTGTGACTGCGTGAGAAGCGGTTGGTCGCCAGGTGGTTCGCATTAGCAGCCTTCCCCCTAGCAGACTGCTCTCAAGGCAGCTACAACACACTGTAATGTTTACGAAAAATTTCTTTACGTAATTTTTGTTTAGCTGCTATAACCTGTGGCTGGCATGGAGGAAAACATATGTATGTAGGGGAGACCCGGGCAAAGGTGCATGGCGTGCAATGTAGCCATGGGGGTTTTTTGGGCGAAGGTATTGTGCGATCACGCGGCAAAAATCACAAATACTGCAACTTAATGTGTTAGTTTTGATTTCACAAACTCTGTGATGGGTTTGAATGAAACAGTTATTCCTTCGTTTACGTAAATTGCATTTAAAGTGCCTTTTGCCCGTTATAATTTCTATTATTTATAACTAATATGACATTTTTTAAAAAAATTGTAGCCTACACTGTTTTGAAAATTTAGAGCATTTTTTATCACTCATTTCTGATTTTGAAGCTAAGAGGTCACTTGCGTACTTTTAAAAGAAATTGGTTATTTTTGGTACTAATCTTAATGCAAAGATAATTAAACAATTCAAGTATGTACTAGGATAGTTGAACTTAGTAAAACTTGATTTTGATGCCTTTAGGTTTATTGTAAGTTACATTAAACCATCGTCTAACCTTAGATTGGTTACTTTGCTCGGCCTTCCCCTACTTGATACCTGCTGTTCATAGTTTCGAAACGATATTCACACTGTATACAAATGAAGTTATATTTAACAATAGCGACAGTTAAAAGGCTGTTAGGCAATGATGATAAGGAAGGTTGGGTAAAGTAAACAAGTAACTCATCACAAATAAAGTGACTACAATATTTTCGTAAAACCTCGCTCATACTATAGAGGTGGGAGCAATGTTGCCACCTTAGCGATTTTGTCGCTGGATTTGGTGACTTTTGAGGTTCGATAGCGATATTCTTAAATATGTTATCGCTAAAAAAATATTTGGTGATTTTTAGTGATATTCAACCTTGCAGAGTTTCGAAAAATATACTTGCAAGACTGCAATGTCATGACTAGTATAAAGCACTGCCAGGTATCAAGGACTAAAGACAATTACAGGAAAAAATATTTAACAACAGATATAACACTTTATACGTCTTTAGCTGTGTCTGCCTTGAGTTAGTTAGGCTGCTTCAGTTTTAGATATTGTCTCTGAGTTTTAGTTAGCGTCGAAGCGTTCGCGAAAGTTATACAAATAAATTTCTTCTGTTTCTGTGTTGTGCGAAGTGGTATCTATCTCTATGAAAGTGCCACTGAAAAAGAAGACACAAAAATATCGGAGAAAATGAAAACTAAAGATGAGTTTAAAATGTGGTTACGGCCTGTGATAAACGATCCTACAAGAACTTTTAGTACCTTTTGTCACTGTGAAATATTCGCCAGAATTGTCGATATAAAGAAACACTCTGAAACAAAAATACACAAAGACAAATGTAAAGTAATTTTCAAAAACAGACGGATTGAATTCTCGCCAGCATCTAAAGATAATATGGACTCCGTTAAAGTTGAAAGGTACGCTGTCGCTGTTTACTGTAGAACACACATCCATAACGCACATTGACCACTTGTCAGAAGCTCTGACGAAATGTATTACTGATTCGAAGTCTGTAATGAATATGAAAATCCACAGAAATAAATGCAGTGTGGTAATCAAAAATGTTTTAGCTTCTCATTTCAAACAGATGGTTTTGGATGACATTGGTTCTCAAAAGTATAGTGCACTTTTAACTGAATTCACTGACCTCAGTGTATCAAAATTATTGGGCATAGTCATTAGATATTTTAGCTGCACGCAAAATACAGTTATATCTGCATTTCTAGCATTGGAACCAATGAAGAGCGCTGATACTCCAGGAATACAAGAATGCACACCTTTCCAGAGTTATTTAATTTAGCCATATAGGCTTTATCACTTCCTCACTCGATTGCCTCAGAGAAATAGGATGGCTGTAAATACTCTTAATAGCATTCTTTTTTATAAAGAATCAGTTAAAAATTCGCATTCGGGAGGACGCGAGTTCGAATCCCCGTCCGGGCATCCAGATTTGGTTTTTCCATGATTTCCCCAAATCACTCCAGGGATGCTTACTTCAAAAAGGCCATGGCCGAATCCCTTCCCGTTACTTGTCCCCAGTCCCATCCCGCCTCTAATGACCTTAGCCGTCGACGAGGCAAAAAGCAATAAGTAAAAAAAAAGTTAAAAATTGTGAAAAAGTTTACGAGCTTCCGGCTGAAGTGATTGCTGCAGTTAGTAAAGATGTTAAATACTCTTTTGAATCTAAGACACGATTCATCTCATCCTTCCACATCTACAAGTTTTGTAACTCCAACGATAGACCAAGATGAAGAAGAAATACCGATTGAAGAATTTGATGTTGTTTTTTAATAAAATATTATGTTGAATTTAATGAAAATACTAATTATTAAAGTATTTTTATGTTACTTACCTTAAAATTTTCCTTTATTATATTTAGCGATTTCTAGCGACTCTTTTAGTTCTAAATATCCCGTAATCTAGTGAGTTTTGAGACCAGGTCTAGCGACTTTTGTTTTCGTAAGGTGGCAACATTGGGTGGGAGACGTGTACACATCGTGCTCTGCCACACGACTGAAGCCAGAGATGAACAAGGTGCCAAGTTGATGAAGGGAAATTACGGCAAAGGTTTATACAGATATGAAGTGTGTCCGTCGTGGCACTCATTCGTTTTGTCTGTGATTAGTGATGAGTTAAATATCCCCAGCTTCCCTTATTAAAATTACATTTACCTATTTTTTTTAGGGTTTTGCTGCTAGTCGATGATGACGTGAATAGTGCTAGAAGAGGATTTGGAGCAACCAAATCCGCTATGGAATTTCGAAGAAACCATAGAAAACCGAAAACTATATGGCAGGATCGAGTATCGAACCCGAAACCTCCCGACACCAGACTTAAACGCTGTCACTCAGTCTGAAACCTTGGTATTTTATTATACCATAATCAAAATTTTGGTTTATTTTAAGGATGTTTTATTATTAACTTTAAAATTTTTTTTATAAAATAAAATGAATATTTAACCGGCTGTCCTAGCAAGAGTATTAGAAACAACTGCGTCCATATGATATACTAATATATCGCCACTCGATGGTTTCATATCTTCTTTCTTTCGCCCATCGGTAGTAATTTATAACTGTCAAATATAACCTTTCAGTAACCTGGTGGCTCAGTGCTTAAGGCGTCTGACTGGAGATCGAAAGATCCCAGTTTCGAATCTTTTGTCTCGGCGGGGATTTTCATTGGCTCTAAACCAAACCTTCACCTCTGGCACACCTTTCTGCGTATTGTGAAGTACGCCAGAACGCTTCCGTGCTCGGATTACACGTTAAACTGTAGGTCCCCTCTAGGGTTAACGACAGATGTGTACACAACCTAAGCAAAATTACAGCGAGAAGAAGGCTTAACGAGGTCCTAGTTGGATCAAACGAACATACATACATAGAATACCTCTTTCAACTACTAGTGCAGAAGTATTCTTGTTGATGTTCCGTTTATTTGTAAACGCAGGCCAAAAAAACACCTGTTCTGAAATGTGTCTACTAAGAAACTAAAAAAGAAACAGAAAAAGTCAGAACTACGATTGTTGATCGGCTAAACTATCCTGTGGGTACTGTGCAAATTTAAAAAAAAAAAAATCTACAATGGATGACGACTGGACCATGACGTCGAAACGTCGCATCTAGACGCTGCAGCTTAGTCATTACCCTGTGTGTCAGCTGCCCTTGCGCACTTGTCACTGTGATGAATGCCTCCCCCACAGACGGAAATATCGGATGACTTCACTCCCCCTCTCCACGGATCAGCGACTACGCAGCCACAGTACACCGCCGCAGCCCCTCCAACACGAAAACCTCAAACAAATTTTACGTTCATTCCAAATACACAGCTCCATTTCCCCAAAGTAGTTGTTTGGTCCCTTATCAGATGCTCCGTATACAGTGAATGACAAGTACGGATCATCTTTCTTACATACGATCAACTAGTTGTTACCCGCGACATTGTAAGCGTGGAGTTAGAATTTTATTGCTAGAACTGGGTATAGAAAGCTGTCGGCATAATATGACGGGGGAGCCATCACAATACCATTCTACCAATGAAGCTGTGTCACGAATAGAACCAGTTTGCAACATGTTTAAAAATAGCAACAAACAGATCATAAACAAACTGACTGCGACAGAAACAAAGCCTGAGTAACCGATATATCATTACCGAGACATAACACACGCTAGTCGTCTGTCTGTTACCGTTCACTTTTCAAAATTTCGTGACAATACATGTTATTTATCCCGAAAAAAGTATCCCATCTCCTTCCCAATGACATATAGTGGTTCCTTGTCAAATTTCATCAGACCGGTTTAGCAATTTAATCGTCAAAACGTAACAAACAGACAATGTTAATTTCGCATCAGCAAGGAGAGGGATCTCTGGTCAAACTGCACCAACCATTGACTGGAAATGGTAATGTTTAACTACATGTAGATTATTTACAGCCATTCATTACCTTCAATTTGCCAAATAACAACAGACTTTTCAAGGGCGATAATGCGCAATGTCACAGGACTAAAATCGTTCACGATTGGTTTGAGGAACATTCTGGCCAATTCTAGTCAATGTTTTGGCCACATAAGTCACCAGGCATGAGTCCCATCGACTATATCTGACACGATCGAATGGCCGGTTGGTTAACAATGTCCTGCGGCGGCAACACTTTCGCAATTATGGTCGGCTGAAGGAGAAGCACCGCTGGATATTACTTAACGGGATTTCGGGGACGACTTGTTACTGTACTTCGCTGGGAAAAAACGGGTCCCACACGATATTAGGAGGTTTTCCACGAGTTTTGGCATTTCAGTGTATTATTCTTTCCTTCTCGCTCACCGTCCGATAGTATTTCAACGGAGCTCAAACTCTTATTGTACGCGGATTGTTAAAAGTTGGAGTGTTTTTTGTTGCTAAATGGTATGAATGTGGAGAATCTTTGTACAGAAAAAAGTACTTTTTTTTATTTGCTGTAACGAAAAAAAATAACAACCTGCAATTGCACGGTGAAATATGGCGTTGCGTTTATAATGAAGTTAGGGGCGGAATACACAATAGCGTGCGAGGGACCAGCGCCGTAATGTTTTTACCTCTATTATGATACAACACAATGTGCCAAATTGAATCATTTGCGGAACCTTTCTGAAAATGAATAAAATTCTGCCATCCACCGACGGCTGTGTGTTTTAAAATAATGACTTGCTGGAGGGAAAAAAAGTTATATTGTAACATACGAGTCTAATACATATAGTTAGGATATAATGTCAGTCGAGCAATACTTAACACCTGGCATGTATAGTGTTCTGATTCACTATAGCAACAACACAAATGGTAATACTTATAAATCAGAATTACACGTATCTACAGGTTTTCCAAACACAATTCATCACTCCGTTAACGTTTTGATTGATAGATTACTGCTTTAGTTGCTATAAACTAGATGAAATTTTCCAAAAGGTATTTTCTTTGAGTAAATAATTAAATTAGAGTAAGGCGCGTAAAATAGCATAGCGCAGTTCACAGCAGTAAAGTATTACATAGTTATTCAAGGCAATTATACCCGGTGCATTTGCATTTTTTTTTTTTACAACAATACTCTTAACATAAGACCGTCATTCCTAAATATACAATATGAACTTTGTTTTTCAACGCACCTGGGCAAATGCTGTACACGCTTTTTGTTATGCCGCCAGCAAGAAAATGTCTTCATATTATAAACGAGACACACATACACTGACCGCTTCCTTGTTGCTGCGTGGCTAATGGCTGTCTCTGAAATTGAGGGTGTCAACAGTTCATTTTATTGCGACTCGTCGACGTTGAGGTCATAAGAGGCATTGGGACAAGGAACAGGAAGGAATTAGGCCATAGCATTTTAAAGGAAACGTCCCAGCATTCGTCTGGAGTGATTTGGGGAAACCATGGAAAACCCAAATCTGGATGCCCGGGTGGTGTTTCGAACCTGCGTCCTCCCAAATGCGAGGCCAGAGCGTTACCCACTCACCCACCACGCTCGGTATGAAATTTCTTGCCGGCCTTGCACTTAGGGGGCATCCATAAATTACGTGAGGTGAAATAGGGGGGGGGGGGGTCCGGCGAAATCTCACAAGATCTCACCAGGGGGGAGAGGGGGTCTACGGAAATCTCACGTGAGATTTTGCGAAAAATTTGGGGACAGCAGAGCCAAGAAAAAAGGTCTACAATTTGCGCCAAAGTCGATTTTAGGAGGGTTCTCACGGACCAGATCTCACGAAATCTTACCAGAGGGGGGGGGAGGGGGTCCAGAAATCCGGAAAAAAACACCTCACGTAATTTGTGGATGCCCCCTTATGGTACTTTTCGAGTATATCTGAGTGAACGGACAAAGCTTTAACATAAGCAAATACTCCTTGCAAGTTGGATTCCAGTGGTTTTCAGGTCTACTCTCGTTGGTTCTAGGGGGCGTCCATTAATTACGTGAGGTGAAATGGGAGGGGGGGGGGAAACTAGTGAAATCTCACCAATTTAGAAGGTATCAAAAAAAACAACGAGGTTTATCTGCATGGGGGGGGGTCCCCCCAAGATCTTACGTTATCATAGGGGGTGGGGGATGGGAGGTCTGACCAGAACTCATCAAGGGGGGGGGGGGGGTATATGTCCATAATTCCAGACAGCACAATTCTGCGGAGCGCTGAGATGCTATTCATCAGGTTGGAGAGTGTGAAAATTTCGATGGACGGAAACAATTAGGTTGTGTATACTCCAGGAAGGGCGGTGATATGAGCAGTGTCTTAGTACTGGCTGGATACCGACATACCGTAGGGCTGACGTAAGCCCTAAGTCGATACAGGCTGCGCCGTAAAACCCGGCCGTGCGTGAGCACGCAGCCGATAGCACGCGACACCCACTGGCTGTGTGCTCAACTCGCTCCACGGCTCGACTCCCGGTCCTTCACCTCTGCAAAGTACACGACGCTTACGACGTTCACAGTCCACGTGTAACGATAACTTCAGATATTGCTTTAAGATAGGACGCTACGTTTTCTCTCTTATTAATTTAAGGCTCGCCGACATCGAGGTCATTAGAGGCGGGGAAGTGCCGGGAGCAAGGAACTTGAAGGGATTCAGTCTTGGCCTTTAAAAGAGCCATTCGCCCGGAGTGATTTCGAGAAACAATATCTGCATAACCTAACGGAGATTTGAATCCAAGCGCTCCTAAATACCAGGTTATATAGCAAAAGCGCTCAGTGGCAAAAGCGCTCTACCGCAGGTAGGCGAGGGTTGGTATTTCTGAATATTCGGAACTAAAAATAGTAAAGAAATACAATTTATTCTGTATTTACATGGCAGATTGGCAATTTTTCAATCTCTCAAATCAGTTTTCGATATTTGTGTTGCTTGAAAAATTGGTCTTTAATCGCCCGCCAATAAATCCCAAGTGCTCACGCAGCCTTAGAGGCCATCAGGGGTTCACTGTGCGTTTCCTCTGGCGACCCCGTCTTTCCAGGAAGGTAGGGGATTATAGACCGTCCTTCCAGGAAGGCGACCCTTGAGCGCTTAGGCCCGGTGCACACGAGCGTCATTTCACGTCGCGTGCACGCCGAGAAACCGCGCTAGCGGCTAGGAGTACACAGGAACAGATACGGCAGTGCACACGCACAAGCGGTAACGCCGCGGTCACGCCGCGGCGACCCAGCGGTCGTTTTTCCCTGTTCTCGCCCACCACGCCGCAGGGTCGCCGCGCACGCTAGTGCGGTCTCCTAGTACATTGTGTCCAATGGAGCGGTGCACACGGGCGGCAGAACACGCTAGTGCGGCGGCAAGCATGGCAGAAAATATAGACATCGAACATTTTATCGGAGAAATTGAGACTCATCCAGAAATTTGGGACATCGCGTCAGAAAATTATCATGACCGAGTAGTGTTGCAAACTGAAAAAAAACAAAAAATTTTTTTTTCAGATTTGTGAAAAAAAACATGAAAAAAAACCTAGCACCCTTGTTTTTTTTCTAAATTTGTTTTTTTTTCTTCAGAAAATATATTTGATAAATTATAGTTTTATTTATGAAACTTACATTTTACATGCGTGTTTTAAACCTTACTAAATCATATAATATCTTACATAATGATTAATAAATGTATCTATATAGGTAACATAATTTTTTATTCATCCTCTATGTCGGTACCACATTCACTAGTATCAGTACTACCAACACTAGTTCGGTCGGAGTCGGAATTTTCTGTTTCTTTTTCTGTCCCCTCTAAATCCATACCTTCAGAAATAGTTACATTTTCTTTTACTGGTTTTATTGCATGCAAAAGCTTTTGAGATTGCAATTTTAAATTGTGAGCAAAGTACACACTGTGAATGAAGACTGCGCCGATAGTTCTGTATTACGGTCTTTTAAGTTTGAATTTAAATCTATTATCATACAAAATAGGAGCTTTATTTGTTTTCAATCGTTGGTTTACGCCAATGGTTGCAAGGAAATTATTCATAATTACTGACAATGACTCAGTATCACTATACGCTGCGAGTTTAACAAGTATACGAATATAAGGAAAGCACAACAAGTAATAAAAAGAGGCAAAAAACCGTAGTTAAATTTCCTAATTTTTTTAAAAGATTCGCAGGTCTACAGATAAATTTGTAGGGCTTGGCAGCACTAGTTGAAATAGCGAGTATCAATCCAAACAATAGGGAACGGGGATTCCTTCTCACGCAACCTAGCCTTTTCGGGAAGTCAATGTTACCAATATTTTTGTATTTTTTTTTCTACTGAACCAGAAAAATATAGTAGATTTAAAATTAAGATAAGTACTTAGTATAAACCCTAAAACAGTCATATTAAACGATAAATGCCTAAAAAATCTTAAATTTAGTAGTTATGAAAAAAAACATGTCCTAGAAAAAAAACATGTTTTTTTTCACAGTTTTTTTTTCAATTTTTTTTTTTTTTCACGTCAGAAAAAAAAACTGTTTTTTTTTTTACAACAATATGATCGAGTCAAGAAGAGAGGAGCATGGACCAGCATATTTAGGACATTCAATGAGGGATTCGAGGAGAAGGACGCCAAAGGCAAAAATGAAATATGTAAGTAAAATATTTCGAATTTATTATAAATCCTTACATAAAGTGTTTTTCAATCTAGATTTTAAATGTCATAAATACAAAATTTATGCTAAATTGCTGTTACATAAACAGAAGTTCTCAAATAAAATTCCTTTGCCAGGATAAGCTGCCAACATCGGAAACAAAATAATCAGCTATTATGTTTCTTGCTTGGATTGACTGCTTAGTAGTTCCTCTTGTTGGAACTGAAGCGTCCTTTCCGATATCGACGAAACCTTCTAATGTTGTACCCATCTCTCGTTCTTACAAAATTATGAAGCGAACAACACGTCTTTATTAATAGGAGAGATAAATCCAGATTTACATTAATTGCTTTATGAAACATTTTCCATTTATTGGATAGAATGCCAAATGTACTTTCTATATTTCTCCTGGCGCGTGACACTCTGTAGTTGAAAATTCTTTTTTTGTCTGATAAAACTTTAGCACTATAAGGCCTCATTATATTTGATGAAAGGGAAAATGCTTCATCACCAACAAAATAGAAGGGCATTTTTGGACCTGCATTGCCCGGCAGAGGTTGTCCTCTTGGAATGTTCATTTCATTATTTTGAAGCTTCTTATAAAAAGAAGTTCTTTGGAATATACCACTGTCCGATTCCTTTCCGAAAGCTCCAACGTCAATGTAAATGAACTTGTGATTTGAGTCCGCAATAGCTAGCAATACAACTGAAAAATAATTCTTATAATTATGAAAGAGAGATCCACTCATCCTTGGTTTTTTTATTCTCACATGCTTTCCATCAATGGCTCCTAAGCAGTTAGGAAATTGGCAATACGTTTGAAAACCTTCAGAAATTTCTCTCCACCGCTCTTCTGTTAATTTTGGAAATGATTCTGCAAGTAAACATTCCCAAATAGCACTGCAAACCTTCCTCAAAATCTTTCCAATTGTCGTGTGTCCAATTCTGTATGAAAGATGTATATCAAACTTTTCTTCATTTTCTCGTAAATCCGCAAATGATGTATAAAATCTGCCCCTTGTTAACCGTAAATCGGTGTACGGATGTACGCAATAACGTCTATCCTGTGTCCTTAATAAGTGATTTTTAAAGACAAAGAACGCAAAAATTACCCGTTTCTTATTATACACGTCCATCGTTGTCAGTGGGACGCCTACTGCCGCCTGCTACGTGTGCATCGGATGTGGCGTGCACGCGGCGTGCACACGGCGTGCACGCGATGTTAAATGACGCTCGTGTGCACCGGGCCTTATAGTCGGTCACCAAATACCCCCTTCACCTAAAGGGCTAGGTTCACGTTTTAACCACTTCACCCTAAATTTCTTACGTCGGGTTAACACCCTTTCTCTGTCTTGCTTATGGCTTTACTCCTAGTAGATGTTGAGATCATTAGAGGCTGGAAGTGATTAGGGACAAGAAACGTGAAGGAATTTTACCATAGCCTTTTGAAGCAACCATCCCGGCATTCGCCTGGAGTGATTTCGAGAAACTGGAAAACCGAAATCTGGATGGTTGGACAGGGATTCGAACCCGCGTCCTAAGGGATACCGCTCACCCACCAGGCTTCACAATGCGACGTGCGCCACAGTAAAACCTTGGCCTATGTTAGCCACTGTCTCCACCTGTTCCAGGTCTATTATTACTATTACTCCGCGATTCACAAAAAGTGTGTGGCGGAGGGTGCACTGCACCTATCCGGAAAGGTAATGGTTTGGAAGGGATATACGGGATAAGGCAGGAGGCGCCCATGGGATATTGTGAGGAACCATCCCAGCATTCGCCTGGATCGATTTGGGGAAACCATGGAAAACCCAGATCAGGATGGCCGGAGTACGGTAGGCTATTGCGACGTTCCGTTTAAAAAACGCCTATTTCTTTGGCATAAATTCTGCATCATCATTGCCTTCATGGAAACCCGAGGGAAAAGACTAATCACTAGATTCCTGGACCCGCATTCGGCACTCTCAGTTGGGAGTTTGCCTAGATTAAGCGTTAGTAATATATCACTGCCAGTGTTTACAAAGTACGAAACCTTTTGCTTGAGGCGAATACAATCCCACCGTCTTAAACGTTTCAGAGAAAGCTTTCCTCTACATACCATGTCTCATCTTTTCAGCTTGCGATCAACCAAGAGTGACACAACGCACTGTCGGCAGATTAAAGGAAGTGAGCGAATATGGTCCAAGAAAAAACTAAATCAACATTCAGCAAATAATGTCCAACCAAACTAGGAGGAAACCAGCGAGAATTGTGGAAGTTGATGCTGTTCTTAAAAAGGGATTTGAGCAATGTTTAAGTAAGTGACAGTGTCCGAATAATTCCACCAGTTATATAATTAACCCTCTACTGCAGGGGTGGCCAACCCGCGGCCCGCGAGATTCATTACACTATTACAAAATATATTTATTTTATAATGGCCAAAGTAGTGAAAACCAATTATTAAAAAAAATACATTATTTTTGCATCCATATATTCAAAAATTAGCTGTCTAAATTACGAGAAAAAATTAACTTTGATTTTAAATTAATATTCTTGCGAATATATGACAGATATTGTTAGCATCATTGTTATTATATTATCTATATCAACATGTGAGAATAATAGTAAACACAATAATAATTACTAATTATGTTTCAATTTTTGACTCCAAAACAATGTCTATAGTGGGACTAAATCTAATATGGGGATATATAGGCCTAATGTTATATGCCGCCCGCGGAGTTATGATGCATTTCAAAAGTGGCAAGCAATATCATTTGGGTTGGTCACCCCTGCTCTACTGTATAGACAAGAGATGTAACATTATATCTGATTTCATGTCGACATGTTATTATTATTATTATTCCGAATAAGTCCTCCTTGCGAGTTGATCCGCCTTTTCATTTCCCTCGATTCCCACGTGCCCGGGAACCCATTGAAATTCTATTTCCTTTCTTAGGTGTCGTGCTTTGTTCAAATTATCTATAATGTTATATACTAGATATATATAGTACTAGAAGATATACAAAGATCGACTTTACCAGGACGGCAATGCGCGATGTAACCGAGCCAAAAATCGTTCACGATACATTTGAGAAACATTCTGGACAGTTGCAGCGAATAATTTGGCCCCGAAGATAGCGAAACGTGGATCCAGTCGAATATATCTGCGACATTATCGAAACGTCAGTTCGTGCTGAATGTTCTCCACCGGCAATTTCGCAATTATGAACGGTTGTATAGGAAGCGTGTCTGTTTCTTCAGGAGTCTTCCGACGACTTGTTGAATCAATGGCAGGTCGGGGTTCTTACCTTCGCCTGGTTAAAGGGGATAGTAGGAGGTATCCCGGGACATTTTGCACGCCAGTGGACAGGTGCTGACCTCATCGTGTTCCGGCATAGATATGGAAGCGTTATTTTTGCACTATTTGTTTCCCAATACCTTCTTTGTTATCAGTATTACAACTGATTTCATGCAATCATCAATCTCGCTTCATGTTTATCTGAACATACCAATTACAACCTACATCCTCAGCTACCTGTTTCACATATTTCTATCTGTGTATTTCTCTACCGTTGCTTCCACTGACTTCCTCACGTCTTAAAATCTAGACCACATTTGACTATCTTCTTTTTTTTCTTAATGTCATGCACTAAAATTAAGTGTGTAGAACCTGGATACAGAACGTGATCTCGATAACTCGGAAACTTTCGACGAATCCGATGATGCCCGAACTGTTAGTTAAGCCGGCTGCCGCCAGAGCGCTGCTTGGCTAACCAGTAAATTTCGGATGGTTAACTGCATTGTCTTTATTTGCACTCATATAGTTAAACGAAATGTAAATTTGAAATAAATAATTGAATTTATTAGGAGATATATCGTTAAAAAGAAATATAACAGCAATTCCAACTGAAAGGCTGAAAAGTAACAGCACAAAAATATGAAGCATGTATAAAAAAAAAATTAAACGCGACGATCGTTTGAATTTAAGTGTTGCTATTTATTTATTTACGATGACTAATCCGTCAAAGGATCTATTCTCTAAAGCAGGGGTGGCCAATCCGCGGCCCGCCTTGAACATTTTTCTGGCCCGCGAGATTCATCACACTTTTACAAAACATATTTATTTTATAATGGCCAAAGTAGTGAAAACCAACGTATTCAAAAATACATTATTTATACATCCATATATTCAAAAATTAACTGTCGAAATTATGATAAAAAATTAACTTTGATATTAAAATAATATTCTTGGGAATATATGACAGATATTGTTAGTGTCCTTATTAATTATCTATGTTTACATGTAAGATTAACAGTAAACACAAAAATAACTCATTATGTTTCAATTTTTGACTCCTAAAAATGTCTACAGTGGATCTAAATCTAATATGGCGATATATGATTTTACATGTGGCCCGCGGAGTTATGATGCATTTCCAAAGTGGCCCACAAGATCATTTGGGTTGGCTACCCCTGCTCTAAAGAGTTAATAAAATCAGGTCACAACGATTTTTTCATAGAAGATAAGGAACAGGAAAGTTTATTAAAAACTCTAGGAACGCAGGTAATCACAAAATATACCAATAAAATATATCATTGTTATTCGTTTTTGATAATATAGTTTCCTCACAAAGTTTTTTATAACAATAAAATTTTCAGTAATATGACGGGCTTGTGGAAGTAATACAAAAACTAGGCTGAGATTAAAACATAATGCGAGGAAGAGATGCGTTGCTCATTGGTTCGCTGCGAGTCTAAATCATTTTGGGTATTCTGTTTACCTTTCATTACCTGCTGTGGAAGTATTTAAAATCGAATGGTAAAGCTGGATTTTGCTACGTGGAAAGGTAATTTATTTTTATCATCAGGGCACACTTTAAAAATTTGTCACTAACTACGCACGCTGCCCGTGTATCAGATGACAACAATACCGAACCTCTCTGAGCGACGGTGTTCGCACGGTTGCAGTGAGCAATTAATATCGACTAGCTTGTTAGTTCGATCCGCGACCCCTCCACTGGTAGGCTACAATAGGAAGACCCGTGTTGTCGATAAGACAGAAGAGGGAAGCGACGCACAATAGCTGCGGGTCCCCCGGCTCTCGGGTTACACACAACTCGCCCAGCCCTGCCTGCACAACACCAGTCAGCATGACTGCTATCAAAGTTGTGGCTTCACGAATTATTACAGCCGGGGAAAGATTCTTAGAAACAAATGGAAAGAAAATTTGCCAAAAAAGGAAGCATTCTAGCATTAACTGGAGTGATTTAACCAAAATCGAATTCAAAAGTATTGGCCCTATGACAACTCCTAACCTTACTTCTCGTATGCCTACTTATATAATATATATATATATACACGAGGAGGTACCAAAAAAACTTAATTATTTTTTAAAAGCTGTATATTTTCAAATATTTTACAAAACAACCTTATCCCTTTCAAAATACTCTCCATTACAACTAATCCATTTGTCCCACCGGTGCTTCTACTGTTCCAAACATTTTCTGTAGCCACCTTTAGAAATTGCTGACACCTCCTCCCTTGGTTTTTTTTTTTTTTTTTTTTGTTTCATCTCTTCAATGTTGTCAAATCGGTGTCCTTCCATGCCCCTTTTCATGCGTGGAAATAAGAAAAAGCCCCACGAAGCCAGATCAGGCGAGTAAAGTACGTGGAACAGCAGAACGTAACCAAAAACTGACTACCAGAGACGGCTGTGTGTGCAAGTGCATTGTCGTGGTGGAAGAATCAGTCTCCTGTCTGCCACAAATCGGGCCTTATTTAACGAACATTGTTCAGTAATCTTCTTAAAAACTTCAAAATAAACGGTTTGATTGACGGTATGATGTGGGGGAACAAAGAACGAATGAACTACGCCCTTGGCATCAAAAAAGCAAATGGACATTATTTTGATGTTTGATTTGTCTTGATGACATTTCTTCCACTGCAACTGGCTTGATTGTTGCTTTGTTTCTGGGTCGTAGCTATAGCACCATGACTCATCACCACATTGACAGAAAATCTGGATCAATGTCAAGCTGTTGTTTCAAAGCACGACATGTTTAAACTCGACGTTCTTTTTGATTGTCAGTCAGAGCCCGAGGAACAAACCTGGCAGCAACCCTTTTCATTCCCAAATCTTTGGTTAAAATTCACTGAACCGAGCTCCATGATAACCCACTAATCTCTGACAGTTGATCAACTGTCTATCGACGGTCTGAGACCAGAAGCTCTCGATTTTTTTCAACATTTTCGTCGATTCGGGCAGTTGATAGACGCCCAGAACGATGTTTGTCATCAATCGACATGTAGTAATTTTTAGAACGAGCGAACCACTCGTACACTTGAGTTTTTCCCATAGCGTCATCTTTGTAAGCTGTTAAAACAGTTTCAGCATCATTTTTACTGAGTATAAAACAAAATCCCACAGCTGCACGTTGTTAACTTAAAGTTGCCATCACAAAAACGAAACAAGAACAAAACGGCGCTAGCAAAAACAATCACTGCAGATTAACAGAACAAGCCAGGGCGACAACACAGGCGGCACTGAACTGTCAATGAGTTGCGCTATAAACGCGTACTACACAATCTCCGCCCACGGCGATGCTATTCCGGTTATTTTTGGGTATTCTGCAGTTACCAAAATTGTGGGTTGCAAAGTGTGATTTATACAGAAATAATCTCTACTCTATGCATTCAGAATGGTGGTATGAGTGAACATAAAATTCATATAAGCATAAGTGCGGCATCTTATTTCTCTAATCTTATCTCTCCTGTCATTGCCGCCCAAGTAGTGGACGTAGTATTTCGTCGCACTTGTAAGCGACAGTGCCTGTTCGCATGTTTACCAATAAGTTCAAACGAAACCTACGTCGTCTTGTCTGCCAGACAATGCCAGTACAATCTATGTATCACTTCGCTTAAGGACAGAGCCAAGCAGTCACGAATCGGGCTGCTCTAGTCTGTAGTTTCTCTATAGCTACTACCAATCGATTTCTAGCGAAACGGATTCCAGTACAACAGTAGTCCAAATGTGCACGCAGTAGAGTTTTGTACGCTATATCCTTAGTTTGTGCGTTACAATTATTCAAAATTCGATCTATGATTCACAGTTTTAGGATTAGAGCTATTTACAACCGAGTTCATGTGCAGGTTCCATTTTATGTTGCTGCGTACTGTTGCACCCAAATATTGCAGTAAATCAACCGTATTGATAGCTCAATAGTTTGTTTTGTACTGCTAACGAACGGAGTCTTTTTGTTAGCTAAGCACATTGCCTTGTACGAGTACTTTCTACAATTCAGTGTATGTTGGCGCAAATATATAGGCGCGTTTCTTTACTAAATAAATACGTCTGTAGGGAAGTTGCCCGACCACTGAAAGCTTACTACACAACTATCAGCGATATTAATTGGTATGTTTGTCAGCCAAATAGCAACATTAACAAACCTCGTCTGCCTATCGCTATCCCGTCAACTTCCGCAGCGCAACGATTTTGGGTTCCCAGCAGTAATAACAAAGTTTAACACATCACTGGATATGTAGCACATATCATGGTATGCGTTTCGAGTGCGAGAAAACTCCGCCAGACAATATTAAAGGGATATACAAAAATTCGGTATTGACTGGTCTCAAAAAAATCTTTTTGATAGGTTCTCAATGAAATTTCGAGGATTATCTTAAAAGTATACCTTATCCAATTAAAAAAAAAAAAAAAAAAAAAAAAAAAAAAAAAAAAAAAAAAAAATTCATTAAAATCGGTTCACAGTTGGCGAACATATCGCTGTACATACATACAAACAAAAAATACAATCGAATTGAAAACCTCCTCCTTTTTTGACGTTAATTAAAAAGTAATAAATAGTCCAAGAGCTGGTAGAGGTTTTTGGGTAGGTATTTGATACACATTGAAAATTGATATAACACTTCTTTTGAAATGTCCAAATACAAAACCGAAGAGTGAGCAGTATATCCCAATATACTGCTCACTTGTGTTCAGGTATAACATTCCCGATCACCTGGCAGGTATAAAGTCCACCAAAATGACCTGTCATTCGAAAATATTTTGTTCTAGGTGTAAATATTATTCTGCGCAAACGTAAGCATGCCTCAAATATATATTTTCGATATTTATGAAACGCGATTTTGAAAGAATTTTTTTTTCAAGGTTAATAATTCGGCTATACCCCACTACCTATCAACCAGGTCTTCGATTTTGTACTTGGACATTTCAAAAGAAGTATTATATAAATTTTCACGATGCCTCAAACACCTACCCAAAAATGTATACCAGCGCTCCTACTAACAGCTTATGGCATTATTGGCCGCGGTTTGTCCCTGCTTTCTTCAGTACTGCATGTGCCAAGTGCAGCTGTTTTTGCCACCGTGTCTTGGTTTTTATAGAGAAACTGATCCAGGATTTTAGTAATTTCCCGCTAGCATCTTGATATAGGCAGAGAACTTTTCGAAGATGGTAGGGATGTTGTATGAGGACTTAAGAGAAGGTATAGAGTTAAACACGACGCTGATCTACAGACGCCAACGTGACAAGAAGTTATGGTAAAAACTTTCATGGGTGGGAAGCACCGATACAAATTATCGGTTCGAATACTCTAAATACGCTTACATTAACGCGCGTTTAAAACGGTAAATGCTTGTGTAATGAATTTGCTTGACTGAATTAATAGGTTTCTGAAACTGAAAAATATTTGCAGTCAATCGAGAGATCCTGGTTGAATGGATAGTCTTCAAAAAGCCTAATCTGG
This sequence comes from Vandiemenella viatica, assembly GCA_031002005.1. NCBI lineage: Eukaryota > Metazoa > Arthropoda > Insecta > Orthoptera > Morabidae > Vandiemenella > Vandiemenella viatica. Next base: position 34,998,639 of record CM061918.1, read on the forward strand.
CACTGAGAGAAAGGCCAATAATAAATCGAAAAAGATAAAATGGAAATATAAAAAGAAACAGAAGCGGGGGGGATCGAAGTTAGACTTGGTAATGAGCGCATGCCGTGAGTTAGAGTCTGTTAACGTGCTGCGGATTAATACGTCGGGGCGCTATTTGCATGTCGGACGGCTCTTTGACTCATTACCCGGGGGAGGCGACCGTCCTCACTAATTTTATTCAGACCCCAAATCTAATAACGTGGCGGCCGCATCATCAGCACTAATATTCGGCACGCTCCCTCTAGCTACGCTGCTCAGCTCATCCAACAGTCTCATCCACACACTTATCGTTATTTGTCCTACATACTTTCGTTTTTCTTATTCACTTTCATTTTCGCAAAGACTTGTTACGCTCTATTAATTACTCAACCACACATTGGGGTTGCATGCATCCTTCCTGCTTCATCAGTAGCCGGATATAGGAACGAAGGAAGAACCTCATTCTTCCAGCCAAGTATTAGTATTTTTTTTTTGGCTCGTCGACGTCGATGTCATTAGGAGCGCTATAGGACTGCTGGCAAGGAAAGGGGACGAATTCGGCCATTGCCTTTTGAAGGAACCATTCACCTGCAGTGATCTGGGGAAAGCATAGAAAATCCAAAACAGGATGGCCGGACGGGGATTCGAACTCACGTCCTCCCGAATGTGAGGTTAGAGTGTTACCCCACACCCACTTCGCTCGGTAAGTGTTAGTAAATGGGACTGTTACACACTGCGGCCGAATTCAGCTGCCTGAAGATTTTAAGTGAAAACTTCTATAGACGCCTTAGGCGTTGTTTGGACGCGAATAAACCTCCGAGTTCGCAACTTACCGTCACCGACATGCTATGGCGTGCCGTCACCGTCACGCTATGAGGCGTTGTTCGTATGATACGCTCGTTGAACGCTTTATGGGCGGGTAAAATCTTATGAGTTCGTATAGCCAACATGGTAATGTTAACACTATATCTGTAGTTATAAGTACGACATGTTGCGCTTGGACAGCCATGAAAGTATAGTTTATATTCGCATCTAATATTTAAAAATCATTAAAATCTGTTAACAATTGGAGAAGATATCGCTGACCACATATACAAAAGGGCAATCGAATTGAGAGACTCCTCCTTTTTGAAGTTGGTTCTAGCTCCCATGATTAGCGAGCGTTTGATTGCCCAATGCCTGAGCCGTCAATCACGCAATCAGACACCGCACGGATCAGCTCTCAGCCCACCTGTCTGTCTGGCACGAGTGCTATCGATTACCATAATAGCCCCACCTGTCTGCAGGCCAATGGCAAATCTGAATATACTGTACTACAAGGGAGCTACTGGGAACCAAGTATCCGCCATCTTTCATGAAAGAATATTAGAAGACACTGCAGAAGAAATGTATGAAGAAGTGAGATGAACGTTTCAGCAACAGAAAGGTTTCTGAACGACGATATCGTTGCCTGAAGTCAAGCTTCAAGAGACGTCGCAGCAGCTATGTCACGATACCGCTTATTGTTAAGTAAACAAATCTCTTTTTGGGCGACTTTTTCTACAGTATTTCAATCCTTGCCTTATCATTGGTCATTTTACACTTACTCGTATATAATCCTTGCCAAGCTTTTCTGTCAGCCCCTCAATTCTATCTATATTTCACATAATTCATTTTAGCTCGACCCTTTTCTGACTACCTGTCTTTCCAGCTACTTCTGGTCCTCTTTTATTTCAAGTCTATGTCTAACATCTTCCTGTCCCACTTTCTTCACATGACCAATCCACTGTAAGCTTTATTCCTTTCTTTTGCACCAGCTCCTTATTTTCCATCCTCGTGGATAACATTTTGCACCGTCTCTCTCTCGTTATTCACAGCCTTTACAAATTTCCGTAGGCTACTCTCTTTTGTATTTTTCTTTCCACACAAGGATTAGAGAGGTTTTGACCAGTTCCGCCTTTACTTGCTATTATTTCAAATTCTTTTGTTTACCTGTACTTGTTCTCCCTCTATGTTTATTTAGTTTTCTGCTTTGGCGTCAAGTTCTCAGCTCATACCGGACAGACAGGGACAATGAAACCTTGAAAAGTGTCCTCCTTTGTGGAGGAGCGAACGTAACCATGTGACAATTGAAACTGCGACACTATGGAAGTAAAAGCCTAAACCAAAATACCGGTAGTTCACCCGCGTATTCAAATCGATCTATCGGTAACAAGCAGTACCTACAAAATGGGATAAACGAAGGAAGTGGTATGGACAGTACAATACAGATTGTCACCTGGAATGTGAACGAAAGATCTGCAATTAGAGAATCTGCTTATGTCATCTCCTGTATGAGTCATGTTCCATAAACACTATTAAAGCTGTCACATTAACGAAACTTCCTTGCGGCATTTTAGAGCGCTGTGTATCCGACTGTTTCTCCAGTTAGTGTCAAAGACAATTTGACACTCCTTCAGTTTCCAGTACCATCAGAAGTTAGGATCGGTTTCCTACCAACTTAAAAATTTCAATTACTGTTTCTTGAACAGAATTCACAGTTGTATTAACCTGAAAGCAGTACAACATATTAGGACGCACGGCTGAACTTGTGCCCTAAGACACTACGTCGAACAGGTGAAAGACAATCACTCTCAACATGCGTACGCAGAAGCTCATTCGATATTTTTTCTTTTCCTTTTTTACTTTTTTTTCTGTGTCTAGGAATCTTCCGCAAGTTATCTGTGCTGCAACGATGCTTGACAATGCCACTCCTGTGGTTCTCCAGCTTCCCTGTTCACCAGTTCTGTCTTCGCGACTTACCATTCCATCTAAAGAAACCACCTCAATGGATGCTATTCTAGAGCTTTGGACAGAATCCAGAACAGCTCAGAATTCTAGGCTCTAGCAGATTGCCCTCCAGCACTGCTACCAACAAGAGATAAGCCAGATTAGTTATAATTACAGGAGTGGGTTTAGTTTTCAGCAACATTCGTACAGCCAGTGTAAAATTATTAGAACGTGTATAACAGGGGAAGCATTGTGTGTCCGACCAGGCCCCCACTGAGTACAGGTGTCGTCTGGTAGAGTCCCGCCGCCGCAATCTCTATGCTAAGCAGGCCCCCGCGCTCGTTGCCATGACAACCGCAGTCCCTACACCCCGCAATATTGAAGCGGGGAGATCCGACCGCGAAAAAGGCACCGCCACAGTTATTTAAAGGAAAAAAGGGCACCTGGGCCCCTCATAGAGCACGACAGGAGTACCAACTTGTTACAGCCCGCAGCTTTCTATTAATTTCAGTATTATTAATCAAGTAGGCTGCAGTTGGAGAGAGATAAACACTGATTAATTATAAATTTGTATATCTTTCCGAAGAATGAGTATTGTTTTGATGGTTGTAAATTGTTTAAATGAAGTGTAATACGATTAAAAGAAGTATAATGTGTGAAATGTTAATTAATGAACTGTAATTAAGAATATTGTGCAAGTGATAGTGTTTAAGTATGATATTCGGCGATATGGAATTGTTTAAATTTGTAAATTTTATGTTTAAATGCCGGTAAATAATCTCCATTTTCGTTTTAAAATGTTTATTCATGATTACAGAATAATTTTGTATAGTGTGATATCACAAGACATTTGAAAACATAATTAGGAACTTTAAGAGGTAGTATTTAATTAGAATAAGGTTAGGATTAAATAATTTCAATTAGGTAGCGAGAGTGAGGCGGAGAGTATTTTTTTAGTCTAAGATTTCAAGTGGCTACAAATACTGTCATGGCGGCTAAGCCATGTGGGAGAAGTTCGGACACCTTGCTTCCGCCCAGAGTTTGGCGGGGATAGGATAGTATTGTAGCCACCCTACAAACACAAAAGTTACCTGTCGGGTGGGGTAGTATCGGTGGAACTCTGTGTTCCCTCCCATTTGGCAGAGATGGTCCTCTTGCCAAATGGGAAAGTAAGGATCCAATGTTGGCAGTACTCCCCTCCCGTAGAGGATCAGCACACCTGAACCCCGTTAGGTGGGTGTTATATAAGCCCTCACAATGGGACCATACTCCCTCAGTCTTGACCAGTTTTTTCCAGTGCTACGCGGTGGTAGCTCGTGATGTCGCTCCACGAGGGATCATGATGTAAGCTCATATTATGTTCTGTTTCTCTCTCTCTGTGTTTCTGCCATACATTACTCTCGCTCACAGTTTTATAAAGTATATGAAGTTGTAATTATCTTATCAAGACGTTGATTAGTGGATTCAATATTTGTGTTTGAACAGAAAACCTAAAGTGTGTACAATTTATCAGAATATAACTCAAATCAGTGTGGTGCATCTAACTAAATTTTATTTGTTTCTTTGTAATTGTTCCACCTCATTTACCTGGATTAAATGATGGAGTGAATGCAGTCAATCTTCGGCTAAGAGGTCCGATACTTAAAACATTAATAAATTAGCCGGAAATTAATTAGCAGGAGGGGTGGGAACGTTACAATAGGTTCTGATTGTTTTTTGTACTAATTCTATTGTTTGGAGCGATTGTTAGCGAACCAGTGATGGGCGGCGATTGTGATGTCTCGAAATATCTGTGCCGCGAATTCAGGCTACCGAGACAGGGGCTGCCGAGTTCACTACAGTTTGCATGAAATTATGTCAATAGGATGCTGTATCTGTAATGTGCATTAGAGTCTTTGGAAGGAGCTGATGCCATACCTAGTCCGTGTATGTGTTTATGAAGAGATCGGCGGAATAAAACGTTAGATAAACGTGTACCTACGACCGAGCGTGGTGGGTGAACGGTTAACGCTCTGGCCTCGCATTCTGGATGACGCGGGTTCGAATCCAATACCGGGATGGTTCTTTCAAAAAGCCATGGCCAAATTTCTTCCTATTCCTTGCCCTCAGTACCTTCCTGCCTCTAATGACGACGTCGACGAGGCGTAAAGCCACAAGTGTATCGATGCTGTTGTTATTTCAACTACCTGATCATTCATAAGTTATTGCAATTATCGTACTTTAGTGACTGACTTACAAAAAAAATGTAAATTTGAGGTCTAATTAATTACCTTACAGCAATTTAAATAGAGTTTCTTATCAAACTGCTCGTCAATATGAGTATAGAGTAGCATTATTATTTATCAATCATCAATTTAGATTGTTCTCATAATTTTGGTTTCTATCACAGTTGATCTTTTCGGCAGTAAAATTTAATTTATTAACGTGCATATACTATACTGAAAGTAAACTGTAAGTTTTCTTGAAGAACTAAATAAAAGAAGGGAATATATCTTGAAACGAGATACTGAAGCGCAAAAAATCCCTGATGTCCTTCCCACAAACAGCTCTCAGAAATTACGAGTGTGCCAGGCAGCGATTCTCGAGCTGTGGTCTGCAGGATTAACATTATTCATCGTTTGCTTACTGACTATTAAGAGTCTATCCAGTATATAATTCATTTTTAATAGTTCACATCCAATCTCATAACTGTGATTTAGATTTATTACTGTACAATGAAGCAGTAAAATGTGTCCTCCATCAAGTCCATATAAGTTAGTGGTTCGTAGAATTATTTTCGCCATTTTACTGATCCTTAGTATGAAAAAGGTTGAGAAAGGCTGGTATAAGGATTATTACATTGCCGTTCACAGGATGAAGATGGTTAACAACACACAAACTTAGCGACAGTAAGCTGGGAATCTGGGCAGCGCAATTCGCTCCCGCCCTCCCCCCCCCCCCCCTCGTCCCAGTTGCTGTAGCTACTCAGTAGTAGATTTATACATCAACTAGTAACATTATTCACAAGAAAAACGCAAGTTCGGAAGTTGTCCCATGACGCTGATAAAGGAAAAGCATGTAAGAAATAGCCTCGTCTGAAGATTTTAGTTTTAACTATCCATGGGACATCACTCTATACGCACCGCAGTACAACCCAGGACAATCGGGGCAATTGCCCTGCTCAGTGTCTACACAATGGCGAAAATTGAGTCTCTCCCATGTACAGCTTCCAAAATTTCTTCTCGGTTGTTTAGCATGATAAGTACTGCCGTGCACGACGTTTCGGCAGGGAAGTTCGCTGTCTTTATCAGCTGAAGTGGAAGGTCTAAGCGGTTACTGTGACAACACGCACCGAGAGTGGTGTAACGGTTAGCATTCTGGCCTCGCATTCGGGAGGACGGCGCGGCGGTTCGAATCCCCCGTCCGGGCATCTAGATTTGGGTTTTCGACGGTTTCCCAAATCACTCCAAGCAAATGCCGGGATGCTTCCTTCAAAAGGCCATGGCCGAATTCCTTCCCATTCCTTGCCCCCCATCCTTTCCCGTCTCTAAAGACCTCGTTGTTAAGAGACGTTAAGCAGTTAAAAAAAAAGACACCACGTCACCGAATGTGACAGCCTCGCGATTCCGGCATAGTAAAATTGGCATGTTTCAGGACTATATTAACAGCAGCAAGAATCAGCTGTAAGTTGCTGCATGACACCAGTTGAAAATAAACAGGCACATCCCTCAATCACCCCAGCCTCGTAGTATGAAATCCGTCGCGGTACTAACAGTATCTTAGCCAACCGCCCTTATTTCCTCACCTAACCATCGCAGAGGTTATCCCCTCCCACCCACCCCCAAGGATAAAGACACTTTTTCCATCTGCCCTGTATCTTCTTTCATAATTTTCGTGTATCTATATCCGATGGACCCATGTAAACGGGCAGACTCCTGGACGCGTGGGGAACATCACTTCCTACTCCAGTGATCTTATTCTTTAGTAATTACTAACTATAATGCACGCACAGAGGCGAGCAGTAGTAACGGATGGCCGCCGTGTTTGAAGTGGAGAGTATGGCGCTCTCAGTCATTAAAAAATACGCGGACGCATATGAGGTCCGCTGCGGAAAGCTTCCTATAGAGCAGCTGCTTATATATATATATCAAGGCCTCATAACAGGCCGAGTCTCGTCTTCAAGCCACACGAGATCATCTCAAATCACCAAGGAAAGCCAGTCAAGTTGCATTCACAGCGCAACTCATTCTCCAGCTGTCAGCTGCTCAGAAAGTAGGACCAGCTACAAGCACTGTGCTAACAATAATGTAAGAATGCCAACCGAAATAAACAACCAATCAACAATCATCCAGCTTCTAACACAGCTGGTAACTGTTATGCTGCCTAAGATTGCACGTCAGTAATAAACTGCGCCATTCAACTAATAAGAATACCAAAGGGGGTTCCACACAGGTCATAATCATTACGGCCAAAGCCGGGTTGCCCCCAAAGTGTATAAAAGAAAAGAAAAAATTCAGCAAGAAATCCAGCGAAACCCCAGATTAAGCTACAGACCGTAGCGGGGCTGTTCATACGTCGTTGAGGCAGTGATTTAAAAAAGGCCCGCATCGATCACTAGGTCTCGGCCCTCTCTCGAAGAAGACAACGGCTGCCATCAAAAAATGCTACCACTGCCAAGGATTCCAACGAAGGCGAAGGAATGCCGGATCCAAGCGAGGTATATTCACTGCAGTGACAACCACAGCGTCATGGTTTGCACACGTCCACGCGAATCCACGCCAAAGTTTACAAACTATGGCACTGACCATGCAGCCTGCTATGAAGGCTGCCCTGTGATGAAACAGCTAAAAGAGTCGGCCACAGACCAGCCGAAAGAAGGAAAACGACGCCAAAAGTCAGTCAAGATTCGAACAATCAACCAAGCTGTTGCAGATCTCGACTGCCGACCGACAGATACACTGGCAGTGGTGCAACCACCAAGGAGGAGGGCAGATGCGACGTGATTAACTGTTAGTAAGAGTCAATCAGCTGCTAACGACGTAGCTAATAAACAACGATGATTCTTAAGAGTTAACACGATAACTGAAGAAGGTTTTTAAGTAATAAATTATAGCTTTATGCCTCGTCGACATCAAAGTCATTAGAGGCGGAAAAGAAGTGGGGGTAAGGAACTGGACGGATTTGGATCATGGACGTTTGAAGGAACCATTACGGCATTCACCTGGAGTGATTTTAGGATACCATGGAAAACCCAAATCTGGATGGCTGGACGGAGATTCGATCCTGCAGCCTCCCGAATGCGAGGCCAGAATGTTACCGCTCACCTCACTGACGCTCATAGTCCTGTTCCCCTTTAATCCGCAAATAAAGAGATCCCAAACCAAATCCACACAGACATGTAATAGTAGAGCTACTGAGGTAGCACAATAACACAACTGTCGAGACAGAGTCATTCGGGCGCGTGTAACTACTCGACCTACCACTTCACATGACGAAGGTCGCGAAGGTAGCTGTCGAAACGTCGAATATGGAAGAATTTATCCGACTAGAATGTTTAGAAATATGGTGAAAGTTTCTTTCAGCCCCGGCGGTCGAAAGTGATGCATGATCATAGTGTCTATAAAAGAGGCGAATAAAATTATATTAGTGCACGCAAAGTGTTACAGACACAAGTAGGTAACGTAGTAGTGGTTGTGACGCTGAGGTTGGGGGCATCCGTCAGCGCGCTGACACGAATTCGCCGGTAATTTGGCGGCTGTCGCGCGTGATGGATGAGCGGAGCGGACCAACTAACGTCGACAAGTAATCGTCGTGTGGAGGAGACGGAAAACATGCGAGGCGGGGTTAGAGTCTTAGTAACACGGAACACTTTTACTGTTTTTTTCTCAGTTTGAGAAGTGCGATTATAAATTAAAGCTTTAAGGTTCCACATACACATAAGATTTCACACATGTACGTGCAGCTACTGAAGTGGTGGGTCTTGCCAACAGCAACCACAGAGTATGTCGAAAGGTCTGTTTTTGAAGATTGGATCTTCCATCGCCAGTTCCCTGCATTGAGACCGGTTAGCTTTGTTAAACACATCTCAGCGTTAAGTGGCCAATAAACGATCAGGACCAACATTATTGTCAATATTCTCTTCAATATTGACGGAAGGTCATTTAGATGGAAATATTAATCGTCTAGGAGCGTATTGAAGCGTCCTATCAACATGAACGGATATTGATAGAAAACTGATAAAAAAATTATAAGCACATTATGTGGCCCGTAGAGGATCAGTATTTACTATTAATATTCGCTTCAATATTGACGCTCCATACTGAAGCGCGCATCAATATGCTTCAATTTAAACGCATCAATATTCTCACAAATACTCATTCTGGCTTAAGTATTCGTGCTAAATGGTCGGGGCTCGATGAGTCAGCCATGTTCTCTCTACGCGGTCTCACAGGCAACTAATATTGATGGAAATATTGACAAGAAACCTCGTAGACGTTCAAACGATTTTTCAATATTGACAGAAAATATAATTTTATATCAGTGTCCGTCAATATTGATAGGACGCTTCAATATGCTCCTAGACGATCAATATTTCCAACAATATGGTTCTCCGTCAATACTGAAGCGAACACTGTCAATAACATTGATCGTCTAGGGCCTACTTAACAAGTTTACTGTCAATATTTCCTTTAGTATCAGTTGCTTGTGAAACTAAAGAACATGCAGCGCGAACACTTTTTCCTGGATGAGAATATTGACGCGTTTATATCGAACCATATTGATGTACGCTTCAATACTGACACTTCAGTATAGAGCGTCAATAATGAAGCGAATATTGATCGTCTAGGAACTACATTAGTGATTTACATCAGTAATTCCCAAACAGGAGGGAGTGGGGAGGCGCTGAAGTCCAACCGCTTTCCAGCATTATAATCCAGCTTTATGGCGTACCTGAAGGAAGTTTTTGATTACATTCCATCATTTTATGCACGGGAAAAAGGATTTAGTGTCAGAAGTTTCAGAAACAGATTGTGGAATAGTGGAACGCGAAGATCTAAAAGTGCTGATGATAAATAATGCATCAAAATGCCGAAAAATTAGTTTTTATACACTGACCTCAACCCCCTAAATAATTTTTTTTTCATGTATCAAACTATGAAAGCTAAATAAATTTTGTTAATATCTTTTCATAAAGAAATTTTAAAAATCTGTTTTTTGTCTTTCAGTCTAAGGTATAGTACATTCCGCGTAAGCATGTGCGCCATCGAACATCTGTTTGAAAAAGTAGATTACGAAAGAAACTCTGAGCTCTGTGGATTACATTATTAACTACAAGAAGGGGATTGTATGTGTTTTTTTTCTGAAAAGAGGGTTGTAATTTTTTTTATTTTTTAGGAAAAGGGGGCAGTAGGGAACCTTTGATTTACACCATACTGCCCCTCAGGGTCTAAAGTATATACAAACAAAGACTCAGTAATAACTACCAATACAGCTGTAAAACACAATTTTTCGGAAGATACTGCTTAATCGGCACCCTCAGAGTAAATTATTTACGCGTCTACGTCAACTAATGAGGCAACCAAGGTTAGAGATTCAGGATCGTAACTGCATTAATTCTATTAGATTTTTATAATGTCCTTCGGTAAAATATTTAACGAAAGAAAAATTTGTTTGTTACTCATACATATTTAACTTGCACCTCATCTGCTTTCGGCACACGTAACAAAATAAAGCTTTGTTCCAGGATTTTGTAATTTTATTCAATTTACAACAAAGGAAATATACATACCCACCAGTGTGGCTCAGTGCACACTGGATTGGGGGGGGGGGGTACAACGGGACAAGGCACGAACCCAGTCCACCTCCCCCCCCCCCTTACGGAAGCTTTTATACGGTTTTCGCATCTCCCAAGGCGAATGTAGGAACTGTCCCCAATATCCACCGCATAAACATTTCACGAACTAAAAATACACTATCGCAAACATAACTCAGTTACACTTTTTTTTCTTATTGCTTTACGACTCATCGACGTTGAGGTCATTAGATACGGGATGGGACTGGAGACAAGGAACGTGAAGGAATTCGGCCATGGCCTTTTTGAAGTAAGCATCCCAGCATTCGCCTGGAGAGATTTGGGGAAATCATGGAAAATCTGAATCTGGATGCCCAGACAGGGATTCGAACCGGCGTCCTCCCAAATGCGAAGCTAGAGTACACATTTCGCAGACAAATGGCAAAACTTCACTTCCTCAGTTACCCATCAAGGGCAACCGCAAACAGTGGTGAAGAAGACTAAAGAATTATACACTTTTTTCCCTCAAGATTATACGACTTGAGTTTTCGTCATCAGGCCACGAGCTCCAACCAAGAAGGAATCGTGCAATACGAGTAGTTCCGTTCTGGCATTCGGGAGGACGCCGGTTCGAATCCCCGTCCGGGCATCCTTATTTGGGTTTTCCATGGTTTCCCCAAATCACTCCAGGCGAATACCGGGATGCTTCCTTCAAAAGGCCATGGACGAATTCCTTCACAATCCTTGTCCCCAGTCCCATCCAGTCTCTAATAACCTCGATGTCGACGAGGCTTAAAGCCTTAAGTAAAGAAAAAAAAAAGAGTAGTTCATTTCTCGATGCCAACTGCACATTTACAACCACTTGTTTTATGATGAGTGATAGTTCGCCTCGCGATCGTCAGCAGAGCAAGTAACGGTTATTTTACACACTGTAATTGACTAAATATCTGTTTTCCTCTCATTAAGAATTAATGTCGACATCGCTTCATTCGTGATTCTTCGGGTTGCTTGTTCATGAATATGGTACTCTTGTACAGCTCCCTATGGAGAATAGAGAGGAGTGAAAGTTTGGCGGCTCACTAGACTGGTTGATCAAACCAACGGCGAGGATTTTCTTTTTTTTTGCGGGGGAGGGGGCGAAAATACAACAGACCCGAAACAACTAAGCTGTCGCCGCGGACTACAATTTTGTGTTTTGAACGTCGATTTCATCGCTTTGGTTACACACAAAGCACCAACCTTCAACGGATCTTTCAAGAGAACTGTTTACAGGCGACACTGATATGTCAAGTTCTGTGACAAAATTGTCATCAGACTTCTATCAATCCTCAGAACGCAGCTGCCAGATGTTGCGATATATATCTATATATTTATAAACGCGGAGTGCTGGAAGAAGGCAAAATCTGTAAAGGGCAATTACAGTAAGACCTACCTAAAGCTTAGACCAACCGCTCGGGCATTATTACACGAAGCAAAATATATCGTTTCAATTATGGCATAGGTCTACATCTACATATATATACTCTGCAATTCACAAAATTGTGGGTGGCAGAGGGTGCTCAGCACCAAAGCTAATCTCTTTGCTGTGCATTCCAATCCCTAATGGTACGAGGGAAAAAAAGAATTCATATAAGAATCAGTCCGGCACCTTATTTCTATAATTTTATCTTTCCTGTCCTTCCGACTCAAATAGGTTGGTGGAAGAAGTATTTCACTACACTCAAAAGTGAAAGTGGGAGTACGCATGTTTACCAATAAGTTTAAACGAAATGTGTGTCGTCTATCTACAGAGACTCCCAGCCTAGTCTACTAATCAGTTCTGTGACGCTTTCATAAGGACTATAGCAAGCGGTCACGAATCGAGCGGCTCTTCACTGTAGTTTCTCTATACTTTCGATCAATCCCTTACGAAACGGGTCCCAAATGGCACAACAATAATCCAAAAGTGGACGCACAAGAGATTTGTATGCTATCTCCTTTGTTTGTTCATGACAATTTTTCAAGATTCGACCTATGAATCGCAGCCTAGAATTTGCTCTACCTACTAACGAATTAATGTGTATGTCCCATTTCATGTTCCTATGTACTGTTACTCCCAAATAATTCATAGAATCAACCATATCAATAACTGTATTGTTTAACTCGTATTTCTGAACAGTTGGATTCTTTTTGTTAGTTATGCTCATCGTCTTGCACTTTTTACAATTTAGAATAAGTTGCGACTCAGCGCACCAAGCCAAATAACATCCAGATCACGCTGAATTTCTAAGCCATCGGCCAAATTTCTTACTTCCCTATAAATAACCGCATCATCAGCAAACAATCTAAAAAGTCTTTTCACTTTGTCTCCGAGATCGTTTATAAAAATTAAGAAAAGAAGTGGTCCTATTAGACTTCCTTGAGTTACACCCGATGTAACAT
>CM061918.1:35012596-35039227 GCA_031002005.1 Vandiemenella viatica
CTAATCTCTTTGCTGTGCATTCCAATCCCTAATGGTACGAGGGAAAAAAGAATTCATATAAGAATCAGTCCGGCACCTTATTTCTATAATTTTATCTTTCCTGTCCTTCCGACTCAAATAGGTTGGTGGAAGAAGTATTTCACTACACTCAAAAGTGAAAGTGGGAGTACGCATGTTTACCAATAAGTTTAAACGAAATGTGTGTCGTCTATCTACCAGAGACTCCCAGCCTAGTCTACTAATCAGTTCTGTGACGCTTTCATAAGGACTATAGCAAGCGGTCACGAATCGAGCGGCTCTTCACTGTAGTTTCTCTATACTTTCGATCAATCCCTTACGAAACGGGTCCCAAATGGCACAACAATAATCCAAAAGTGGACGCACAAGAGATTTGTATGCTATCTCCTTTGTTTGTTCATGACAATTTTTCAAGATTCGACCTATGAATCGCAGCCTAGAATTTGCTCTACCTACTAACGAATTAATGTGTATGTCCCATTTCATGTTCCTATGTACTGTTACTCCCAAATAATTCATAGAATCAACCATATCAATAACTGTATTGTTTAACTCGTATTTCTGAACAGTTGGATTCTTTTTGTTAGTTATGCTCATCGTCTTGCACTTTTTACAATTTAGAATAAGTTGCGACTCAGCGCACCAAGCCAAAATAACATCCAGATCACGCTGAATTTCTAAGCAATCGGCCAAATTTCTTACTTCCCTATAAATAACCGCATCATCAGCAAACAATCTAAAAAGTCTTTTCACTTTGTCTCCGAGATCGTTTATAAAAATTAAGAAAAGAAGTGGTCCTATTAGACTTCCTTGAGTTACACCCGATGTAACATCTAGATTAGAAGAACTTTCTTCTTCAACGACAACATACTGCGACCGACCAGTTAGCAAATCCTTTATCCATTCACAAAGCTGATCCGATATACCGTACGCTCGAAGCTTCGTTAAAAGGCGGTTGTGTGGCACAGAGTCAAAGGCTTTCTGGAAATCTACCAGTGACTACAGACACCGCAAAAGCACCCAATATCTTTTTTCGTCGAAATTTCCAGACCAAAGTGTCTGGTGGGGGACTACTAAGGTTAGGGCCGGTTGTTTTGGAGGACGTTGGTTCTAACTTCTTCCGAATATACATGTTTTGGCTTTCCACGGTTTCTCGATACCAAACGTAGTGTGCGGGCGAAGACGCAGGTTCGAATACCCGTCCAGCCATCCAGTTTTAGGTTTTCCGTGATCTCCTGAAATCACTCCATGCCAATGTCGGGATATTTCCTTCAAAAGGCCGGTGTCGATTTCCTTCCCGCTCCTAATACCCAGCCCTACTCTGCGTCAAATGACGTTGAAAAGGCGTAAAACATCACGCAAAAAATAAACAAATTGAAATCACTATTATGAATGACGAGATCGTTTCTTTAAAAAACCATGGCCGAATATCTCAACTTTGACGTGCCATAAAATCCTAATTAATTAAGAAAAACAATTGTTAGTAATTGGAGACTGCCGACTGAAGTGGAAACTAAAAACTATTAATATATCATATGATCAACACGTCATGACTATAGCTGCAGGTACAGGGGCGGATCCGGGATTTTGGTTCGGGAGGAGCTTGAGCGGACTTTGGTTTGGTTGGTTTGGGGGGGGGGGGGGCTTTGAGTGGGGCAAAGGGTAGGCTTTAGTCTCCTGGATCCTAGGATTAGTAGAGCTAAAAAAAGTCTTCAAAATTACAATGTCGAAGGTGGTCCTAGATGCTTTGGGAACCGCCCCTGCGCAGATATAACGTTAACATTAGCAAGTCTGTGACGCGAACTCAAGATTTTACCTGTCTAAAAATAACTGAACGCGCCTAAAGAAGTTTTCACTTCAAAAACTTATTTCAGGATAATTATTAGGGGCAAGAAAAGGGCTTTCAGTGATTTGTAGTAACCGTAGAAAACCGAAATATGAATTGCCTTATCGGCGATAGAATTTGTATCCTCAAGAATGAACTGTTACCAGTCACCCACCAGGCTCGATTAAGCTAAAAAGTATCCTTGCGAACTATTTCAATAAATTTAAGGATTCTGTATGAAATCAACCTTCGTACTACTGGTACGATTTTTACATACCACGTTTGTAAGGTTTCGTTTTATCCCTTGTGTTAGTTAATATTTTTTTGCTTATGCGAGCAATCTAGATTGCTTTTACTCACATTTACGCATTTTGTGTCTCTTCTTGCAGAAAACACTGAATGGCGTTAGGGGGCGTCCATTAATTACGTGGGTATTTTTCCGGAAATCCGGACCCCTTCCCCCTCTGGGGAGATTTGATGAGATTTGGTTGGACCCCTCCCCCCCCCCCCCACCCTCCCGGCTGATCGACCTCATAGTTTTGTTGAGACGTTTTTTTCGTCGCTCTTTTAGCTTTACTGTCCTTCAAGAATTTCAAAAGCTAACGAGAGATTTCCGTCGACAGCCCCTCCCCACCTTTCGTGATATTTGGTGAGATTTCGCAACCCCCCCCCCCCCATATTTCACTTCACGTATTTAATGGACGCCCCTTGTATTGTGTTCAGCGATGAAGACCAGTTGTACAATATCTAGGATGACCATCGTCGGCTAGTATGACGGCGACATGGGAACAGGTCTCACTCTTCCAATGTTATGGAGAGTCACAGTGGTGTTACTACCTGTGCCATGATGCGGAGAGTCGTCGGGTATCACTCCAGGTCACGGCAGGTAGTGATTGAGGGAACTCAGACTGTATAACGGCACGCCAAGAACATGCTGCGTTTTCCTGTGTTACCTCTCACGCGACAGTATCGCAATGTCATTTTTCGACATGACAATGCCCGTCCTCACATGTCTCCCGACGGACTGTCTGACTGAAGTACTCTAGTGGTCAGCAAGATCCCCAGATGTGTGCGACCAGTTACAACCGTTGTGGGACGGCTTGCCTCCACGGCTTTTTGGCACCCTACCCACAGAATCAGATTTTTTTTAACTGCTTTACGTCTCTCAAGATCGGGGATGGGGGCAAGGAATGGGAATGAATTCGGCCATGGCCTTTTTAAGGAAGCATCCCGGCATTTGCCTGGAGTAATTTGGGAAACCATGGAAAACCCAAATCTGGATGCCCGGACGGGGATTCGAACCACCGTCCTCCCGAATGCGAGGCCAGAACGCTATCTGTTACACCACCACGCTCGGTGCAGAATCAGAGCATGCATCCAGGCCAGAGGGGGTTCAATGTCATGCTGATAAGTGGGCTCATACTGCAAAATTCTCTTTTAATTTGGACTAGATTTCGCGATCACTGAATTAACATAGCATACACTCTGAAACCCTGAAGTTTCATTTCGCTTCCTCCTCCCCTCCTGGGTACTTCACTTATTTTTTGTCAAGCAGTGTATAAATACAATTTCTAATAGCATGATGGATATAAGGAACCTTAATTTGGCTTCCTGCCTCGAAATCCGGGGTAGGGCAGAGAGTTAGCTTCTATGACAAGAGACTGGTCGTTCCTGCGTATCTATCATAAACACAGACAGTCTGCAAATACTCGAAACAGGTGGAGGTGTGAAAAACGGATCCTGTCGCAGTCTGAGCTATGGACTGTATCAGAACAGATGGCGCCGTAAGCTTCCAGCAGAGAAAAATGGGTGCAGTTTGAGGAATGTCTGGTACGCAGCACAAATCGCTACCAATGCAATCGTCACGTCAGCTCGGCATTAGAGCATACACAAAGCAAACTTGTTTACCTGCGTAAATATTGTCTAGATCAGCCTTTCCCAACGGCAGACATCTCAGAGATTAGACTACAATCGCCACGGACACCTTAATAACAATAATTATTATAATAACAATAATAGGTAGTTGCGTAGACTAGAACTGACTCTTGATAGCTCTCACACAATTTGGCCATAGTTCGCGTTTTCTCAAGCCTCCGTTTATGCTTTCGTCATTACGAATTTTATTTTTATTTTGTCCGCATACACCAGACAGGAAAACTCTGATCTATTTCTTTTGCAGTTACATGTTGAAATAATAAATTATTATTTAATAAATACGAAAATGTAACTGTTCATGGGATTATGTTTATTGTTCATCTCGTCAGAGATACAATCTTTATATATAAAGATGAATGTATGTTTGTTTAATTGTTCTTCATACAAATCCACAGTTTTCATCCGATCTCGATGAAACTTTGCACACTTATCCTTTGAAACAAGGAGAAAAATACTGTCTACATTTGGTTGAAATATTATCTGTATAAATAACACATGTTGTCTCATAACTTCGAAATACGGCGATAGACAGACACGTTGGATGTGGACGTCAACGTACCGTGTTTCCGTGTAGTGGACTGGCCAGCTGAGTGGTCAGTTCGCATCGAGCCGCCGTCGCGTGCGGTTGCTCGATACTTTCCTCAAGCGAGGTTCAGTGAGTGTATCAGTGAAAACTTAGCTTGTGGTTTACGATAGTGAAAATGGAATCGACGATACGGAAGAATACACTGAAATTTGCGTTCGACGCGAAGGAGACAAGACCACGTGCATATGACTTCCATGAATGGCTGTATGAAAAATTCGACTTGACAGACGCAGATGTATACGGAATCCAAATGGACTTCTTGACTTATGCAGTATACGTTAAAATGACAAATGACAACTTGTGCAATACTATCGTAGAGAAAACTGGAGGGAAAGCCGACTACCAGAACCCAGATGGAACCGTAAGTACCGTATATATAAGCCACGCAGGGCTGGGGCTACGATCAGTAAGAGTTTTTAATGTACCATTTGAAATTAGTAATGCTAGTGTAACGGCAGCAATCCGAAACTATGGTGAAATAATAACGGCGACCGACGAAAAATGGAGCCCTAAGTTCAGATTCCAAGCAAACAACGGCATACGGTGTGTGAAAATTGATTTAAAAAAACATATACCTTCCTATATAATGATACAGGGTTTCAAAGCATTAATAATATATGAGGGACAACCGCGCACATGCTCTGTTTGCAATGAACCAGGACATCTAAGATCTGAGTGTACAAAACGCCGACCATTACAACTTCCAAGAGTAAAATTGTCAACATCAGAAACTATAACAGCAAATGCTACAATCGCGGAAGCGAGTAAGGAAAGTAGCAACACAGCGTCTTATGCAGAAGCCACGGCACAAGTCAACAGTGTAAACATAGGCCACACTGTAACATCAGCATGTGAGCCACACACAGAAACGTTGGAAAACACGGAAAACATGGAGATCGATGTAGAGGACAACTCGGAACAGCACGGCGGTAAACAGGAAACACAAGCCGAAAAATCTGGACAAGAAGAAGAAGGAAAACTGAAGAACAAGAACCGGAACAGAAATTACATGAAAAAGAAATAGAAGAAGAGAGTATCCCAGAACATGTCATACACATAGAAACATTTACAAATAAAACAACTCACCAGGCAGAAGAAGATTCCGAAACAAAACAACGGATTGAAATGCACAGCTCAACGATCAATAACAAAGCCGAGAAAGAAATAAGCGAGAAGAGAATAACAAGACAATCTAGCAGAAGTGCAAATAAGGATGGTGCCAATACCGCAAGTCAATACATAGCAAAAAAACGCCGAGCTCTCAGTGAACGACTCGAAAACAACGGCAAACCAGTAAAAAGAATAGCAGAGAAAGTAGAACGAACAACAAATAACGCCAAATCAAGACAAGAAGAAGAAGAAGAAGAAGAAACAACCAAAGTGAGAATTGAAGGACAAGACACACCAAAATACGTAAACGATCAGAAGATAAGAGAAGAAGATAAACCAAAACTCCTCAGTAAAGACAGCTGGTACGAGGAAGTAATGGAGGGATCTGATGAGACGTAAAATAACCAATGACAAGCAATCAAAGTTATAGCATTGCAACTATAAATATGAACAGAGTAATTACGCCATTCAAAATAAAATGCCTAGCGGATTATATTAAACAAAACAGTATTGACATCGCAATGTTACAAGAAGTGACTTTTACCGGAACTAAACATCCCTGGATACGATGGAATAATCAACTACTCCAAAGAAACCAACACGGGAACGGCCCTCGTGATTAGAGAGGGAATTGAGACGGTTAGTACAGAAACATTAACAAACGGCAGGGCCATTGCAACTACAATAAATAACACGCGAATAATCAATGTTTACGCCCCCTCTGGCAATAATAATCGAGCCCAAAGAGCATACTTCTACAAAACAGAGCTACCCTATCTCCTGCGAAATACCACAGGTGCAATAATAATGGGAGGTGACTTTAATTGTGTACTAAGCCAAAAAGATCAAACCCCAAATTTCAATGGGTGCAGGGAGCTGACTAACCTCATTCGAGGGATGGACTTTCACGACGCATGGGAATGCATTCACGGAAATGCCAAAGCCTACACATATGTCTCAAACAACTCGGCAAGCCGACTCGACAGGATCTACGTAACGGAGACTCTCCGAACCAAAACAACCAGTGCAAACATTTTTCCTCTAAGCTTTTCAGATCACAACAGTATGCAATGTACTGTCAACATGCAGAGGCAGCCAGTTAGCAGAGGCAAAGGATTCTGGAAATGTAACATCTCTATGCTTGAAGACCCGGCGCTAGACGAAGAAATCAAAAGTGTCTGGGACGAATGTCTAAAAAACTGTAAAAAATATAAAAGCACACTATCTTGGTGGGTTGAACATGTGAAACCGAAACTAAAACGAACCTTAATCTCCTGGGGGACACAAAAGAACTATTGGATGAAGGGCACAATTGAGTATTATTACAGATGCATCAAGGAATTATACCAAGAGCCCACCATAACTGTCGATACTAATATAAAAATAAAAAAATACAAAGCCAAGATCCTATCATTACAAAATATGCAAGCAAACAAACTTCTGACAACTTCAAAACCGACTGACGTCGCAACCAAAGAAACGGCAGCCTTGTACCACCTTATAAGGAGCACAAAAAGGAGTAAAAAAACTTTAATAACCAATATAATTAAAGAAAATGGTGAAAACATCAAGGACGGAAGAGATATAATTAAAGAAATTACCACGCATTATAAAAATATTTTTAAGTCAACTCCAACTAGTACGGCGGCAATCGCCGATTTAATATCCAACTCAAGTAACACAGCAAGTGTGGAAGAATCAGCAACTCTAACAAGAATTTTTGACCAGGATGAAATTCATACATCGATAAACAAAGCAGCAAGAGGGAAATCCCCAGGACCGGATGGGTTACCCATAGAATTTTATATTCATTACTGGCCCATGCTAAGAAATAAGTTAACAGAGATTCTAAACGACTTATGGACAGAGGATAATCTTCCCACCGCCTTCACAGAGGGCATCATAGTGCTAGTACCCAAAGGCAACCAGATCAAAAAAATCAATGAAATACGACCAATAACTTTGTTAAATTCAGACTTTAAAATACTAACGAGAATCCTCAAAACTAGACTGGAACCCCTCATGGAGAAAATCTTAGGACCTCATCAAACCAGTGCTATTCCCGGACGTAGCATCTTAAATACTGTGTGCGAATACCGTGATATTATCAGCATAAACGCAGAAAAACAAACGCCATCAGCTCTACTATTCCTCGATTTTGAAAAAGCTTTTGACCGAATTGAACATAATTACCTCTTAAAAATCATGGAACATAAAGGATTTGGCTCCCCATTCGTGGAAGTAATAAAGAAAATAATTACAAACACACATTCAAAACTTCTTATAAACGGACACCTGTCAGCGCCCGTCAAGATAGAAAGATCGATAAGACAAGGATGCCCGCTATCAATGATCCTGTACGCACTGGCAACGGAACCCCTGCTTGAGAAATGTCACCAAAATTTAACAGGCATTAATCTAAACGGATACAAATTTACATGCAGAGGATACGCAGACGACATTTGTATAGCCGAAACTTCAGCGGAGGACATCCAAAAAACGTGGGAAATAATCACAACGTTCACGGAAGCAACAGGCGCAAAACTTAACCCAAAGAAAACTGCACTGCTCCAAATAAGTGGAGCAGAGATCCCACCTCCAACAGACATCTGGTACGAGCAAGTAGAAGAACATAAGACATTAGGCATTGTTTTTCAAAAGAACATTATGAAAACAATAACTAAAAACTGGCTCATAACACTACCAAAAATTAGGGCTGTTATAAACATGCACTGTGATAGAGATCTGGATGCAATACAGAAGGCTAAAATCGTACAAGTATCTTTATTGAGTAAAATGGTCTACATCGCCCAAGTACTGCCGATACCCGACACAATTGCAGATCGGATACAGAATCTGCTCGGGTGGTTCGCAAGCAGGGGTAAGATCTTCAAAACAGCGTTCAAAACAATGACTCTACCCCTAGGTAAAGGAGGCATAGGAATGATAAGCGTACGCGAAAGATGCTGCGCATTATTCCTCAAAAGAACCATAACGACAGCGGAAAATGACCCAAACGGCCCAACAAATAACTTGATTAAAGAAACAAAACCAGTCACTGAGGAAATACCTTTCAACATGGCCGCGATAAAGTTCACCTTACCACATATGAGAAAATTTCACCTAGAAACAACTTATGCAAAAACCAAAGGATGCACCCTGTACAACAAGACAACAAAAGAAATCTACAAAATAATCAACACATCTAACCACAGAAATAAAATCGAAATTAAAAATCCACAATACAACTGGAGCAACATCTGGAAAAATATAACGAATAAAACTCTAAACACTAAAACACAATCCTTGTGGTATGACGTCGTAAATGAAAAAATCTCAACCAACAGAAGACTTTACGAAATACATCTATCCCCGAATGACAGATGCAGAAATTGCGGAAATACTGACACCCTGATACACAGAATAACGTGTAACCAAAACCAGAAAATATGGAATTGGGCAAGAAGAAGAATAGCCTTCCTTGACAGAACATCACCTTTAACCGTGAGCATCCAGGAAATACTGAAACCTGAGAAAAAGAGATATCCTGAAACGAAACACAACACGGTACAATGGATACTAGGCAATACCCTAACTTATATGCTACAAACGGAAAAGAGTACTTACGACGAATATATAGCATATATGAATACTATATATTACGAAATTATCCAAACTCAAAATTATAAAAAAGACTTCGCACGGATGCTCGATATAATAATGACAGAATCATTCCAATGATCACAATTTAACCAAATAAAACTGTTTATAAACCCCGCCTAGACCCAAAGAGAGACTTTTTGAATCAAAGGCACGAGGGGAACCTAACTGTACCAAATATTCAAATCATAAAGAACCTCAAAAAACAAAACATCCAACTGATGGAAAATACCACTAATAAATACAAATCAGGAAAAGAGAACATTGAAACCCAAATTTTATTATTAAAAAAAAAAAAAAAAAAAAAAAAAAAAAAAAAAAAAAAGTGGTTAAAGCGCTTGCTTACGAACGTCGTTGTCTTCGGTTCAAATCTCCGTGGAGGCTAAGATTTAAAAAATTGTTTTTAGCCGTAGGTTATTCAGATTGAATGTTAAACTGTAGATATTAGAAAGTATGGGGGTGCAATGCGAAGCAAATCGTAGGTAGTCTTGCAATGTTGTACGTGTACTCTTTTTTAGGTTGTAATGATCCCTCAGGTGTTGTTCGCAGTCAGTGTGTGAGTGTGAACCACAGTAATGTTATTATAAATACGGAAGTAAGTCTCTGTCTTTTTGTTACGTTTTGACGAATAAATGGCTATATCGTTGTGATGGAATCTTATAAGGAAATCTGTATGAAGGGCACAGGATATTTTTTCCAGTATGATTAACAGTTGTAGACACGAAATTTTGAGACCTTATCGAATGGTGACAGAAATATGTTGGAAATTGATTCTCTTCAAGAGACAGGTTCGACGGTACAATGATATAGTGATAGCTTTCCTGTCATATTATTCCGACTAGATATTGTTTGGGACCAATCCTTCGTTACAAACAACTTTCTATATTTAATTCTGGCAAAAAAAATTCTTAATCCACGCGTACGAAGTCGCGGGTACGAGCTAGTGTTTGATAAAAAAAGTTAGTAGTTTATTAATTATGTAAAGTTTTTTTCTAATTAATTGAAATTGCATATCTCACTTATATTCCCATTTCTGGAGCGATGTGTGGTAATATTGCGAGTTAATCGATAGCAACTGATCGGCTACGTCACCAGCCATTAAGTCACTTTCAATGTTACACACCGTACTTCTTGATTTCACTTCCAGAATGTTATTTAGGGCCTACTTGTCCTTTTTGTCAAGTGTACGTTGCTAACTTGGAGTTTGAACTTCGCAATCAGAAACTGAGTATTTTTTGTTTTGTTTTGTTAAACATATGTATGTTTGGGAGACGAATATTAATTTATAGTGAGGTGTGGATGTGGAAAATGTTTAAGGTATTCGTTAAATTTGTGTGTTCGGTGAGTACACGTTTTCCAGAAGTTACTGCTTTTGTATTTGATAGTTTTATTTTTGTATAGTTATGTGTTCGGTGTTGTTGAGTTCAGTATTTATGTTTGCGGGAGAATGCTTAATGTCTAAAACAGCAAAGCGACTAAATACAATCCCAACAATAAATATTTGCATTGGCGTTTATATTAAATAACAATTTACTATTTGTTTATCTATTCTTCACTTGAACTGTAAACCTGGAATGCGGTACAAAAAAAAAATTATAAACAAAATGGCATTTGGAGATCGTGAAACCTTCATAGTTATATTCTGGTTCTGCAACTCTTTTTTTATTCAGATATTGGTGTATATATAGACGGGTCACATGCATTTGACGAAAAACAGGTATATTAAGTACCGAGCCAAACATAGCATTATTTTTTTAATTGAAATTTTATACGTTTGCGTAGAATTTCCTTTCGAAAATGCTATAACACACAATACACAGTGAAGAAGCCAAAATACTCCATGTAGACTTAAATGCGGCTATCACATGTTACGATCGAGTCTACACACTGCTCTCCGAACCTGGTGGGTATGGTGGCCGAACGGAAACATTACTACTGTTACGCAGGTACGATTCCCGTCTCGGCATTCCTGAATTCCATAATTCCTTCATAAAGGTAATGGCAGAATTCGTACATTTTCCTTGTTTACTGTTTAATCTCATTCAAATGCAAATGCACGGACAGACCAGACAGGCAAAAAGTTCAAACTGTACGGTTTGACATCTCTATCATCAGTAGGCAACTCTGGAATTAGTCTTATGAAATAAATTGTACGTACAGACGCTTCTACAATTTTCTTATACAGTACAGAAATATTCTTTTTCAAAATATTAAATACAATATTTGGTTTTGAGTCAACGAAATATACAACATGTGTGAATTCGAAGTCTACAGCTTATTCAATATTAGTGCTAGTAGTGTGTGACTGACTAACAGGCAGCGAATGTGGCTCTGCTTTCGTAGAATACGGAATATTAATGATGATGACTTCCAGCTGTTAAAATGGCAACCGAATATGATGGTAAATGACCTTTTCGAGAAAAAAAAGCCACAGGAATGACAAGAAAAGAATGAACGGAATATAGAGACGTTAATACAGACAGCCCATCAGGATTTGAAGCAAATTACTGTAAGAATGGAAATTAAGATGCGATTGGTCTTTGTCTACGTTAATACAAGAAGTACACAAGAACACTGAAGGGATGAATTTCTAAGAAACGAAGAGCTTGATAATGTGGGAGGAAGATAATACGCGGTAGAGATTTTCGGTAAAATGATTTATAGCAAAATCAGCTTAAATGGCACGTAAAAATACGCCGAAACGGCAAATTAAAGCTTAAAAGTGGAGAATGATAAAGTAACATCCGCCGTTTATAAGGTTCAAGAACAGATCTCTGTTTCGGAAGCAAATGGAGGAGAAAATGATTAATCGAATAATACAAAAACATTGTAAAACGGTGTATTGCGACGATAAGTCTGATCAACCACAAACCGGGCTTAACTAAAATAAAATTTGCTCCGCAAACTGGCGTGCATCCTGCAATATTTGTAAAAGCCTATCCTTCCGAGTCATCAGATAAGGACATACAATGAGGAGAGTGGTTTCACGGAGCTGTGCTTCCATTGAACATTTTAGTTTTTACGAATTTTTAAAACACTTACTGGACAGACGTTGCCCAAACAGGAAACAGTGTAAGGTGAAACCTACTTCAAAAATGACAGGCACTATGGAAAATGCGAGGGAAGTGTAAGGGGATTTCTCGAGAACTGGTATACTTGGACGAGATCATTGTGGATGGCGACAATATCGCAGTGCTACAGCAGAAGTTGCCGGACGCAATGCAAGATAAGTTAATTGTAAACCAGAGGGATTATATCGAAGAATTCTTAGAAGCGGTCAAGCAGCTTGATATACGAAATGCCTCGCTCGGACAACTGGAAATGTGAACACCGAAGTGAGAAAGGGCAGGACTATCTTAACAACAAGCCTAGTTCTATCCTAACTATTTTTGAATGGTCCAGTATTTGAGCGCGTCATCAGAATCGTAGCAGCGATAAAACTGAAACCAATATTTCAGTATAATTTCGACCAAGTGTTTAATAAAGTATATTTTCTTATTTGCATGCGCGGTGAAGCACAAGTTGACAGTATTTTCCCCGGTGATTTGTATTTTTTACAGGACAATAGTATGAAACCAAACAAACATCCATATCGCTGAAAATCTTAGTTATCTGTTACAAAACGTGATGGTTTACGGACGAGCGTTATACTCGTGAAACTTCTTTAATATTCGATATTTATGCCAACAATTTTATTTCAAAATCTCACAGAATAGCTTCGTGGAAAGGACCAGCTAAAAAAGCAACCCCTTACAAACCAAGAAGGTGTGATGCTCTGATTTAAATCGGGCCGTTAATATCTGAGCAAAGAAACTATTACGGCTGTGAACCAAAATCAAATAATTGTTACTGAAATTAACTATAAAAATGTTCAAAAAGGTTTTTTCTTAATATTTTTAACGTAATTAAATTTTTTTCATGTAGGTCGGAAACTGATTGTCTCGTCAAAAGACAAATAATAATTTAAAAAATACCTCGGCCGAACGTAAAATACTATTTAAAACAAAAATTGAAAAATCTTCTTGGAACTGTAAACAGCGGCAAAAGATGTAGTTGTGAGGGGAATAACATGTTCTGCGGCGATATCTCGACCATCGATGTCTGCTGGACGCTGGCGCGGGGCTCAGACCGCAGAGGTACTGGTGTACCGCGGGCTTGCATCTCCGCGTTGGCTAGGTGCCAGCCAATCGATACGACCGCACCCGCGCGGCCTCTCCTAATCGCTACTATATCTCCCTCCACACACAGGGCAGGGCAGCACGAGTCAGACTTGGATTATCATCGTAAAAAGAGTGAAAGAATACTTTCAATCATTTCTTTCAATATCATTTACAATCTCTCTTACAACCACTGTATATCGTGGCACCTTAAGCAACTCAATTTCTTTTTCGTGAATAGATCTTTAAATTTCGTTCTGTAACACAGTCGATTATACGATTATAAAAAAAAAATGATGGTAAACAGTTTGGCACTGCAGATCCAAATCTATCGTACACCGAAAAAAATAACATCTCTTTTAGCGACAGAACCAAAGAATTTACAACGAATTGTAGTTGTGAATTTTCACTTACGGTGGGCGATGATCCTACATCATTTTGGGTTCTTTGTGTCACTTCTGTTCGCATATGCCTCCCCACGACCCGTTGAAACAGAGTTTTCATTTCAGGCGGGAAGAGAAGGGGGCGAGGAACTGGAATCCATTTGGCCATGCCCTTTTGAATGAACCATTCAGGCATCTGAATTTCCGGACGAGCATTCGACTCTCTGGGTTTTCCTTAGTGCAAGGACCACACCTGGGAACTATAGCAAAGTATAACTGCCAACTAGGGTTGTAACGGAACTACGTTTCCGCAAGTGCGGAACGTCCGCATGAAATCGTATCTCCGCTTGTGCCTCCGCAAGTTTTAAAGCGGAGTTATAACGGAAGTTTTGATTACATTTCAATATATGTTACATATCTTATTCTTTATACATAATTTGGATAATCGTCGGTTTACTAACAACAACGTGTTCTTTTTCTGCCTACAATAAAAGAGTAACAATTAATTGATCGGTGTTATCTAAGTGACGAATTTATAAGTTTGAACTAGCACATAAAGTGGCCTATTCACACTAATATATTTTCATGTTCTCGTCCAATGAATGACAAGAAAAGGGCTACTGTTTGTGGATTCGCCACGACATCGGAAGAGGGAGAGAAACAAGAGCTGACCAGCGGATGAAGGTTCTGGGTTCCCGTTAGTTCGAGACGCCTGTTTGGGAATGGTGGACATTGGTTGAGGTGGAAGGTGGTGTGTGTTCATAACGGAAGGGGGAATGAACTGTTGTTGATTTTATCGATGAAGTGTTATTATGTAAAGTGTTAATGTCTTATGCTGGTTTTCATGTGTATGTTTTTTCGCAAGTTGGTACGATTAATGATTAATAATAAAGTTTTGTTGCACGAAAAAAACAAAACTTGTAGGACTAACGTAGGATGCTCTCGTCCAATCACGGTACTACGAAGGGTCCGAAAAGATGTTCCAACCAATTCTCTTCACTCGTACTTTCTGGCGGCACACGAATGTCCTTATCATATAGTTGTAGGACGTTTCTTTCAATCACGATCCAACGCTGTAAGATTTTGGACGGGATGAACTCGTATTGCTTGTCTGGGAGTCCTACACGTCGTCCTGCAACCCCATTCATAGCTCAACAAGTCTTAACAATGGAAAATCAGATCATCGTAGTAGGTCCCACAAGTTGGACTGTGAATGGACCGCTAGAGCGGCGGAAAGGAGGGTGGCGGGCACGGAGATGTGCGGTGGCGTGGCATTGTGCTTGACGCTGGAATTAGTCGAGCCGCGAACTCCGCAAAGTTCATATGACAAAGATTGTTTTGTAGGTTATTGCATGGCCTGGTATCTAATATAATTCACTCGTGAAATCAAACCAACGTTTCTTTGTTGTTGGAAGACGAGGCAAAAAAAAAAAAAAAAAAAAAACCAAACGGCTTACGCAAAATGCAGAATTGATGATAAACTTGAAAACAAAAAATATTTTTATTTTTAATAATGTATTAAATTTTAAATAATTATAAAATTATTTTTCTGCCACCGATTCCCGGGAAATAAAGTTCTGAGCCTCCTCAAATATGACCTCCGTTACAATTCTACTTCGAACACAGCAAAGCTAAAGCGTTCTTCAATCCGATCCATTATCTCTGTAATTCAAATCATTCTACCTAATATCTCTGAATAGTTCACTGTATGATCGTTGAACTTTTCAGGAGCACGGGACAAAAATGGACGTTGATGTTCACCACATTAATGTCAACAGGTTATTGTGAAGTTAATTGTGATTATAATGAAAATAAAATTAAATCTTCTCGGGTGTCCAGCCGGATGGTGTCATAAACACGACGTTTCGACAGCTAGCTCTGCTGTCTTCATCAAGTTTCAGATCTCTTCTAGTTGTCGCATGCTGACTGTCACCGCCTATGCTGGACACCAGAGAGGATTTCGTTGCATCACTATGCCGAAAAAGTTTCCACTCGCACACAAAAACAAAACTCTTCTATATCGGCCAATCGTATGCTGTGGAGACAACGTCTTATGGACAATCTAGATATTACATGAAAACTCATATCAGCCAGTTTAGCAAAGAAGATCACCGCGATGGACTATCCATTACACGGCTGTCTGTTGCTATCTTTACCAGAGGACTCGGGATCACATCCCACTGCATCCTTTATCTCGCAACACCTAGGCGAAATAACCCGATCTCTTTCGTACCTAATTTCCAACAACTACATAGGGCCTATCTTAGTTTCTCTGCAGCAGAATACAGCACCAGTTTGGCAAAACTCTGCACATGCTAGGCAGGTTGATATAGCATTGAATGATACTGGTCGCTTTGTAACAGGTTGCCTGAAACCAACTCCTGTTAGTAAAATTTACAAAATCATGGGTATAGCACCACCTGACATTCGTAGTAAAACAGCTGCAGAGGTGGAGAAGAGGAAACAGGAAACAGACCCCAGACACCCTTTGTTTGGACACGAACATCAACCAACAAGGCTGAAGTCAAGAAAAAGCTTCGTACAGTCAACTACAGCCATAACATCTTCACCTGAAGCACGCCATCTAGAACTATGGTGAAATTTGTTGCCTGAAGAACAGTGAAGGAACATCAAAGAGGCAACGGCTGCGGGGTGTAATCAGCCATATGCTATATGGAAGGCTCTAAACAGATTAAGAACTGAAATGTCCCAATGTGGATCTAATATTTAAAAAAATTGGGTTACACTACTGAAAACGAACTATGTTAATGTGGTGAGCTTCAGAACCCACAACATCTTCTGATATGCAGGAATCTCCCTGAAACCTGCACTATCGACGACCTTTACAGGGCAAACGAGAAGGCCATCAAGATTTCGGAATTTTGGTCACATTCCATTTAATTGTGTTCTGTAGTTTTATATTAATTAATTAACGTTATTTTTTTTCAACTTGTAATGTTATGTCCTGGACATGAGAAATAAATAAATAAATAGGACTATACTGATTTAACGTTCTCCGTATATCTCCATGGAAAGTATATGCTACCTGTAGTTTTGTCCTACTTTTGACGGTAAACGCTTTGGCCTCGCGTTAGAGGACGCAGGTTCGAATCCCCGTCCGGGCATCCAGATTTGTGTTTTCCATGGTTTCCCAAATCACTCCAAGCGCATACCTTGAAAAGAACCTGGCAGAATTCCTTCCCATTCCTTGTCCCCAATCCCAACCCGGAAAGCTTTTGACGTTGAATGACTGACGTCATCAACTGATATAAACACAGCACCTCGCATTAATTTAGTGCAGTAACGGCTCCGGTTCTGCGAACATTACATTTCATGTTTCATTAATTTTTTGTCCTCATAAATAAATTTCAATTACTAAAATATTTTACGATATCGGCTTCCGAAGTGTGAAAGTATTGCAAAAAAAAAACAAAAAAAACACACAAAATGGCCAAATATTTGCACAACTCTATCAAATTGCATGTGCACTCTGCTTTGACAGAACAGTAGCTATCAGGGGGGTGAATATCTTAAGACTTTGTACTGCCCTTACAATAATAACAATCGCTGTCAGTGGCCCCGGCTGCCAATCAAATATTTCAAACACCTCTGACCCATTTCGCTTAACAATAGTTTACATCTGCCAATTTACTGAATAAACACCCTCGTTTTTATTCGTTTCAAATCAATGCCTGATACCTGTCACCGGGATACATGATTGACCTTTCGTCCAATTATCTTCCAATTGTCAATCAAAGTCCAACATACAGAACAATCGAGTGTACTTAATATTACTGAACAGATTGCCGTATGATTATTGGACTTTTCAACGCCGAAGGACGAACCAATGCCGCCTTACTGAAAACTTACAAATATATCTCTGACCAGTTCATTGTATCATCGTCTCACTTACCAAGGCACTGAGCAAAAACAGTCTTTGCTCGGTTATTCACATCACAATCGCTACAAAATACGGATTACATTTTCGACCTTTCTGTTAAATTATCTTTACAAACTTTATCGCATCTCTGATTACTTAACATTAAGCTGTATGATCATTGGAGACAAAATTAATGCTATCAATTATTTTCATTTCATCCTAATTGCTGATAATTTTCAACTAAATAAATCACTTAACCACTAACAGAAAGAAGAGACAGGCTGGTATGTCATATTTTGAGACATGTTGGATTGGTTAATTTGTTAGCGAAGGGAACAGTCGAAGATAAGAAAATTGCATCAAACTAGTAGAGAGCCGACAGTCTCAAAAAAATTAAAAAATTCAGTGGTTTGTCACAGACAATGCAGTTTACTCAAGCCCACTGGATTTTATACAGAAAGATTTCAAGCAATTAAAAGATGAAATCGGTATATGTATGATACTAGCCAGAGGCGTTTAGCAGCCAATAAACGAATTGTGGAACAGAAAGATGTGCAGAGAGCGTTTCGCGTGGCGGCCACTTGGCGGCAGCACGGTAGCCGGTCGGCTTCCTTTTGAAGAGCGGTCGTGATTAAATTCCTGTCTGCCTCCGCGACTGTCGTTTTAATTTGGGGTCCGCCCGGGCGCCACCAACGCACACGTCGACGGCGCCACCGATAAACAACGGTTAATTAACGCGCGAATTAAAAGCCCGCACCTTGTTCGGCTCTGCAAAGAGCCGCCTCGCTGAATAAATAAATAGCTGCCGGCTCCTGATTGGCCGGCTTATTGGGCCAATAACGAAATTACAACAGCCACGCTCCCTGATGAAAATCCTTTACCGCTTTTTGCGGGCTTTGCGGAAAATTACTGGAAATGCGAGGAGATAACGCGCAGGTACAAAATGGGATAAGGGATTTCCGCCGGGTTCTCAGCAGAGAGTGGTAATAACAGCCACAGACACAATTATTAGTGGTACACGACAAGTGGCAACGTATTTATTTATTATTTTTTTGCTTATTGTTTTACGCCACGTCGATATTGAAGCGGCAAAGGACTCACGACAAGATACGCGAAAGAATTAGGGCATGACCTTTTTCTTTTTTTTGCTGATATATAGAAGTTATGATATATGTTGATATTTTTAAAAGGTTTGTGTGAAGAAAGTGGGGTAGCTTTTAACCCTCATTTTATCCCTGTAAACTTCGAACTTGCGATGCACAACGCAGCCAGATCAGTTTTTCTTTATGTTGGTTGAGAGGGTGCTCATTTCGTTTAAGACAGTCGTGGTACCAGGTACCAAAAACAAAAAATTGGTAAGAGTCGGCTGCGAATATCTGAGCAAGGATTCTAAGGGGGGCGAATGGTTCAAATGGTTTTTGGTTGACAGTATCTTGCACCGTGCGATATTTCTGAAACATTTTCTATGCTGGTAAATGAGACACCTCCCAATGTCCCTGAGTGTGAGGAATTCACCAACTACTTGTTGCAATGTGCCCCTTTCCTCCTGAAATGTGGGCTTCGTGTGAAGTGTAATCTCCCCGCACAACCAATGGTCCTGAATCGTTCCATGCTCATTACAATTCGCAATTTTATCACGTCCACCTGAATATTAAAAAAAAAAAAAGGATGACAAAAGCAGTCACTGAGTGAACTGATAGGGACCGGGCGTATGTGTTAGGAGTGGGCAGATAATATGTCATACTTGCAACCGCATAAGTTTTATGCTAACGAGTTAATAAAACGTTAGTCTCTGACGCAGGAATCTTTCCGAAAGCAGTATTAACCATGACCGGGCAAGCAGCTAAGGAAAAACTATTAAATATCAAGACAACCGGTAGTACGATATGCACAGCTCCAATCCTAGGTCGTTAAACTAAGGGTGGAGGCAGCCGTGATGGTCTCTCTTCCGTCAAGCCTGTCGGGGACCCTTCCAGACGCAGTTTTATATTTCTTTGGAATATAAATCGGAATGAGTCACTTCCCGAGCGTGGGTGACTGTAACGACGTCATTTTTCCCAGGAAACGAAATAACGCGGAGGACGATACGACATTTCCGGCCACAAACATCGCGCCATCGATCAGAGCGCGGGATGTATCTGCTCTCCAGGAAGCTGTAGGACGGTTGTTTACTACGACACATCTCAACCGCGTCCTGTGGAACACTCGGTGGAGTCGTTAACTCGCAACTAGAAGGGCGGACCGAGCGGTTAACGCTCTGGCTTCGCATTCGGCAGGACGCCGTTTTGAATCCCCGTTCGGGCATCCAGATTTGGGTTTTCCATGGTTTCTCCAAATCATTCCCGGCGAACGCCGGGATGCTTCCTTCAAAAGGCCATGGCGAATTCCTTGCCGGTCCTTGTCCCAAGTCTCATCCCGCCCCTAACGACCTCGACAAGGAGTAAAGCCGTAATTAAGTAAAAAAAAAAAAAAAAAGTAGAAGGGCTTGTTTCGCAGCTCGACGAAGACACGACAGTACGAGCACGCTCTGTATGTGTACCGTGATAGACCACAATGCAGGGACACTATGACAGATGCTTATAAAGTAAGCATGGAGCGCCTGATTTTATGATCCGCAACGTCACCAAATTGAGATAAGTAATCTCTCTCACACACAGTCAAACGGCAATTTTTTTTTTCAGTACATGTCGAATATAATTTACATGACTGTTATAACAGGGACCGCTATCGAAACGCTTCAGTTTCAAAATAGGACTTTATCATCTTAGCTATAAGATACCTGCAAGTTTGGCACCATGTGGCTACCAATTATACAATTAAAAGTTTTTTAATTATTATTTTATTAAAGTTGCTGTTTGTATGATCAATTTATATATCTTAATGAAAATGTAATTATATGTATGTGATCATTATGATGTATTACTGCTTCAATAGTTCCACAAACTATAATTTTAAAAGTCATTGGGTATTTTTTTGTTAGATCTGTAAGAAGTAGTAATAAGGTCTTCGGTTCGCTAGCGCAGAGACAGTGAAGTCGCGCTCTGTGAGAGGCAGGAGGTATATCGCTGACTCCATACAAGGGAGCGTCCATAAACCACGTAGCTCCATTTTGTCCTCCTGTGAACCCCCCTCCCCTCCACGTAGCACGTAGTTTTTTTTCCCTTTTGATTCCAAAAGACATTTTGTACTGTTTTCTCATGTCAGACTATTGCAATTTACATACGGAGACAATTAACTGAGGGAAATAAATATTCACATGTTGTTGAGAGTTTTTGTTTTTTGAGTGTTTTACGCGACTACTACCGAATTAGCATAATAGCAGGTGTAATGTAAAACAAGTTGTACCAAGCGTTTAATTGATTTGTTTGATATTAAAGCCAATCATAGGGAATTTCAATCAGTGCATTTATCATTTATTAAAAGTAGCAACCCGACCTTGCGCTAGAATTGACTGTGAACTATATCATATCCTCCATATTATATGCGCGAGTCGAGAGACGGTATTAAGATTTTTTTTTTTTTTAAACTACTTTACGTCTCTCAACAGCGAGGTCTTTAAGAGACGGGAAAGGATGGGGGGGGGGGGGCAAGGAATGGGAAGGAATTCGGCCGTGGCCATTTTAAGGAAGCATCCCGGCATTTGCCTGGAGTGATTTGGTAAACCATGGAAAACCCAGATCTGGATACCCGGACCGCCGTCCTCCCGAATGCGAGACCAGAACGCTATCCGTTACACCACCGCGCTCGGTCGGTATTAAGGGCCAAACCGTCCAAAGACCTGTAGCACAAAGTCGCCAGTAATTTGGAGCAGAAATTAATAAGGAGTTCATATTTGTCGGCTTTCTGCTGAAGCAGTTACCGCACTGGATCGATGAGGTACAACGGTTCCAGCATCCAGTCCTGGACTCTGGTGTACCAGCCGTCCTCTTTGGGGTTTCCTCCAATCACGGCGAAAGCTGGGACGGTAGCCAATCTCGGTCTCATAATTACAAACGAAAATACATACATACCTGCCAACTTTTAAAACTGTGTTTCCGTAAAGACCATGGATCACAAAAATCGAGAAATTTTTCAACAGTCGACAGCATAATATTATTTAAATGAAATCTGACCCACTTACTTAATATTATTTGTTGACAAAAGTAACCTTGAAGACAAATTTTGCAGATAATGTCTTAGTTTTTAGTAATGTTAAGTGTTGAATCTGTGATTCTCTTCCTTCTATTTTAAACTCGCAATGTGTTTACTGCACTTCACATGATTGGCCGTGTGCCAGTTTAATATCACAACACACGGTAAAAAAAAAATAAAAATAAAAAAATTCCTCTTCTACGAAATATATTTCTATAAATGTCTAGTAACGCTTTTTGTTAGAGTTTTTCATGGCTACATCAGAGTTGCACATTTTACACAAATAACCAACCAGTAATACATTTTACGCGGGATTAGCCGGAAGTAAAAGAAAACGATATTCAAACGAGTGCTGATTCGACTTGTAGAAATAGTATCGATGTAAAATCGGTCTGATCGATTAATTATTAATTATCTTGGCGTAATCTTGTGGTCAAACGAAAGAAGATTCAACACACATAACAGAGCACTTAAGAGTCCTGAAACAAATCGGAAACCTAAACCGCAATTACATTGTTCCATAAAAATATATCATCCAGGCCATCTAATTTTAGTTTGGAAATTCGTAAAATAATACAGTTTTTCCGCACAACCGTAAAACACAGCACCTTTTCGTAAAGTTTAGGGGATAGCCGCAAAAGTTGGCAGGTATGTAAACATAATTTAAACGCTTGACAACAATAAAAGACGCCTATTGGATCACGTGACCGACACAATCGCACTCTACTAGCGATAATAATTGAACATGTTCAAATCAAGTCGGGCTACTTTTCGATAGCAGCTAGTCGAGTCAGTAGCAGCGATTACTTAGTCACATGAAGCGATTAATAGCTGCTACTCAAGTAGCAGCAACAAAAATCGCTCCGTCTGAACGCGACATGAAGCAGGCGTGGTGAGTACACTTCACGTCATTCAGAGATTCATCATGATCTAGTATTAATGATTTCAAGAGGCCTCGGCAGTTCATGATTGAAAATGGCTGATATAACACATTTTCAGCCAATTTTCTTTTCTTTTCCTCACAGAGCAAGAAGATACTACTTTTGGTTGCAGTCAGTGTTATCTCTTCAGAATCTTAGGTCCGAATTCAGACTTACTTCCTCTTTTTTGTGTTTAATATCTTGGCGATGGATGGAGATTTTAATTAAGATCTTGGTTCGGAACCGACTGATAACTAAAATGTATCGGATTAATCTAATATCGATTCGTGTTTACATCGCCTCACCTCAGACCAACATCGCAGTGTAACGTTTGAGGCGTACATTTAGAAGTATTCCAGCATTCGGCTAGAAGGTCATAAGGGACCGTGCACAAACTACGTGGCTCGGTCCGGGGGGGGGGGGGTTTCTGAGCCAGGCCACGTAGCTTTCCTTTCATAACATTTTTCACAGTTAAAATGAGGAACAGAACTCACAACAACATGTGAATATTTATTTCCCTCAGTTAATTATCTCCGTATGTAATTCACAATAGTCTGACAAGAGAAATCAATACAAAATGTCTTCTGGAATCAAAAGGGGAAAAAGCTACGTGCTACGTGGGGGAGGGGGGGGGGGAAAGACGCAAAAGCCACGTAGGGCTACGTGGGGGGGAGAGTTCACAGGAGGCCAAAATGGAGCTACGTGGTTTATGCACGCTCCCTAAACACGTAATTAGAACGTCAGGTGCAGTATGCGCCGTACTTCGCCACTCCACAACAATGTCTTAGCGGAGAAGATTAATGGAACGCTCAACTGCAATAGGAAATAGCCGTTCACGGCGTCAACGAGCTGACAGCGACGACTTCGGAGAAAGATTTTTTAATTGACCAATGAAAGGAAGCGTGTTGAAAGTAGGTCAGTCTGGTTGCGACGCAAATAGAATCCTGCTCTCGGCCAATAGCTATGTTGATTATTTGCAAGTTAAGCCAAGAAGCGCTGACGAGGTTCGCCGTAGGCCTTAAGGGGACCACCCCGTGGTTTAGGTTGAAAAAAATCGATTTTCGGTTTTCATCATATTTCGATAGATTACGGTCTTCTTTAAGTACCTGAAAAATATTTCACTGAAAAAAAAAAAAATTTCGGGCATTTAAATAGCATTTTCCTACCATGTGTGCACGCCCACATTACTGCATATATTTTAGAACTTTATATCTCCTATATTGCACATGAGAGTTTTTTTTTCTGACTCCTGAGTGTCTTAGCTATCCTTGGAGGGCAACAGTTGGTATTCTCTTGATTCTGCTATTTGTAAACACCACACTTTGAAATACGCTGTTATTTTTGTTTGAGTGCGTTTGGGAGTAGTTGTTTTCTTTAAAGTCAATTTGCCGCAAACTAAAATTTTCAGTACTTATGCCCCATTATATCAGAAACAATCCAAGGTAAATGAATGAAATTTTCAGGGACTCTGCATAACAAAGCAAGCCACATCGGGTACTACAAGCATTAATATTCCCCTATTAGTATGTTCACAAAAAATATTTTCTGCAGAAAAAAACTTAATATTTTATTAATAAATTAAAATAAGTTTTTCTTAAAAACTATAAAATGTATAAAGTAGATATTAGTACAGTTGACTTTACTACCATCATGTAACATTCAGTAAAAATATTAAGGTCCTGCATCAAATAGTTTTTCCACAAATGGGTCAAATACTTGTTTAAATTAACATGTCGTAGATAGGCAGGGGGTGGTCAGCTGGGGCCTGGGACACTGGAGTGTTATATCCCACAGCCCTGCAGGTGGCATTCAGTTGCTCGCACAATGCACCCGTTGAGCTGGGTTCTGTCCGTCAGCATTTAGGGCTGCTATCAGCTGAGTCGACCAAACACTTGACTGCCCCGGCCTCAGGTCCCTGGGATTTCCCACGCGGCGTCGAACGCCACAACCCTGCAGGTGGTATTCAGTTCCTCACAGAGCGCACGCAAGTAGTGGCTCCAGTCAGCTGGGTCTGTTCGTCGGCAACTAGGAGGGCTCCTATCACTTGAGAGGAGTCGCAGCCTCTCTGCTTTCCCAAGGCGCTGGGACTTCATGTGACTTCTCATGCATCCACGAACGCCAAACCCTGCAGATAGTATCTAGTTCCTCACAGAGGCCCTATTTCAACCCGCTTGACAACACGAAATTCTCGGCTCCCTTCAACACTTCACTGCTTTCCATCTTTTGGTTCGGAGATATTCTGCAGATGCGCATTTCAAACGATTCATCGAAACAGCCATCACAGTGGATGTCACAGTAGTGGTTACCAATACCGGTATATGAACGTAGGACCCAAGGAGATGTGGCGGCTTCTTGCCTTCCCCTTGGTTACATAGTCACGTGTTAGTGTATCTGTGTCCAGTATCTGTATGTTGTTACTATCGACAAGGGATGAAAGAGAGAGAAAACAGGCAGCCCTTACATGTCTACCCTTCCGAGAGTTTTACGTCCTCACCAACGGACGAAGCATTCCGTTTTCGCATGTCTTATTGAAAACTATCGATAAAGGATCGCAAGTTGATGTAATATTTTTTTGATTTTTGGAAAGTTTTCGTCTTTTAACTACATAAGGGGGAGTCCATTAATGACATGAAGTGAGACAGGGGAGGGGGGGGGGCGGAGAAATATCACGAAACCTCACCAAGGGGGAGGGGGGGATCAACGGAAATCTCACGTGAGGTTTTGAAATTGTTGTAGGATGGTAGAGCTAAAAACAAGTCTACAAATGACACGAAAGTCGACTTTAGGGGGGGGGGTTATTTGGTCCAAAACCGACCTTGGGGGGGGGGGGGTTATAACCGCCCTTGAAAGCATGAGACCTTAAAAAAAACAGGTCTCAAAAAGTTACGAGGTCGATTAGTAGGGGGGGGGGGAGTCTCCGTCAAAATCTCACGTCATTTTAAAGGGGGGGGAGGGTTGCGACCAGATCTCACGAAGTCTCACCAGAGGGGGGAGGATCCGGAATCCCGGGAAAACACCACACGTCATTAATGGACGCCCCATAAACTATCTTTTAGTGAAGATTCGAGCGTACGTCATGTCGGATTAGCCTCTACTAATGAAGATATTACATCAGTTGTCTCTGAAGGAAGTATAATAGGAAAAATCTTTTCTTAATTTTAAAAAGACAATGTTATCAGTTGCAGATTGTTCACTATTGAAGCAGGTCAGTTAAAGTGAAGTAAGGAATTCGGCCGATTGCTTAAAAATTCAGCCCGCCTTGGCGTTATTTCGGCACGATGCGATCAAAAATGGAAAAAAGTGTATAAATAACAAAATGAATTCGATTATGATCAATAGATTTCCTGGGTATGATGCGTTGTTTATCTCATAATCTAAGCTTTCCGCTGCCATCCTACAGCCTTCGTCAGAGATACTGTTTATATTGACATAGTAACGAGCTCCAAGCATCGGAGAGTAAAAGGCCGCTATTTTCGTTTATATTGTTGGTATTCTTTAAAATTTCTGCTGCCTCTTTCACAACTCATGAAGAAAAACGGCCTTAGGAATCCCTTTGTTTAGCAGTACAAAGCTAATAGTTCAAGCTATCGATAATGTCGATTCCTTGAAGTTTTTGAGCGTAACAGTACAAATGAAAACACGAAATGGGACCCCACATTAATTCGGTCGTGGATAAAGCTCATTCTAGACTGCGATTCATAGGCAAATGTCGAATAATTGTAATGCTCAAACAAAGGAGATCTCGCGGATATCCAATACAGCAGAAATGTTCGCTCCAAGTAGATGAATTTATTTAACAATAAGGGAGCGTGCATAAACCACGTAGCTCTATGTTGGCCTCCTGTAAACCCCCCTCCCTTCCCCCACGTAGCCCTACGAGGCTTTAACCTCTACCCCCCCCCCAACGTAGCACGTAGCTTTTATTCCCTTTTGATTCCAGACGACATTTTGTACTGTTTTCTCTTGTCGACGATTGTAAATTACGTACTGAGATAATTAACTGAGGGAAATAATATTCACATGCTG
>CM061918.1:35040227-35241404 GCA_031002005.1 Vandiemenella viatica
TCTACAATTTGCGCCAAAGTCGATTTTAGGAGGTTATTTCGTCAAAAAAGTTAGGGTGTGACCTAAAAAAAAAAGGGTCTACAAAACACCTCACGTAATTTGTGGATGCCCCCAAAGGCTGAGAGCACAAGATTAAAAACGCGCGCCATTTTGGTTGTTATGATTCAAAAGGTCGATAATTGTGACAGGTCGACACAAGATAGCTGGGAGTTACTAAACACGGAGCACTGAACGATACAACAACGCGTCCTTATTATTAAACTTTACAATCAAAATGGTGAAAGTTGGGTTTGATATATATATGTGGCCGCAGTACCAGATTAGCCACGTAGCAGGAGTTAGCAAATACTATGGGCTCCGCGTATTCTGGGGGGCCCCGCGCTTTCTGGGGGGCCCGCGCCTTCTATAGCGGGGGCCCCCTAGGATTCCGGGAGCTTCCCCGTCAGGCCAGACGGGCGAACTTATTATTATTTTTTTTAAGCTCTACCACGACCCTGGACGGCAAAAAATCGAAAAACCAAGGGCCCCTTCTTCACATTTTGCTACGGGCCCCGAGCTGTCATAATCTGACCCTGTGTGGCCGTACACAAGTAATCAAAGATTTCTGTGAATAGAAGCAGATTTATACTTACAAGGATGAAAAGAATAAGCAATGAGAAGGAGAAGCTAGAGACACAATTGTTATGGTCGTGATAAGAGGATGGGAGAGCATACAATACCAGGAATACTCCAGAACTGAAGATCATGGGTAAACGGCTCAAAGGAATACGAAAGAACAGATCCTCGAAGGAAGTGGAGCACGGCGAAAAGAAATGAGGAAAAGAAAGAGAGAGACAGGAAAACGAAACCAGTGGCTTCAAGCTGTCGATGACGATGACGATTTCGTTACACAAATCTGGGTCAGTAAATCGACTAATTTTTGGCAGTTATACTGCGATTGTAATTTTTCAACATTTTGTACAAAATACTTTTGGCCGCGGTGTTCACGCAAGCACGTGTCCTCAGGCCGTGTGACTGCGTGAGAAGCGATTGGTCGCCAGGTGGTTCGCATTAGCAGCCTTCCCCCTAACAGACTGCTCTCAAGGCAGCTACAACACACTGTAATGTTTACGAAAAATGTCTTTACGTAATTTTTGTTTAGCTGCTATAACCTGTGGCTGGCATGGAGGAAAACATATGTATGTAGGGGAGAGCCGGGCAAAAGGGCCATGGCCTGCAAACTGCAATGTAGCCATGGGGGTTTTTGGGCCATCACGCGGAAAAAAATCATAAATACTGCAACTTAATGCCTACTGTTACCTTGAGAAGGCCGATCCGGTAAGCGTATAATCTCTCGAAGTTATTAGAATATTTGCGGTTTTTGAGAAGTCTGATGTTTGGTAAGTGGTGAGTTTATGGATTTATTGCCAAGAAATCAGATCACTATCAGCTTCTGAACGAAATTCTTTCGCAAGAGTGGTGTTTTCGCTGTAAGTTCCTGATTTGGTGATCGTGATTGTTTCTTTGCATTGTTAAGATAGAATGACGTTTCTGTAACGACGCCAAACAGGGAAAAGTGTCCACCTGCTGGTGACCGTGGCCTCTGTCTGCTGCGCACGGATTCTGATTGTTCCTTGCAGATGATTTACATTATACAATGCTTTGAATAGATGCTTCATTATCATGTGAAGCTTAACTGAGTATATTAATAATAAAAAGATAGGGAACCAATGTTGGATACAAAACCATCAACCGCACGAAATCTAACCAAAAACAGTGTTATCTGATTATGACGATAATCAATAACACACACTGCCAGTACTGCAACGAAAGTTTTTCAGCTCAAGATCACAATAACATTAGATAGATCCAGTGCCAAACGTGTTACTTTCGGACTCACAAACTCTGTGATGAATTTGAACGTAACAGTTATTCCTTCGCTTGCGAAAATTGCAATTAAAGTGCCTTTTGTCCGTTACAATTTCTATTATTTACAATATGACTTTTTAAAATAAAGTACACTGTTTCGGAAAATCTAGAGCGTTTTAATCTATCATTTCTGATTTTGAAGCTAAGTGGCAACTTTGTCACAAGTCAGGCAAAGTGTCCAGTTGGGTACTTTTTTTAAAAAAAGAATTGGTTATTTTAGGCACTAAACTTAATTTGAAAGTAACTAAACAATTCGGGTATGTACTAGAATAGTTGAACTTCGTAACACTTAATTTTGATGCTTTTAGGTTTATTGTAAGTTACATTAAACCATCGTCTAACCTTAGCTTGGTTACTTTGCCCGGCCATCCCCTACTAGATACCTGCTGTTCACAGTTTCGAAACGATATTCACATTGTATACATA
Source organism: Vandiemenella viatica (assembly GCA_031002005.1). Classification (NCBI taxonomy): domain Eukaryota; kingdom Metazoa; phylum Arthropoda; class Insecta; order Orthoptera; family Morabidae; genus Vandiemenella; species Vandiemenella viatica. The sequence continues at coordinate 35,042,562 of CM061918.1, forward strand.
AAGTTATACACATCATGCTCTACCACACGACTGAAGCCAGATATGAACAAGGTGCCACGTTGACGAAGGGAAATTACGGGAAAGGTTTATACAGATATAAAGTGTGTCCGTCGTGGCACTCATTCGTTTTGTCTGTGCTTAGTGATGAGTTAAATAACTCTAGCTTCCCTTATTACAATTACATTTATGTATGTTTTTTTAGGGTTTTGAGGTTAGTCAATGTCGACGTGAATAGTGCTAGAAGAGGATCTGGATCAACCAAATCGGCTATGAAATATCGAAGGAACCATAGAAAACCGAAATCTGTATGGCAGGATCGAATATTGAACCCGAAACCTCCTGACACCAGACCTAAACGCTGTCACTCAGTCTCAAACCACGGTATTTTATCAAAACTCAATCAAAATTTTAGTTTATTTTAAGGATGTTTTATTATTAACTTTACAAAAATTTATAAACTAAAATGAATATTTAACCGGCTGCCCTGGCAACAGTATTAGGGATTGTGCAAAACCTACGTGGCTCGGTCTAAGGGGCGGCGCGGGGGGGGGTTGGCTGAAAAGCTACGCTGCGCTACGTGGGGGGGGGGTGGGAGGATTCCGAGCCAGACCACGTAGCTTTTCTTTCATATTATTTGTGTAAGTTAAAATGAGATGTAAAGCATGTAAATATTTATTTCCGTCATTTAATTATCCCCGTATGTAATTTACGATAGTCTGACAAGAGAAAATAGTATAAAATGTCTTCTGGAAGCAATTTGGAAAAAAACCTACGTGTTACTTGGGGGGGGGGGGGGAGAGACAAAAGCCACGTCGTGGGAGGGGGGTTAACTGGAGACCAAAATGGAGCTACGTGGTTTATGCACGCTCTCTTAGTAGCAACTGCGTCCATATGATTTACTAATATATCGCCGCTAGACCGTTTCATATCTTCTTTCTTTCGCCCATCGGTAGTAATTTATAACTGTCAAATATAACCGGTGGCTCAATGCTTAAGGCGTCTGACTGGAGGTCGAAAGATCCCAGTTTCGAATCTTTGTCTCGGCGGGAATTTTCATTGGCCCTTAACCCAGCCTTCATCTCTGGCACAGCTTTCTGCGTATTGTGAAGTACGCCAGAACGCTTCCGTGCTCGGATTCCACGTTAAACTGTAGGTCCCCTCTAGGGCTCACGCCATGGTTTACCAAATCACTCCAGGCAAATGCGGGGATGCTTCCTTCAAAAGGCCATGGCCGAATTCCTTCCCATTCCTTGCCCCCCCCATCCTTTCCCGTCTCTAAAGACCTCGCTGTTAAGAGACGTTAAAAAAATATAGGTTTAACGACCCTAGTTGTAACACAGATGTGTACACAACCTAAGCAAAATTAAAACGAGAAGAAGGCTTAACGTTGTCCTAGTTGGATAAAACGAACGTACATACATAGAATACCTCTTTCAACTACTAGTGCAGAAGTATTCTTGTTGACGTTCCGTGTATTTGTAAACGCAGGCCGAAAAAACACCTGTTCTGAAATGTGTCTACTAAGAAACTAAAAAAGAAACAGAAAAAGTCGGGACTACGATTGTTGATCGGCTATCCTATCCCGTCGGTCCTGTGCAAATTTAAAAAAAATCCACAATGGATGACGACTGGACCATGATGTCGAAACGTCGCATCTAGACGCTGTCCGAGAGTACTGGCTGCAGCTTACTCATTACCCTGTGTGTCAGCTGCCCTTGCGCACTTGTCACTGTGATGAATGCCTCCCCCACAGACGGAAATATCGGATGACTTCACTCCCCCTCTCCACGGATCAGCGACTACGCAGCCACAGTACACCACCGCAGCCCCTCCAACACAAAAACCTCAAACAAATTTTACGTTCATTCCAAATACACAGCTCCATTTCCCCATAGTAGTTGTTTGGTCCCTTATCAGATGTTCCGTATACAGTGAGTGACAAGTACTGATCATCTTTCTTACATACGATCAACTAGTTGTTACCCGCGACATTGTAAGCCTAGAGTTAGAATTTTATTGCTAGAACTGGATATAGAAAGCTGTCAGCATAATATGACGGGGGAGCCATCACAATACTATTCTACCAATGAAGCTATGTCACGAATAGAACCAATTTGCAACATGTTTAAAAATAGCAACAAACAGATCATAAACAAACTGACTGCGACAGAAATAAAGCCCGAGTAACCGATATATCATTACCGAGACATAACACACGCTAGTCGTCTGTCTGTTACCGTTCACTTTTCAAAATTTCGTGACAATACATGTTATTTATCCCGAAAAAAGTATCCCATCTCCTTCCCAGTGATATATAGTGGTTCCTCGTCAAATTTCATCAGACCGGTTTAGCAATTTAATCGTCAAAACGTAACAAATTTCACATCAGCAAGGAGAGGGATCTCTGGTCAAACTGCACCAACCATTGACTGGAAATGGTAATGTTTAACTACATGTAGATTATTTACAGCCATTCATTACCTTCAATTTGCCAAATAACAACAGACTTTTCCAGGGCGATAATGCGCAATGTCACAGGACTAAAATCGTTCAAGATTGGTTTGAGGAACATTCTGACCAATTCTAGTCAATGTTTTGGCCACATAAGTCGCCAGGCATGAGTCCCACGAATATATCTGACACGATCGAATGGCCGGTTGGTTAACAATGTCCTGCGGCGGCAACACTTTCGCAATTATGGTCGGCTGAAGGAGAAGCACCGCTGGATATTACTTAACGGGATTTCGGGGACGACTTGTTACTGTACTTCGCTGGGAAAAACGGGTCCCACACGATATTAGGAGGTTTTCCACGAGTTTTGGCATTTCAGTGTATTATTCTTTCCTTCTCGCTCACCGTCCGATAGTATTTCAACGGAGCTCGAAGTCATATTGTACGCGGATTGTTAAAAGTTGGAGTGTTTTTTGTTGCTAAATGGTATGAATGTGGCGAATCTTTGTACAGAAAAATATTTTTTTATTTGCCTGTAACGAAAAAAATAACAACCTGCAATTGCACAGTGAAATATGGCGTTGCGTTTATAATGAAGTTAGGGGCGGAATACACAATAGCGTCCGAGGGACCAACGCCGTAATGTTTTTACCTCCATTATGATACAACACAATGTGCCAAATTGAATCATTTGCGGAACCTTTCTGAAAATGAATAAAATTCTGCCATCCACCGACGGCTGTGTGTTTTAAAATAATGACTTGCTGGAGGGAAAAAAAAGTTGTATTGTAACATACGAGTCTAATACATATAGTTAGGGTATAATGTCAGTTGAGCAATACTTAACACCTGGCATGTATAGTGTTCTGATTCACTATAGCAACACAAATGATAATACCTAAAACTCAGAATTTCACGTATCTACATGTTTTCCAAACACAATTCATCACTCCGTTAACTTTTTTGCTGGACAGATTACTGCTTTAGTTGCTATAAACTAGATGAAATTTTCCAAAAGGTATTTCCTTTGAGTAAATAATTATGAAAGTAGAGTAAGGCGCGTAAAATAGTATAGCGCAGTACACAGCAGTAAAGTATTACATAGTTATTCAAGGCAATTATCCCCGATGTAGTAGCAATTTTTTTTTTTTTTTTTTTACAACAATACTCTTAACATAAGATCGTCATTCCTAAATATACAATATGAACTTTGTTTTTCAACGCACCTGGGCAAATGCTGTACACGCTTTTTTTTTATGCCTCCAGAAAGAAAATGTCTTCATGTTATAAACGAGACACACATACACTGACCGCTTCCTTGTTGTTGCGTGGCTAATGGTGGTCGGTGAAATTGAGGGTGTCAACAGTTCATTTTATTGGGACTACGCCTCGTCGACGTTGAGGTCATTAGAGGCATTGGGACAAGGAACAGGAAGGAATTCGGCCATGGCCTTTTGAAGGAAGCATCCCGGCATTCGTCTGGAGTGATTTGGGGAAACCATGGAACACCCAAATCTGGATGCCCGGATGGTGTTTCGAACATGCGTCCTTCCGAATGTGAGGCCAGAGCGTTACCGTACACCCACCACGCTCGGTATGAAGTTTCTTGCCGGCCTTGCACTTAGGGGGCATCCATAAATTACGTGAGGTGAAATAGGGGGGGGGGAGGGTCCGGCGAAATCTCACCAGATCTCACCAGGGGGAGGGAGGGTCTACGGAAATCTCACGTGAGATTTTGCGAAAAATTTGGGGGCAGTAGAGCCAAAAAAAGGTCTACAATTTGAGCCAAAGTCGATTTTTGGAGGGTTCGCACGGACCAGATCTCACGAAATCTCACCAGGGGGGAGGGGGGGGGGGTCCAGAAATCCGGAAAAACACCTCACGTAATTTGTGGATGCCCCCTTATGGTACTTTTCGGGTATATCTGAGTGAACGGACAAAGCTTTAATATAAGCAAATACTCCTTGGAAGTTGGACTCCAGTGGTTTTCACGTCTACTCTCGTTGGTTCTAGGGGGCGTCCATTAATTACGTGAGGTGAAATGAGGAGGGGGGGGGGAACCGGTGAAATCTCACCAATTTAGGAGGTCTCAAAAAACTACGAGATCGATCTGCATGGGGGGTGGGGTCCCCCCAAGATCTTACGTCATCATAGGGGGGTGGGGGATGGGAGGTCTGACCAGATCTCACCAGGGGGGAGGGGTGTATATGTCCATAATTCCGGACAGCACAATTCTGCGGAGCGCTGAGATGCTATTCATCAGGTTGCAGAGTGTGTGGATTTCGATGGACGGAAACAATTATGTTGTGTATACTCCAGGAAGAGCGGTGATCTGAGCAGTGTCTTAGGACTGGCTGGATACCGACATACCGTAGGGCTGACGTAAGCCCTAAGTCGATACAGGCTGCGCCGTAAAACCCGGCCGTGCGTGAGCACGCAGCCGATAGCACGCGACAGCCACTGACTGTGCGCTCAACTCGCTCCACGGCTCGACTCCCGGTCCTTCACCTCTGCAAAGAACATAACGCTTACGACGTTCACAGTCCACGTGTAACGATAACTTCAGATTATTGCTTTAAGATAGGACGCTACGTTTTCTCTCTTATTAATTTAAGGCTCGCCGACATCGAGGTCATTAGAGGCGGGGAAGTGCCGGGAGCAAGGAACTTGAAGGGATTCAGTCTTGGCCTTTAAAAGAGCCATTCGCCCGGAGTGATTTCGAGAAACAATATCTGCATAACCTAACGGAGATTTGAATCAGAGCGCTCCTAAATACCAGGTTATATAGCAAAAGCGCTCAGTGGCAAAAGCGCTCAGTGGCAAAAGCGCTCTACCGCAGGTAGGCGAGGGTTGGTATTTTTGAATATTCGGAACTAAAAATAGTAAAGAAATACAATTTATTCTGTATTTACATGGCAGATTGGCAATTTTTCAATCTCTCAAATCAGTTTTCGATATTTGTGTTGCTTGAAAAATTGGTCTTTAATCGCCCGCCAATAAATCCCAAGTGCTCACGCAGCCTTAGAGGCCATCAGGGGTTCACTGTGCGTTTCCTCTGGCGACCCCGTCTTTCCAGGAAGGTAGGGGATTATAGACCGTCCTTCCAGGAAGGCGACCCTTGAGCGCTTATAGTCGGTCACCAAATACCACGCCCTAGTGTCACCCTTCACCTAAAGGGCTAGGTCCACTTCACCCTAAATTTCTTACGTCGGGTTAACACCCTTTCTCTGTCTTGCTTATGGCTTTACTCCTCGTAGATGTTGAGATCATTAGAGGCTGGAAGTGATTAGGGACAAGAAACGTGAAGGAATTTGACCATGGCCTTTTGAAGCAACCATCCCGGCATTCGCCTGGAGTGATTTCGAGAAACTGGAAAACCGAAATCTGGATGGTTGGACAGGGATTCGAACCCGCGTCCTAAGGGATACCGCTCACCCACCAGGCTTCACAATGCGACGTGCGCCACAGTAAAACCTTGGCCTCGTATAAAATGTTAGCCACTGTCTCCACCTGTTCCAGGTCTATTATTACTATTACTCCGCGATTCACAAAAAGTGTGTGGCGGAGGGTGCACTGCACCTATCCGGAAAGGTAATGGTTTGGAAGGGATATACGGGATAAGGCAGGAGGCGCCCATGGGATATTGTGAGGAACCATCCCAGCATTCGCCTGGATCGATTTGGGGGAAACCATGGAAAACCCAGATCAGGATGGCCGGAGTACGGTAGGCTATGCGACGTTCCGTTTAAAAAACGCCTATTTCTTTGGAATAAATTCTGCATCATCATTGCCTTCATGGAAACCCGAGGGAAAAGACTAATCACTAGATTCCTGGACCCGCATTCGGCACTCTCAGTTGGGAGTTTCCCTAGATTAAGCGTTAGCAATATATCACTGCCAGTGTTTACAAAGTACGAAACCTTTTGCTTGAGGCGAATACAATCCCACCGTCTTAAACGTTTCAGAGAAAGCTTTCCTCTACATACCATGTCTCATCTTTTCAGCTTGCGATCAACCAAGAGTGACACAACGCACTGTCGGCAGATTAAAGGAAGTGAGCGAATATGGTCCAAGAAAAAACTAAATCAACATTCAGCAAATAATGTCCAACCAAACTAGGAGGAAACCAGCGAGAAAAGGGATTTGAGCAATGTTTAAGTAAGTGACAGTGTCCGAATAATTCCACCAGTTATATAATTAACCCTCTACTGCAGGGGTGGCCAACCCGCGGCCCGCGAGATTCATTACACTATTACAAAATATATTTATTTTATAATGGCCAAAGTAGTGAAAACCAATTATTAAAAAAAATACATTATTTTTGCATCCATATATTCAAAAATTAGCTGTCTAAATTACGAGAAAAAATTAACTTTGATTTTAAATTAATATTCTTGCGAATATATGACAGATATTGTTAGCATCATTGTTATTATATTATCTATATCAACATGTGAGAATAATAGTAAACACAATAATAATTACTAATTATGTTTCAATTTTTGACTCCAAAACAATGTCTATAGTGGGACTAAATCTAATATGGGGATATATAGGCCTAATGTTATATGCCGCCCGCGGAGTTATGATGCATTTCAAAAGTGGCAAGCAATATCATTTGGGTTGGTCACCCCTGCTCTACTGTATAGACAAGAGATGTAACATTATATCTGATTTCATGTCGACATGTTATTATTATTATTATTCCGAATAAGTCCTCCTTGCGAGTTGATCCGCCTTTTCATTTCCCTCGATTCCCACGTGCCCGGGAACCCATTGAAATTCTATTTCCTTTCTTAGGTGTCGTGCTTTGTTCAAATTATCTATAATGTTATATACTAGATATATATAGTAGAAGATATACAAAGATCGACTTTACCAGGACGGCAATGCGCGATGTAACCGAGCCAAAAATCGTTCACGATACATTTGAGAAACATTCTGGACAGTTGCAGCGAATAATTTGGCCCCGAAGATAGCGAAACGTGCATCCAGTCGAATATATCTGCGACATGATCGAAACGTCAGTTCGTGCTGAATGTTCTCCACCGGCAATTTCGCAATTATGAACGGTTGTATAGGAAGCGTGTCTGTTTCTTCAGGAGTCTTCCGACGACTTGTTGAATCAATGGCAGGTCGGGGTTCTTACCTTCGCCTGGTTAAAGGGGATAGTAGGAGGTATCCCGGGACATTTTGCACGCCAGTGGACAGGTGCTGACCTCATCGTGTTCCGGCATAGATATGGAAGCGTTATTTTTGCACTATTTGTTTCCCAATACCTTCTTTGTTATCAGTATTACAACTGATTTCATGCAATCATCAATCTCGCTTCATGTTTATCTGAACATACCAATTACAACCTACATCCTCAGCTACCTGCTTCACATATTTCTATCTGTGTATTTCTCTACCGTTGCTTCCACTGACCATTTATTCACTCCCTCACGTCTTAAAATCTAGACCACATTTGACTCTTCTTTTTTTCTTAATGTCATGCACTAAAATTAAGTGTGTAGAACCTGGATACAGGACGTGATCTCGATAACTCGGAAACTTTCGACGAATCCGATGATGCCCGAACTGTTAGTTAAGCCGGCTGCCGCCAGAGCGCTGCTTGGCTAACCAGTAAATTTCGGATGGTTAACTGCATTGTCTTTATTTGCACTCATATAGTTAAACGAAATGTAAATTTGAAATAAATAATTGAATTTATTAGGAGATATATCGTTAAAAGGAAATTTAACAGCAATTCCAGCTCAAAGGCTGAAAAGTAACTGCACAAAAATATCAAGCATGTATAAAAAAATTATAACGCGACGATCGTTTTAAATTTATGTGTTGCTATTTGTTTATTTACGTTGACTAATCCGTCAAAGGATCTTTTCTCTAAAGCAGGGGTGGCCAACCCGCGGCCCGCCTTGAAAATTTTTCTGGCCCGCGAGATTCATCACACTTTTACAAAACATATTTATTTTATAATGGCCAAAGTAGTGAAAACCAAACGTATTCAAAAATACATTATTTGTACATCCATATATTCAAAAATTAACTGTTGAAATTATGATAAATAACTAACTTTGATATTGAAATAATATTCTTGGGAATATATGACAGATATTGTTAGTGTCCTTATTAATTATCTATGTTTACATGTAAGATTAACAGTAAACACAAAAATAACTCATTATGTTTCAATTTTTCACTCCTAAAAATGTCTACAGTGGATCTAAATCTAATATGGGGATATAGAATTTTATATGCGGCCCGCGGAGTTATGATGCATTTCCAAAGTGGCCCGCAAGATGATTTGGGTTGGCCACCCCTGGTCTAAAGAGTTAATAAAATCAGATCACAACGATTTTTTCATAGAAGATAAGGAACAGGAAAGTTAACTAAAAACTCTAGGAACGCAGGTAATCACGAAATATACCAATAAAATATATCATTGTTATTTGTTTTTGATATTATAGTTTCTTCACAAAGTTTTTCATAACAATAAAATTTTCAGTAATTTGACGGGCTTGTGGAAGTAATACAAAAACTAGGCTGAGATTAAAACATAATGCGAGGAAGAGATGCGTTGCTCATTGGTTCGCTGCGAGTCTAAATAATTTTGAGTATTCTGTTTACCTTTCATTACGTGCTGTGGAAGTATTTAAAATAGAATGGTAAAGATTGATTTTGCTACGTGGAAAGGTAATTTATTTTTATCATCAGTGCACACTTTAAAAATTTGTAGCTAGCCAAGCACGCAGCCCGTGTATCAGATGACAACAATACCGAACCTCTCTCAGCGACGGTGTTCGCACGGTTGCAGTGAGCAATTAATATCGACTAGCTTGTTAGTTCGATCCGAGACCCCTCCACTGGTCGGCTACAATAGGAAGACCCGTGTTGTCGATAAGACAGAAGAGGGAAGCGACGCACAATAGCTGCGGGTCCCCCGGCTCTCGGGTTACACACAACTCGCCCAGCCCTGCCTGCACAACACCAGTCAGCATGACTGCTATCAAAGTTGTGGCTTCACGAATTATTACAGCAGGGGAAAGATTCTTAGAAACAAACGGAAAGGAAATCTGCCAAAAAAGGAAGCATTAGTTGAAGTGATTTGGCAAAAAATCGAATTCACAGGTATTAACCCTATTTTAATTTTATAACTCCTAACATAACGTCTCGTATGCCTACATTTCCACATATACGACGGGGTACCAAAGAAAAACAGGAATTAATTTATAAAAGCTATATATTTTCAATTTTTTTTAAGAAACAACCTTATCCCCTTCAAAATACTCTCCATTACAACTAATACATTTGTCCCGCCGGTGCTTCCACTGTTAGAAACATTTTCTGTAGTCATCTTTAGAAATGGCTGACGGTTTTTTTTGTTGTTGTTGATCTTTTCAATGTTGTCAAATCGGTATCCTTCCATGCCCCCTTTCATGCGTGGAAATAAGAAAACGCACCACGAAGCCAGGTCAGGCGATTTAGGTGTGTGGAACAGCAGAACGTAACCAAAAACTGCCTAACAGAGACAGCGCGTGTGCAGGTCCATTGTCGTGGTGGAAGAACCAGTGTCCTGTCTGCCACAAATCGGGCCTTATTTGACGAACACTGTTCACTAATCTTCTTAAAATGTCCAAATAAACCGTTTGATTGACGGTCTGATGTGGGGGAACAAACTCTGAATGACCTACCCTCTTGGCATCAAAAAAACAAATGAGCATTATTTTGATGTTTGATTTGTCTTAAATTTTTTTTGGATGGGGTGACCATGACGCCTTCCACTGGCCTTGACTGTTGCTTTGATTCTAGGTCGTAACCGTAGCACCATGACTCGTCACCAGTAATGACCTTTTACACAAAATCTGGATCAATCTGTTGTTTCAAAGCACGACATGTTTCAACTCTACGTTCTTTTTGATTGTCTGTCAGAGCCCGAGGAACAAACCTGGCAGCAATCCTTTTCATTCCCTAATATTCGTTTAAAATTCGCTGAACCCAGCTCCATGATAACCCACTAATCTCAGACAGTTGATCAACTGTCTATCGACTGTCCTGAGAGCAGAAGCTCTCGATTTTTTTCAACATTTTCGTCAATTTGGGCAGTTGATGGACGCCGAGACCGATGTTTGTCATCAATCGGCATGTAGCAATTTTTAGAACGAGCGAACCACTCGTACACTTGAGTTTTTACCACAGCGTCATCTTTGTAAGCTGTTCAGACAGTTTCAGCAGCATTTTTACTGAGTAGAAAACAAAATTTCACAGCTGTACGTTGTTCACTTAAACTTGCCATCATCAAAAACGAAACAATAACAAAACAGCGCCAGCAGAAACAATCACTGCAGATTAACAGAACAAGCCAGGTCGACAACACAGGTGGCACTGAACTGACAATGTGTTGCGCTATAAACGCCTGGCGTCGGATACGCGTACTACACAATCTCCGCCCACGGCAATGCTATTCCGGTTATTTTTGGGTACCCACTCGTATATACTCTGCAGTTCCCAAAATTGTGGGTTGCAAAGGGTGATTTGTACAGAAACTGATCTCTACTCTAAGCATTCAGAATGGTGGTATGAGGGAAGAAAGAATTCATATAAGCATAAGTGCGGCATCTTATTTCTCTAATCTTATCTCTCCTGTCATTGCCGCCCAAGTAGTGAACGTAGTATTTCATCGCACTCATAAGTTATAGTACATGTTCACATGTTTACCAATAAGTTCAAACGAAACCTACGTCGTCTTGTCTGCGAGACAATCCCAGTACAATCTATGTATCACTTCGCTTAAGGACAGAGCCAAGCAGTCACGAATCGGGCTGCTCTAGTCTGTAGTTTCTCTACACTGCACAATCAATCTCTAGCGAAAAGGATTCCTAACAACAGAACAGTAGTCCAAATGTGCACGCAGTAGAGTTATGTACGCTATATCCTTTGTTTGTGCGTTACAATTATTCAAAATTCGATCTATGATTCGCAGTTTTAGGATTAGAGCTATTTACAAACGAGTTCATGTGCAGGTTCCATTTTATGTTGCTGTGTACTGTTGCGCCCAAATATTGCAGTAAATCAACCGTATTGATAGCTCAATAGTTTGTTTTGTACTGCTAACGAACGGAGTCTTTTTGTTAGCTAAGCACACTGCCTTGTACGAGTACCTTCTACAATTCAGTGTATGTTGGCGCAAATATATAGGCGCGTTTCTTTACTAAATAAATACATCTGTAGGGAAGTTGCCTGACCACTGAAAGCTTACTACACAATTATCAGCGATATTAATTGGTATGTTTGTCAGCCAAATAGCAACATTAACAAACCTCGTCTGCCTATCGCTATCCCGTCAACTTCCGCTGCGCAACGATTTTGGGTTCCCAGCTGTAATAACAAAGTTTAACACATCACTGGATATGTAGCACATATGGTATGCGTTTCGAATGCGAAAAAACTCCGCCAGACAATATTAAAGGGATATACAAAAATTCGGTATTGAGTGGTCTCAAAAAATCTTTTCGATAGGTTCCCAATGAAATTTCGAGGACTATCTTGAAAGTATACCTTATCCAATTAAAAAAAAAAAAAAAAAAAAAAAAAAAAAAAAAAAAAAAAAATCATTAAAATCGGTTCACTGTTGGCGAACATATCGCTGTACATACATACAAACAAAAAATATTTTCGAATTGAGAACCTCCTCCTTTTTTGACGTTAATTAAAAAGTAATAGTCCAAGAGCTGGTAGAGGTTTTTGGGTAGGTATTTGATACACATTGAAAATTGATATAACACTTCTTTTGAAATGTCCAAATACAAAACCGAAGAGTGAGCAGTATATCCCAATATACTGCTCACTTGTGTTCAGCTATAACATTCCCGATCACCTGGCACGTATAAAGTCCACCAAAATGACCCGTCATTCAAAAATATTTTGTTCTAGGTGTAAATATTATTCTGCGCAAACGTCAGCATGCCTCAAATATATATTTTCGATACTTATGAAACGCGATTTTGAAAGAAATTTTTTTTCAAGGTTAATAATTCAGCTATACCCCACTACCTATCAGCCAGGTCTTCAATTTTGTACGTGGACATTTCAAAAGAAGTATTATATAAATTTTCACGATGCCTCAAACACCTACCCAAAAATGTATACCAGCGCTCCTATTAACAGCTTATGGCATTATTGGCCACGGTTTGTCCCTGCTTTCTTCAGCACTGCATGTGCCAAGTGCAGCTGTTTTTGCCACCGTGTCTTGGTTTTTATAGAGAAACGGATCCAGGATTTTAGTAATTTCCCGCTAGCATCTTGATATAGGCAGAGAACTTTTCGAACAGGGTAGGGATGTTGTATGAGGACTTAAGAGAAGGGATAGAGTTAAACACGACGCTGATCTACAGACGGCAACGTGACAAGAACTTACGGTAAGAACGTCCATGGGTGGGAAACACCGATACAAATTATCGGTTCGAATACTCTAAATACGCTTCCATTAACGCGCGTTTAAAACGGTAAATGCTTGTTTTGTGTAATGAATTTGCTTTACTGAATTAATAGGTTTCTGAAACTGAAAAATATTTGCAGTCAATCGAGAGATCCTGGTTGAATGGAGAGTCTTCAAAAAGCCTAATCTGGCACTGAGAGAAAGGCCAATAATAAATCGAAAAAGATAAAATGGAAATATAAAAAGAAACAGAAGCGGAGGGATCGAAGTCAGACTTGGTAATGAGCGCATGCCGTGAGTTAGAGTCTGTTAACGTGCTGCGGATTAATACGTCGGGGCGCTATTTGCATTGCGGACGGCTCTTTGACTCATTACCCGGGGGAGGCGACCGTCCTCACTAATTTTATTCAGACCCCAAATCTAATAACGTGGCGGCCGCATCATCAGCACTAATATTCGGCACGCTCCCACTACCTACACTACCGCGACGCTGCTCAGCTCATCCAACAGTCTCCTCCACGCGCTTATCGTTATTTGTCCTACATACTTTCGTTTTTCTTATTCACTATCATTTTCGCAAAGACTTGTTATGCCCTATTAATTACTCAACCACACATTGGGGTTGCATGCATCCTTCCTGCTTTATCAGTAGCCGGATATAGCATTGAAGGAAGAACCTCATTCTCCCAGCCAAGTGTTAGTATTTTTTTTTTTAGGCTCGTCGACGTCGAGGTCATTAGGAGCGCTATAGGACTGCTGGCAAGGAAAGGGGACGAATTCGGCCATTGCCTTTTGAACGAACCATTCACCTGCAGTGATCTGGGGAAAGCATAGAAAATCCAAATCAGGATGGCCGGACGGGGTTTCGAACTCACGTCCTCCCTAATGTGAGGCCAGAGCGTTACCCCACTTCGCTCGGTAAGTGTTAGTAAATGGGACTGTTACACACTGCGGCCAAATTCAGCTGCCTGAAGATTTTTTTTTTAGTGAAAACTTCTATAGACGCCTTAGGCGTTGTTTGGACGCGAGTAAATCTCCTAGTTCGCAACTTCCCGTCACCGACATACTATGACGTGTCGTCACCGTCACGCTATGACGTGTTGTGAGTATGATACGCTCGTTGAACGCTTTAAGGACGGGTAAAATCTTATGAGTTCGTATAGCCAACATGGTAATGTTAACAGTATATCTGTAGTTATAAGTACGACATGTTGTGCTTGGACAGCCATGAAAGTATAGTTTATATTCGCATCTAATATTTAAAAATCATTAAAATCTGTTAACAACTGGGGAAGATATCGCTGAACACATATACAAAAGGGCAATCGAATTGAGAGGCTCCTCCTTTTAGCTCCCATGATTAGCGAGCGTTTGATTGCCCACTGCCTGAGCCGTCAATCATGCAATCAGACACCGCACGGATCAGCTCTCAGCCCACCTGTCTGTCTGGCATGAGTGCTATCGATTACCATAATAGCCCCACCTGTCTGCAGGGCAACGGCAAATCTGAATATACTGTACTACAAGGGAGCTACTGGGAACCAAGTATCCGCCATCTTTCATGAAAGAATATTAGAAGACACTGCAGAAGAAATGTATGAAGAAGTGAAATGAACGCTTAGACACAGAAAAGTGTCTGAACGACGATCGTTGCCTGAAATCAAGCTTCAAGAGACGTCGCAGTAGCTATGTCACGATACCGCTTATTGTTAAGTAAACAAATCGCTTTTTGGGCGACTTTTTCTACTGTATTTCAATCCTTGTCTTATCATTGGTCATTTTACACTTACTCGTATATAATCCTTGCCAAGCTTTTCTGTCAGCCCCTCAATTCTCTCTATATTCCAGATAATTGATTTTAGCTCGACGCTTTTCTGCCTACCTGTCTTTCCAGCTACTTCTGTCCTCTTTTATTTCAAGTCTCTGTCTAACATCTTCCTGTCCCACTTTCTTCACATGACCAATCCACTGTAAGCTTTATTCCTTTCTTTTGCACCAGCTCCTTATTTTCCATCCTCCTGGATAACATTTTGCACCGTCTCTCTCTCGTTATTCACAGCCTTTACAAATTTAATTTTCAATCTCCGTAGGCTACTCTCTTTTGTATTTTTCTTTCGACACAAGGATTAGAGAGGTTTTGACCAGTTCCGCCCTTACTTGCTATTATTTCAAATTCTTTTGTTTACCTGTACTTGTTCTCCCTCTATGTTTATTTAGTTTTCTGCTTTGGCGTCAAGTTCTCAGCTCATACCGGACAGACAGGGACAATGAAACCTTGAAAAGTGCCCTCCTTTGTGGAGGAGCGAACGCAAGCATGTGATAATTGAAACTGCGACACTATGGAAGTAAAAGCCTAAGCCAAAATACCGGTAGTTCACCCGGGTATTCAATTCGATCTATCGATAACAAGCAGTACCTACAAAATGGGATAAACGAAGGAAGTGGTATGAACAGTACAATACAGATTGTCACCTGGAATGTGAGACATCTCTGAATGAAAGATCTGCAATTAGAGAATGTCTGCTTATGTCATCTCCTGTATGATTCATGTTCCATAAACACTATTAAAGCTGTCACATTAACGAAACTTCCTTGCGGCATTTTAGAGCGCTGTGTATCCAACTGTTCCTCCAGTTAGTGTCAAAGACAATTTGACACTCCTTCAGTTTCCAGGACCATCAGAAGTTAGGATCGGTTTCCTACCAACTTAAAAATTTCAATTACTATTTCTTGAATGCGCAGTTGTATTAACCTGAAAGCAGTACAACATACAGTATTAGGACGCACGGCTCAACTTGTGCCCTAAGACACTACGTCGAACAGGTGAAAGACAATCACTCTCAACAAGAGACATTAGGCCCGTTAACACGCACAGTTTTTCCGGCGGTTTTGGAGCGTACGCTCCGGGCGCGCGCATCAATCCTTTACGTGTAAGTGCTCGGTGGTCAGAGAGGCCTGGCGCGCGCTCCGAATGCGCACATCTGGCGCGCAGGTCTAACGGGGCCTTGTGTTTACACGTGCATTATCGGTCTGCAGTCTTGATGCGTCAGTACAAGTTCGTTGTTGGTTCGAATTTCTAGGTGACTTTAACTTTACCCTGCTTTAACAGATAAAAATCTAAATCATGAGAAATGTGGTCAAGAGATAATTTGGAAGGATTTATAGAACTTGAATTTTCTATGTTTTTGGAAGGTTAAATCAAATGACTACAAAAATAAAAATTTAAAAAAATCGTAAATATGATTAGTTAGTAGAATTCAGCAGGGTAAATGTATGTGAAAGTTAAAGATTTCGTCACTGAAAGGATTCAAGAAACTCGGCGGCAATTCGAAAAGAACTGAGAAAAATATATGTAAGCAATTTCAAATCTTGGAGGGATAGTTCAGTTGCCAAAAAACGAAGAGTAGGAGGCAAACATTACTCTGCAGTTATGCTCTTCCTCATGATATTTGTGGAGATATTAACTTTAACTTCACCTTTTTAGGTAAGTGTGTCAGGTATTGGAATAAGATACAAAGGGAAATGATGAACAATTTACCAAAAACGTTGAAAGAATTTAAAGTTAAAATTTTTAGAGGGCAAATATAGGTGGGTGCAGGAAAGGGGGAAGCTGGGTGTGTAGGGAAATTGCCACAGGAGCGTGCGCTCCATTGCAAATTAATGAAATATTCTTATTATTAAAATGTAGTTATATATGGAACTGTCGTTTCGTAGACAATTTTTTAAATCATCTGGTTCATTTATTTTCCCGTTGCTCTCACTAAAGAGGCATGTGTCCATATAGATCTCTAGTTTCGTGCCATCTTTCCGCCCATATGCACTTTGTTTATTTAATTCTTTCTGTACAAAAAAAAAAAAAAAAAAAAAAAAAAAAATATGTAAAGCAGCTCATATTGCTCAGTTTATGTCATTTCTTTTGGAGGATATTTTAAATACACTTATAAACACAAGCACAACTAACAAAAACAACAACGACCTGAAAACCGAGTGTTGCAAGCTGGACCGTCTACAAAACTTTCCAACCCGGCGGAAAGTCCACGCGCCACGGGATAACGGTCATTTTTGGCGCGTACGCTCCAACCCGCAGTCCTGGCGCGCGCGACTGGAGTGTTGACCATTTTTCGTCGCACGCTCCAGGAGCGACGGTCCAACCTCACGCTCCGACGCGGCAGTCCGGAGCGTACGTGTAAACGGGCCTATTATCTCGCGTACGCAGAAGCACAATCGATATTTTTTTCTTTTTCTTTTTTACTTTTTTTCTGTATCTAGTTATCTGTGCTGCAACGATGTTTGACAATGGCACTCCTGTGGTTCTCCAGCTTCCCTGTTCACCATTTCTGTCTTCGCGACTTCCATCTAAAGAAACCACCTTAATGGACGCTATTCTAGAGCTTTGGACAGAATCCAGAACAGCTCAGAATTCTAGGCTCTAGCAGATTGCCCTTCAGCACTACTACCAACAATGGAAAAAACGCCAAGAGATAAGCCAGATTTGTTATAATTACACGAGTGGGTTTAGTTTTCAGCAACATTCGTACAGCCAGTGTAAAATTATTAGAACGTGTATAACAGGGGAGCATTGTGTGTCCGACCAGGCACTCGCTGAGTACAGGTGTCGTCTGGTAGAGTCCCGCCGCCGCAATCTCTATGCTAAGCAGGCCCCCGCGCTCGTTGCCATGACAACCGCAGTCCCTACACCCCGCAATATTGCGGGGAGATCCGACCGCGAAAAAGGCACCGCCACAGTTATTTAAAGAAAAAGGGCACCTGGGCCCCTCATAGAGCACGACAGGAGTACCAACTTGTTACAGCCCGCAGCTTTCTATTAATTTCAATATTATTGATCAAGCACACTGCAGTTGGAGAGAAACATTGATTAATTATAAATTTTTATATCTTTCCGAAGAATGAGTATTGTTTTGATGGCTGTAAATTGTTTAAATGAAGTGTAATACGATTAAAAGAAGTATAATAATGTGTGAAATGTTAATTAATGAATTGTAATTAAGAATATTGTGCAAGTGATAGTGTTTTAAGTATGATTTTCGGCGATATGGAATTGTTTAAATTTGTAAATTTTTTGTTTAAATGCCGGTAAATAATCTCCATTTTCGTTTTAAAATGTTTATTCATGACTACAGAATAATTTTTTATAGGTTCTGATTGTTTTTGTACTAATTCTATTGTTTGGAGCGATTGTTAGCGAACCAGTGATGGGCGGCGATTGTGATGTCTCGAAATTTCTGTGCCACGAATTCAGGCTACCGAGACAGGGGCTGCCGAGTTCACTACAGTTTGCATGAAACTATGTCTATAGGATGCTGTATCTGTAATGTGTATTAGAGTCTTTGGAAGGAGCTGATGCCATACCTAGTCCGTGTATGTGTTTATGAAGAGATCGGCGGAATAAAACGTTAGATAAACGTGTACCTACGTCCGAGCGTGGTGGGTGAGCGGTTAACGCTCTGGCCTCGCATTCTGGATGACGCGGGTTCGAATCCCCGTCCGGGCATCCTCATTTGGGGTTTCCACGGTTTCCCCAAATCACTGCAAGCGAATACCGGGATGGTTCTTTCAAAAAGCCATGGCCAAATTTCTTCCTATTCCTTGCCCTCAGTTCCTTCCTGCCTCTAATGACGACGTCGACGAGGCGTAAAGCCACAAGCAAAAAAGAAAGTGTATCGATGCTGTTGTTATTTCAACTACCTGATCATTCATAAGTTATTGCAATTATCGTACTTTAGTGACTGACTTACAAAAAAAATATGTAAATTTGAGGTCTAATTAATTACCTTACAGCAATTTACAGAGAGTTGCTTATCAAACTGCTCGTCAATATGTGTATAGAGTAGCATTAATATTTATAAATCATCAATTTAGATTGTTCTCATAATTTTGGTTTTATCAAAGTTGATCTTTTCGGCAGCAAAATTTAATTTATTAACGTGCATATACTATGCGGAAAGTAAACTGTAGGTTTCTTGAAGAACTAAATAGAAGAAGCGAATATATATATAAACGAGATACTGAAGACGGACAAAATCCCTCATGTCCTTCCCGCAAACAGATATCAGAAATTAAGAGTGTGCCAGGCAGCGATTCCCCAGCTGTGGTCTGCAGGATTAACATTATTCATCGTTTGCTTACTGACTATTAAGAGTCTATCCAGTATATAATTCATTTTTAATAGTTCACATCCAATCTCATAACTGTGATTTAGATTTATTACTGTACAATGAAGCAGTAAAATGTGTCCTCCGTCAAGTCCATATAAGTTAGTGGTACGTAGAATTATTTTCGCCATTTTACTGATCCTTAGTATGAAAAAGGTTGAGAAAGGCTGGTATAAGGGTTATTATATTGCCGTTCACAGGATGAAGATGGTTAACAACACACAAACTTAGCGACAGTAAGCTGGGAATCTCGGCAGCGCAATTCACTCCGCCCCCCCCCCCCCTTTCCCAGTTGCTGTAGCAACTCACTAGTAGATTTATACATCAACTAGTAACATTACTCACAAGAAAAACGCAAGTTCGGAAGCTGTCCCATGACGCTGATAAAGGAAAAGCATCTAAGAAATAGCCTCGTCTGAAGATTTTAGTTTTAAGTACCTGTGGGACGTCACTCTATACGCACCGCGGTGCAACCCAGGACAATCGGGGCAATTGCCCTGCTCAGCGTCTATACAATGGCGAAATTGAGCCTCTCCTCATGTACAGCTTCCAAAATTTCTTCTCGGTTGTTTAGCATGATAAGTACTGCCGTGCACGACGTTTCGGCAGGGAACTTCGCTGTCTTTATCAGGTGAAGTTGAAGGTCTAAGCGGTTACTGTGACAACACGCACCGAGCGTGGTGGTGTAACGGTTAGCGTTCTGGCCTCGCATTCGGGAGGATGGCGCGGCGGTCCGAATCCCCGTCCGGGCATCCAGATTTGGGTTTTCCACGGTTTCCCAAATCACTCCAGGCAAATGCCGGGATGCTTCCTTCAAAATGCCATGGCCGAATTCCTTCACATTCCTTGCCCCCCATTCTTTCCCGTCTCTAAAGACCTCGTTGTTAAGAGACGTTAAGCAGTTAAAAAAAAAAAGACACCACGTCACCTAATGTGACAGCCTCGCGATTCTGGCATAGTAAAATTGGCATGTTTCAGGACTATATTAACAGCAGCAAGAATCAGCTGTAAGTTGCTGCATGATACCAGTTGAAAGTAAACAGGCACATCCCTCACTCACCCCAGCCTCGTAGTATGAAATCCGTCGCGGTACTAACAGTATCTTAGCCAGCCGCCCTTATTTCCTCACCTAACCATCGCAGAGGTTATCTCCTCCCACCCACCCCCAAGGATAAAGACACTTTTTCCATCTGCCCTGTATCTTCTTTCATAATTTTCGTGTATCTATATCCGATGGACCCATTAAAATGGGCAGACTCCTGGACGCGTGGGGAACATCACTTCCTACACCAGTGATCTTATTCTTTAGTAATTACTAATTATAATGCACGCACAGAGGCGAGCAGTAGTAACGGATGGCCGCCGTGTTTGAAGTGGAGAGTATGGCGCTCTCAGTCATTAAAAAATACGCGGACGCATATGAGGTCCGCTGCGGAAAGCTTCCTATAGAGCAGCTGCTTATATATATATATATATATATATATATATCAAGGCCTCATAACAGGCCGAGTCTTGTCTTCAAGCCACACGAGATCATCTCAAATCACCAAGGAAAGCCAGTCAAGTTGCATTCACGGGCAACTCATTCTCCAGCTGCACAGAAAGTAGGACCAGCTACAAGCACTGTGCTAACAATAATGTAAGAATGCCAACCGAAATAAACAACCAATCAACAATCATCCAGCTTCTAACACAGCTGGTAACTGTTATGCTGCCTAAGATTGCACGTCAGTAATAAACTGCGCCATTCAACTAATAAGAATACCAAAGGGGTTTCCACACAGGTCGTAATCATTACGGCCAAAGCCGGCTTGCCCCCAAAGTGTATAAAAGAGAAGAAAAAATTCAGCAAGAAATCCAGCGAAACCACAGATTAAGCTACAAACCGTAGCGGGGCTGTTCATACGCCGTTGAGGCAGTGATTTAAAAAAAGCCCGCATAGATCACTAGGTCTCGACCCTCTCTCGAAAAAGACAACGGCTGCCATCAAAAAATGCTACCACTGCCAAGGATTCCAACGAAGGCGAAGGACTGCCGGATCCAAGCGAGGTGTATTCACTGCAGTGACAACCACAACGTCATGGTTTGCACACGTCCACGCGAATCCACGGCAAAGTTTACAAACTATGGCACTGACCATGCAGCCTGCTATGAAGGCTGCCCTGTGATGAAACAGCTAAAAGAGTCGGCCACAGACCAGCCGAAAGAAGGCAAATGACGCCAAAGTCAGTCAAGATTCGAACAGTCAACCAAGCTGTTGCAGATCTCGACTGCCGACCGACAGATACACTGGCAGTGGTGCAACCACCAAGGAGGAGAACAGATGCGACGTGATTAACTGTTAGGAAGAGTCAATCAGCTGCTAACGACGTAGCTAATAAACAACGATGATTCTTAAGAGTTAACACTATCCCTGAAGAAGGTTTTTAAGTAATAAATTATAGCTTTATGCCTCGTCGACATCAAAGTCATTAGAGGCGGAAAAGAAGTGGGGGGTAAGGAACTGGACGGATTTGGATCATGGACGTTTGAAGGAACCATCACGGCATTCACCTGGAGTGATTTTGGGATACCATGGAAAACCCAAATCTGGATGGCTGGACGGAGATTCGATCCTGCAGCCTCCCGAATGCGAGGCCAGAATGTTACCGCTCACCTCACTGACGCTCATAGTCCTGTTCCCCTTTAATCCGCAAATGAAGAGATCCCAAACCAAATCCAATCAGACATGTAATAGTAGAGCTACAGAGGTGGCGCGATAGCAGTGAGAGCCATTCGGGCGCGTGTAACGGCTCGACTTACCACTTCACCTGACGATGGTCACGAAGGTAACTGTCGAAACATCGAATATGGTAGAATTTATCCGCGAAGAATGTTTAGAAATATGGTTAAAGTGTCTTTCAGCACCGATGGTCAAATGAGAAGCATCGTCAAGGTGTCTATGAAAGAGGCGAATAAAATTATATCACTGCATGCAAAGTGTTACAGACACAAGTAGGTAACATAGTAGTGGTAGTGACGCTGAGGTTGGGGGTATCCGTCAGCGCGCTGACACGATTTCGCTGGTAATTTGGCGGCTGTCGCGCGTGATGGATGAGCGGAGCGGACCTACTAACGTCGACAAGTCATCGTCGTGAGGGGGAGACGGAAAACATGCGAGGCGGGGTTAGAGTCTCAGTAAGACGAAACACTTTTACTGTTTTTTCTCAGTTTGAGAAGTGCGATTATAAATTAAAGCTTTACGGTTCCACATACACATAAGATTTCACACATGTATGTGCAGCTATTGAAGTGGTGGGTCTTGCCAACAGCAACCACAGAGTATGTCGAAAGGTCTGTTTTTGAAGAATGGATCTTCCAACGCCAGTTCCCTGCCCTGTGACCGGTTAGCTTTGTTAAACACATCTCAGCGTTAAGTGGCCAATAAACGATCAGGACCAACATTATTGTCAATGTTCTCTTCAATATTGACGGAAGGTCATATAGATGGAAATATTAATCGTCTAGGAGCGTACTGAAGCGTCCTATCAATATGAACGGATATTGATAGAAAACTGATAAAAAAAATATAAGCACATTATGTGGCCCGTAGGGGATCAGTATTTACTGTCAATATTCGCTTCAATATTGATGCTCCATACTGAAGCGCGCAACAATATGCTTCAATATAAACGCAGCAATATTCTCGCGAATACTCATTCTGGCTAAAGTATTCGTACTACATGGTCGATGCTCGGTGGGTCAGCCATATTCACTCTTCGCGGTCTCACAAGCAACTAATATTGAAGGAAACATTAACAACAAATATCCTAGACGTTTTTCAATATTGACAGAAAATATAATTTTATATCAATGTCCGTCATTATTGATAGGACGCTTCAATATGCTCCTAGACGATCAATATTTCCATCAAAATGGTTCTCCGTCAATACTGAAGCGAACACTGTCAATAAAATTGATCGTCTAGGGCCTACTTAACAAGTTTACTGTCAATATATCCTTCAGTTTCAGTTGTTTTTTTTTTTTTTTTTTTTTTTTTTTTTTTTTTTTTTTTTTTTTTAATTGCATTTGGCAACGAAGGCCATACAGCCAGCTCAATGTAATTTTTTGTAGCTTTCAGTGTATATGTCGTCATCAAGTATACTGTATTTTTCCATTGTATGGACGCCACAGGACGGACAGGACACTCACACAGACACACAACACTTAACATCCATGCCCGCGGCCGGATTCGAACCGGCGGCCTTCAGCACGCGGAGCCAGCACTCTAGCCCCTACGCTACCGAGGCCGGCTCAGTTGCCTGTGAGACCGCGAAGTGAGAACATGCAGCGCGAATACTTCTGCCAGGATGAGTGTTGATGAGAATATTGACGCGTTTATATCGAAGCATATTGATGTACACTTCAATATTGACACTTCAATATAGAGCGTCAATACTGAAGCGAATACTGATC
The DNA here is from genome assembly GCA_031002005.1 of Vandiemenella viatica. Lineage (NCBI taxonomy): Eukaryota > Metazoa > Arthropoda > Insecta > Orthoptera > Morabidae > Vandiemenella > Vandiemenella viatica. Next base: position 35,066,079 of record CM061918.1, read on the forward strand.
GTGTAGGAATTACATTAGTGATTTTCCCAGTTAGTTCCCAAACGGGGGGGGGGGGGGTGCTGACGGCCAACCGCTTTCCAGCATTATAGCAGGCTTCATGGCACGCATGAAAGAAGTTTTTGATTGTATTCCACCATTTTATGCAGCTGAAAGAGGATTTAGCGCAGTCAGAAGTTTAAGAAACATATTGTGAATAGCGGAACGCGAAGATCTAAAACTGCTGACGAAAAATCATGCATCAAAATGCCGAAAAATTAGTTTTAATACACTGACCTCAACTTTCTAAATAATAAGATTAGATCAAACTATGATGACTACATAAATTTTGTAAATATCTTTTCATAAAGAAATTTTAAAAATCTGTTTTTTGTCTTTCAGTCTAAGGTATAGTACATTCCGCGTAAGCATGTGCGCCATCGAACCACTGTTTGGAAAAGTAGGTTACTAAAAAACTAAGCGCTGCAGATTACATTATTGAATACAAGAAGGGGATTTTATGTTTTTTTTCTGAAAAGCAGGTCTTTTTTTATTTATTTAATGGAGAGGGCGGCTGTATGGAACCTTTGATTTACACCATACTGCCCCTCAGGGTCTAAAGTATAAACGAACAAAGACTCAGTAATAACTACCAATACAGCTGCAAAACACAATTTTTCGGAAGATACTGCTTAATCGGCACCCTCAGAGTAAATTATTTACGCGTCTATGTTAACTAATGAGGCAACCAAGGTTAGAGATTCAGGATCGTAACTGCGTTAATTCTATTAGATTTTCATAATGTCCTTCGGTAAAATATTTAACGAAAGAAAAATTTGTTTGTTACTCGTACATATTTAACTTGCACCTCATCTGCTTTCGGAACACGTAACAACATAATGCTTTGTATAAGGATTTTGTAATTTTATTCAATTTACAACAAAGGACTGAACAAATATACAACCCCGCCAGTGTGGCTCACTGCACACTGGATTCGGGGGAGGGGGGGGGGGGTACAACGGGACAAGGCACGAACCCAGTCCACGGCGGCTTTTATACGGTTTTCACATCTCCCAAGGCGAATGAAGGAACTGTCCCCAATATGCACCTCATAAACATTTCACGAACTAAAAATACACTATCGCAAACATAACTCAGTTACACTTTTTTTTACTTATTGCTTTACGCCTCGTCGACGTTCAGGTCATTAGAGGCGGGATGGGACTGGAGACAAGGAACGGGAAGGAATTCGGCCATGGCCTTTTTGAAGGAAGCATCCCAGCATTCGCCTGGAGAGATTTGGGGAAATCATGGAAAATCTGAATCTGGATGCCCAGACGGGGATTCGAACCGGCGTCCTCCCAAATGCGAAGCTAGAGTTACACATTTCGCAGACAAATGGCAAAACTTCACTTCCTCAGTTACCCATCAAGGGCAACCGTAAACAGTGGTGAAGAAGACTAAAGAATTATACACATTTTTCCCCTCAAGATTTTACGACTTGAGTTTTCGTCATCAGGCCACGAGCTCCAACCAAGAAGGAATCGTGCAATACGAGTAGTTCCGTTCTGGCATTCGGGAGGACGCCGGTTCGAATCCCCGTCCGGGCATCCTGATTTGGGTTTTCAATGGTTTCCCAAAATCACTCCAGGCGAATGCTGGGATGCTACCTTCAAAAGGCCATGGCCGAATTCCTTCATGTTCCTTGTCGCCAGTTCGATCCCGCCTCTAATGACCTCGATGTCGACGAGGCTTAAAGCCATAAGTAAAAAAAGAGTAGTTCATTTCTCGATACCAAGTGAACTGCAGCTATTATATAGATAGCGTGGTTATTACCGTCAGCCGTAAACTTAATTTGCTGGTTACACACAACGCACCAACCTTCAACGGATGTTTCAAGAGAACTGTTTACAGGCGACACTGATATGTCAAGTTCTGTAACAAAATTGTCATCAGACTTCTATCAATCCTCAGAACTCAGCTGCCAGAGGTTGCGATATATACATCTATACAGGGTGTTACAAAAAGATACGGCCAAACTTTCAGGAAACATTCCTCACACACAAACAAAGAAAATATGTTATGTGGACATGTGTCCGGAAACGCTTACTTTCCATGTTAGAGCTCATTTTATTACTTCTCTTCAAATCACATTAAACATGGAATGGAAACACACAGCAACAGAACGTACCAGCGTGACTTTAAACACTTTGTTACAGGAAATGTTCAAAACGTCATCCGTTAGCGAGGATACATGACCTCCACCATCCGTCGCATGGAATCCCTGATGCGCTGATGCAGCCCTGGAGAATGGCGTATTGTATCACAGCCATCCACAATAAGAGCACGAAGAGTCTCTACATTTGGTACCGGGGTTGCGTAGACAAGGGCTTTCAAACGCCCCCATAAATGGAAGTCAAGAGGATGGCGGTGAATCGAGGAAGTACAGTACATACTAACGAAACTAAAATGAGCTCTAACATGGAAAGTAAGCGTTTCCGGACACATGTCCGCATAACATATTTTCTTTGTTTGTGTGTGAGGAATGTTTCCTGAAAATTAGGCCGTACCTTTTTGTAACACCCTGTATATTTATAAACGCGGAATGCTGGAAGAAGGCAAAATCTGTAAAGGGCAATTACAGTAAGACCGACCTAAAGCTTAGACCAACCGCTTTGGTATTATTACACGAAGCAAAATATATCGTTTCAATTATGGCATAGGTACCCCTACCACTAACTACAGACACCGCAAAAGCACCCAATATCTTTATTCGTCGAAATTTCGAGACCAGTCTGGTGGGGGACTTACTAAGGTTAGGGCCGGTTGTTTTGGAGGACGTTGGTACTAACTTCTTCCGAACATACATGTTTTGGCTTTTCTCGATACCAAACGTCGTGGGCGGGCGAAGACGCAGGTTCGAATACCCGTCCAGCCATCCAGTTTTGGGTTTTCCATGATCTCCTGAAATCACTCCACGCCAATGTCAGGATATTTCCTTCAATAGGCCGGGGTCGATTTCCTTCCCGCTCCTAATACCCAGCCCTATTCTGCGTCAAATGACGTTGAAAAGGCGTAAAACATCACGCAAAAAATAAACAAATTGAAATCACTATTATGAATGACGAGATCGTTTCTTTAAAAAACCATGGACGAATGTGTCAACTTTGATTGACGTGCCATAAGATCCTTATTAATTAAGAAAAACAATTGTCAGCAATTGGAGACTGCCGACTGAAGTGGAAACTTAGAACTATTAATATATCATATGATCAACACGTCATGACTATAGCTGCAGGTACAAGGGCGGATCCGGGAGGTGCTTGAGCGGACTTTGGTTTGGTTGGTTTGGGGGGGGGGGGGAGGGGCTTTGAGTGGGGCAAAGGGTAGGTTTTAGTCTCCTGGGTCCTCGGATTAGTAGAGCTAAAAAAATCCAAAATTACAATGTCGAAGGTGGACCTAGATGCTTTGGGAACCGCCCCTGCGCAGATATAAAGTTAACATTAGCAAGTCTGTGACGCGAACTCAAGATTTTACCTATCTAAAGAAGTTTTCACTTCAAAAAGTTATCTTTCCAGGAAATTATTAGGGGCAAGAAAAGGGCTTTCAGTGATTTGGAGTAACCGTAGAAAACCGAAATATGAATTGCCTTATCGGCGATAGAATTTGTATCCTCAAGAATGAACTGTTACCAGTCACCCACTAGGCTCGATTAAACTAAAAAGTATCCCTGCGAACTATTTCAATAAATTAAGGATTCTGTATGAAATCAACCTTCGTACTACTGGTACGATTTTTACATACCACGTTTATAAGGTTTTGTTTTATCCCTTGTGTTAGTTCATATTATTTATTCTAGATTGCTTTTTCTCACATTTACGCATTTTGTGTCTCTTCTTTTTAAGAAAACACTGAATGGCGTTAGGGGGCGTCCATTAATTACGTGGGTATTTTTCCGGAATTCCGGACTCCTTCCCCCTCTGGGGAGATTTGGTGAGATCTGGTTGGACCCCTCCCCCCCCCTCCCGGCAGATCGACCTCGTAGTTTTGTTGAGACGTTTTTTTTCGTCGCTCTTTTAACTTTACTGTCCTTCAAGAATTTCAAAAGCTTACGAGAGATTTCCGTCGACCGCCCCTCCCCACCTTCCGTGATATTTGGTGAGATTTCGCAAGCCCCCCCCTATTTCACCTCACGTATTTAATGGACGCCCCTTGTATTGTGTTCAGCGATGAAGACCAGTTCTACAATATCTGGTATGACCATCGTCGGCTAGTATGACGGCGACATGGGAACAGGTCTCACTCTTCCAATGTTATGGAGAGTAACAGTGGTGTTACTACCTGTGCCATGACGTGGAGAGTCGTCGGGTATCACTCCAGGTCACGGCAGGTAGTGATTGAGGGAACTTAGACTGTATAACAGCACGCCAAGAACATGCTGCGTTTTCCTGTGTTACCTCTCACGCGACAGTATCGCGATGTCATTGACAAAGCCCGTCCTCACATGTCTCCCGACGGACTGTCTGACTGAGGTACTCTAGTGGTGAGCAAGATCCCCAGATGTGTGGGACCAGTTACAAACGTTGTGGGACGGCTTGCCTCCACGGCTTTATGGCACCCTACCCACAGAATCAGATTTTATTTTTAACTGCTTTACGTCTCTCAACATCGAGGTCTTTAGAGACGGGAAAGGATGGGGGCAAGGAATGGGACCATGGCCTTTTTAAGGAAGCATCGCGGCATTTGCCTGGAGTAATTTGGGAAACCATGGAAAACCGAAATCTGGATGCCCGGACAGGGATTCGAACCACCGTCCTCCCGAATGCGAGGCCAGAACGCTATCCGTTACACCACCACGCTCGGTGCAGAATCAGAGCATGCATCCAGGCCATAGGGGGTTCAATGTCATGCTGATAAGTGGGCTCATACTGCAAAATTCTCTTTTAATTTGGATTAGATTTAGCGATCACTGAAATAACGTCGCGTACACTCTGAAACCCTGAAGTTTCATTTCGCTTCTTCCTCCCCTCCTGGGTACTTCACTTCTTTTTTGTCAAGCAGTGTATTTGCTTTCGTGTATAAATACAATTTCTAATTGCATGACGGATATAATGAACCTTAATTCGGCTTCCTGCCTCGAAATCCGGGGCAGGACAGAGAGTTAGCTGGTATGACAAGAGACTGGTTGTTCCTGCGTATCTATCATAAACACAGACAGTCTGCAAATACTCGAAACAGGTGGAGGTGTGAAAAACGGATCCTGTCGCAGTCTGAGCTATGAACTGCATCAGAACAGATGGCGCCGTAAGTTTTCAGCAGAGAAAAATGGGTGCAGTTTGAGGAATGTCTGATACGCAGCACAAATCGCTACCAATGAGACCGTCACGTCAGCTCGGCATTAGAGCATACACAAAGCCAACTTGTTTACCTGCGTAAATTTTGACTAGATCAGCCTTTCCCAACGGCGGACCTCTCAGAGATTAGACTACAATCGTCACGGACACCTTAATAACAATAATAATTATACTAACAATAATAGGAAGTTGCGTAGACTAGAACTGTCTTTTCATAGCTCGACTAGCATCTCACACAATTTGGCCATAGTTCGCGTTTTCTCAAGCCTCCGTTTATGCTTTCGTCATTAGGAATTTTATTTTGTCCGCATACACCAGACAGGAAAACTCTGATCTATTTCTTTTGCAGTTACATGTAGAAATGATAAATTATTATTTAATAAATACGAAAATGTAACTGTTCTTGGGATTATGTTTATTGTTCATCTCGTCAGAGATACAATGTTTGATAAAAAAAAAGTTAGCAGTTTATTCATTATGTAAAGTTTTTTCTAATTAATTGAAATTGCATATCTTATATTCCCATTTCTGGAGCGATGTGTAGTAATATTGCGAGTTAATCGATAGCAACTGATCGGCTACGTCACCAGCCATTAAGTCACTTTCAATGTTACACAGCGTGTTTCTTGATTTCACTTTCAGAATGTTATTTACTTGTCCTTTTTTGTCAAGTGTACGTTGCTAACTTGGAGTTTGAACTTTGCAATTAGAAACTGAGTATTTTTTTTTTTTGTTTTGCTAAACATATGTATGTTTGGGAGACGAATATTAATTTATAGTGAGGTGTGGTTGTGGAAAATGTTTAAGGTATTCGTTAAATTTGTGTGTTCGTTGAGTACACGTTTTCCAGAAGTTACTGCTTTTGTATTTGATAGTTTTATTTTTGTATAGTTATGTGTTCGGTGTTGTTGAGTTCAGTATTTATGTTTGCGAGAGAATGCTTATTGTCTAAAACAGCAAAACGACTAAATACAATCCCAACAATAAATATTTGCATTGGCGTTTATATTAAATAACAATTTACTCTATGTTTATCTACTCTTCACCTGAACTGTAAACCTGGAATGCAGTACAAAAAAAAAATTATAAACAAAATGGCATTTGGAGATCGTGAAACCTTCATAGTTATATTCTGGTTCTGCAACTCCTTTTTTATTCAGATATTGGTGTATATGCATTTGACGAAGAAACAGGTATATCAAGTACCGAGCCAAACATAGCATTATTTTTTTAATTGAAATTTTATATGTTTGCGTAAATTTGCTTTCGAAAATGCTATAACACACAATATACAGTGAAGAAGCCAAAATACTCCATATTGACTTAAATGCGGCTATCACATGTTACGATCGAGTCTGCATACTGCTCTCCGAATGTGGTGGGTATGGTGGCCGAACGGAAACATTACTACTACTACGATTCCCGTCTCGGCAGTCCAGCTGAATTCCACAGAATAATTCCTTCATAAAGGTATTGGCAGAATTCGTACATCTTCCTTGTTAATCTCATTCAAATGCTAATGCACGGACAGACCAGACAGGCAAAAAGTTCAAACTGTACGGTTTGACATCTCTTATCATCAGTAGACAACACTCCAATTAGTGTTATGAAATAAATTTTACGTGCGGAGACTTCTACAATTTTCTTATACAGTACAGAAACATTATTTTTCAACATTTTAAATATAATATTTGGTTTTGTGTCAATTCGAAATCTGCAACTTACTCAATTTTGGTGCTACTAGTGCGTGACTGACGAACAGGCAGCGAATGTGGCTCTGCTTTCGTAGAATACGGAATATGAATGACGATGACTTCCAGCTTTTAAAATGGCGACCGAAGACATGATGGTAAATGTCCTTTTCGAACAAAAAGCCACAGGAATTGCAAGAAAAGAATGAACCGGATCCAGAGACGTTAAGACAGACAGTCCACCAGGATTTGAAGCAAATTACTGCAAGAATGGAAATTAAGATGCGATTGGTCTGTGTACACGTTAAAACAGGAAACAGACAAGAACACTGAAGATACTAATCTCTAAGAAACGGAAATCTTGATAATGTGAGAGGAAGTTAATAAGCGGTAGAGATTTTCGAAAAAAATCATTTATAGCAAGATCAGTTTAAATGACATGTAAAAATACGCCGAAACGGCAAACCAATGAAAAAGTAACATCCGCGGTTTATAAGGTTCAAAACACATTTATGTTTTGGAAGCAAATGGAGAAGAAAATGATTAATCGAAGAGTCAAAGACATTTAAAAACGGCGTATTGCGACAATACGTCTGATCAACCACAAACTGGGGTTATCTAAAATAAAATTTTATCCGCAAACTGGCGTGCATCCTGCAATATTTGTAAAAGCTTACTGTTCCCAGTCATCAGATAAGGATGAATTATTTAATACAGTAAGGACACACAATAAGGAGAGTGGTTTTCACGGAGCTGTGCTTCCGCTGAACATTTTAGTTTTTACGAATTTTTAAAACACTTACTGGACAGACGCTGCCCAAACAGGAAGCAGTGGAAGGTGAAAACTACTTCAAAAATGATAGGCACTATGGCAAATGCGACGGCAGTGGGAATTTTTCGAGAACTGGTATTCTTGGACGAGATCATTGAGGATGGCGAAAATATCGCAGTGCTACAGCAGAAGTTGCCGAACGCAATGCAAGATAAGTTAATTGTAAACAAGCGAGGTTATATCGAAGAAGTCTTAGAGGCGGTCATACAGCTTGATACATGGAATGCCTCGTTCGGACAACTGGAAATGTGAATACCCAAATGAGAAGGGGCATGACTATCTGAACAACAAGCGTTGTTCCACCCTATGCCAACAACTATTTTTTTGAATTGTCCAGTATTTGAGCGCGTTATCAGAATCGTAGCAGCGTTAAAACCGATATTGCTGTGTAATTTTGACTAAGTGTTTAATAAAGTATATTTTCTTAATTGCGTGCGCGGCGAAGCATAAGTTGATAGTATTTTCCCTGGTGATTTGTATTCTTTACAGGACAATAGTATGAAACCAAACAAACATCCATATCTCTGAAAATCTTAGTTTATCTCAGTCTCAAAACGTGGTGGTTTACGGACGAGCTTGATACTCGTGAAAGTTGTTTAATATTTGATATTTAAACCAACAATTTCATTTCAAAATCTCACAGAATAGCTTCGTGGAAAGGACCAGCTAAAAAAGCAATCTCCCACAAACCCAGAAGGTGTGGTGCTCTGGTTTAAATCGGCCCGTTAATATCTGAGCCAAGAAACTATTACGGTTGTGAAACAAAATCAAATAATTGTTACTGAAATTAACTATAGCAAATTTCAAAAAAGGTTAAAAAAAACAACATTGTTGTACGTAATTAAATGATTTTCATATAGGTCGGAAACTGTCTCGTCAAAAGACAAATTATAACTAAAAAATAACTCGGCGAAAGTAACACACTATTTAAAACAAAAATTGAAAAAATCATCCTGCAATGGTAAACAGCGGCAAAAGATATAGTTGTGAGGGTAATAACATGCTGGCAGAGTAAGCTGCGGCGATATCTCGACTATCGATGTCTGCTGGACGCTGGCGCGGGGCACAGACCGCAGAGGTACTGGTGTACCGCGGGCTTGCATCTCCGCGTTGGCTAGGTGCCAGCCAATCGATACGACCGCACCCGCGCTGCCGCTCCTAATCGCTACTATATCTCCCTCCACACACAGGGCAGGGCAGCGCTGGTCAGTAGAACACGAGATTCCACACTGGGCTCTTCAGAAAAAAGAGCGAAATAATCCTTACTATGATCAGTGTCAACATCACTTACAATCTCTCTTACAACCACTGTATATCGTGGCACCTTAAGCAACTCAATTTCTTTTTCGTGAATAGATCTTTAAATTTCGTTCTGTAACACAGTCGATTATAAAAAAATGATGGTAAACAGTTTGGCACTGCAGATCTAAATCTATCGTACACCGAAAAAAATAACATCTCTTTTAGCGACAGAACCAAAGAATTTACAACGAATTGTAGTCGTGAATTTTCATTTACGGTGGGCGATGATCCTACATCATTTTGGGTTCTTTGTGTCACTTCTGTTCGCATATGCCTCCCCACGAATCGTTGAAACAGAGTTTTCATTTCAGGCGGGAAGAGAAGGGGGCGAGGAACTGGAATCCATTTGGCCATGCCCTTTTGAATGAACCATTCAGGCATCTGAATTTCCGGACGAGCATTCGACTCTGGGTTTTCCTTAGTGCAAGGACCACACCTGGGAACTATAGCAAAGTATAACTGCCAACTAGGGTTGTAACGGAACTACGTTTCCGCAAGTGCGGAACGTCCGCATGAAATCGTATCTCCGCTTGCGCCTCCGCAAGTTTTAAAGCGGAGTTATAACGGAAGTTTTGATTACATTTCAATATATGTTACATATCTTATTCTTTATACATAATTTGGATAATCGTCGGTTTACTAACAACAACGTGTTTTTTTTCTGCCTACAATAAAAGAGTAACAATTAATTGATCGGTGTTATCTAAGTGACGAATTTATAAGTTTGAACTAGCACATAAAGTGGCCTATTCACACTAATATATTTTCATGTTCTCGTCCAATGAATGACAAGAAAAGGGCTACTGTTTGTGGATTCGCCACGACATCGGAAGAGGGAGAGAAACAAGAGTTGACCAGCGGATGAAGGTTCTGGGTTCCCGTTAGTTCGAGACGCCTGTTTGGGAATGGTGGACATTGGTTGAGGATGAAGGTGGTGTGTGTTCATAACGGAAGGGGGAATGAACTGTTGTTAATTTTATCGATGAAGTGTTATTATGTAAAGTGTTAATGTCTTATGCTGGTTTTCATGTGTATGTTTTTTCGCAAGTTGGTACGATTAATGATTAATAATAAAGTTTTGTTGCACAAAAAAAAGTCGAACTTGTAGGACTAACGTAGGATGCTCTCGTCCAATCACGGTACTACGAAGGGTCCGAAAAGATGTTCCAACCAATTCTCTTCACTCGTACTTTCTGGCGGCACACGAATGTCCTTATCATATAGTTGTAGGACGTTTCTTTCAATCACGATCCAACGCTGTAAGATTTTGGACGGGATGAACTCGTATTGCTTGTCTGGGAGTCCTACACGTCGTCCTGCAACCCCATTCATAGCTCAACAAGTCTTAACAATGGAAAATCAGATCATCGTAGTAGGTCCCACAAGTTGGACTGTGAATGGACCGCTAGAGCGGCGGAAAGGAGGGTGGCGGGCACGGAGATGTGCGGTGGCGTGGCATTGTGCTTGACGCTGGAATTAGTCGAGCCGCGAACTCCGCAAAGTTCATATGACAAAGATTGTTTTGTAGGTTATTGCATGGCCTGGTATCTAATATAATTCACTAGTGAAATCAAACCAACGTTTCTTTGTTGTTGAAAGACGAGGCAAAAAAAAAAAAAAAAAAACCAAACGGCTTACGCAAAATGCAGAATTGATGATAAACTTGAAAACAAAAAATATTTTTATTTTTAATAATGTATTAAATTTTAAATAATTATAAAATTATTTTTCTGCCACCGATTCCCGGGAAATAAAGTTCTGAGCCTCCTCAAATATGACCTCCGTTACAATTCTACTTCGAACACAGCAAAGCTAAAGCGTTCTTCAATCCGATCCATTATCTCTGTAATTCAAATCATTCTACCTAATATCTCTGAATAGTTCACTGTATGATCGTTGAACTTTTCAGGAGCACGGGACAAAAATGGACGTTGATGTTCACCACATTAATGTCAACAGGTTATTGTGAAGTTAATTGTGATTATAATGAAAATAAAATTAAATCTTCTCGGGTGTCCAGCCGGATGGTGTCATAAACACGACGTTTCGACAGCTAGCTCTGCTGTCTTCATCAAGTTTCAGATCTCTTCTAGTTGTCGCATGCTGACTGTCACCGCCTATGCTGGACACCAGAGAGGATTTCGTTGCATCACTATGCCGAAAAAGTTTCCACTCGCACACAAAAACAAAACTACTCTATATCGGCCAATCGTATGCTGTGGAGACAACGTCTTATGGACAATCTAGATATTACATGAAAACTCATATCAGCCAGTTTAGCAAAGAAGATCACCGCGATGGACTATCCATTACACGGCTGTCTGTTGCTATCTTTACCAGAGGACTCGGGATCACATCCCACTGCATCCTTTATCTCGCAACACCTAGGCGAAATAACCCGATCTCTTTCGTACCTAATTTCCAACAACTACATAGGGCCTATCTTAGTTTCTCTGCAGCAGAATACAGCACCAGTTTGGCAAAACTCTGCACATGCTAGGCAGGTTGATATAGCATTGAATGATACTGGTCGCTTTGTAACAGGTTGCCTGAAACCAACTCCTGTTAGTAAAATTTACAAAATCATGGGCATAGCACCACCTGACATTCGTAGGAAAACAGCTGCAGAGGTGGAGAAGAGGAAACAGGAAACAGACCCCAGACACCCTTTGTTTGGACACGAACATCAACCAACAAGGCTGAAGTCAAGAAAAAGCTTCGTACAGTCAACTACAGCCATAACATCTTCACCTGAAGCACGCCATCTAGAACTATGGTGAAATTCGTTGCCTGAAGAACAGTGAAGGAACATCAAAGAGGCAACGGCTGCGGGGTGTAATCAGCCATATGCTATATGGAAGGCTCTAAACAGATTAAGAACTGAAATGTCCCAATGTGGATCTAATATTTAAAAAAATTGGGTTACACTACTGAAAACGAACTATGTTAATGTGGTGAGCTTCAGAACCCACAACATCTTCTGATATGCAGGAATCTCCCTGAAACCTGCACTATCGACGACCTTTACAGGGCAAACGAGAAGGCCATCAAGATTTCGGAATTTTGGTCACATTCCATTTAATTGTGTTCTGTAGTTTTATATTAATTAATTAACGTTATTTTTTTTTTTCAACTTGTAATGTTATGTCCTGGACATGAGAAATAAATAAATAAATGGAACTATACTGATTTAACGTTCTCCGTATATCTCCATGGAAAGTATATGCTACCTGTAGTTTTGTCCTACTTTTGACGGTAAACGCTTTGGCCTCGCGTTAGAGGACGCAGGTTCGAATCCCCGTCCGGGCATCCAGATTTGTGTTTTCCATGGTTACCCAAATCACTCCAAGCGCATACCTTGAAAAGAACCTGGCAGAATTCCTTCCCATTCCTTGTCCCCAATCCCAACCCGGAAAGCTTTTGACGTTGAATGACTGACGTCATCAACTGATATAAACACAGCACCTCGCATTAATTTAGTGCAGTAACGGCTCCGGTTCTGCGAACATTACATTTCATGTTTCATTAATTTTTTGTCCTCATTAATAAATTTCAATTACTAAAATATTTTACGATATCTCGGCTTCCGAAGTGTGAAAGTATTGAAAATAATAATAATAATAATAATAATAACAAAAAAAACACAAAATGGCCAAATATTTGCACAACTCTTATCAAATTGCATGTGCACTCTGCTTTGACAGAACAGTAGCTATCAGCGGAGTGAATATCATAAGACTTTGTACTGCCCTTGCAATAATAACAATCGCTGTCAGTGGTCCCGGCTGCCAATCAAATATTTCAAACACCTCTCACCTATTTCGCTCAACAATAGTTTACATCTGCCAATTTACTGAATAAACGCCCTCGTTTTTATTCGTTTCAAATCAATGCCTGATACCTGTCACCGGGATACATGATTGACCTTTCGTCCAATTATCTTCGAACTGTTAATCAAAGTCAAACATACCGAACAATCCACTGTATTTAATATTACTGAACAGTCTGCCGTATGATTATTGGACTTTTCAACGACGAAGGACGAACCAATGCCGCCTTACTGAAAACTTACAAATATATCTCTGACCAGTTCATTGTATCATCGTCTCACTTACCAAGGCACAGAGCAAAAACAGGCTTTCCTCGGTTATTCAAAATACGGATTACATTTTCGACCTTTCTCTTAAATTATCTTTACAAACTTTATCGCAATTCCGGTACCACATCGTGGACTATCAAACATCTCTGATTACTTAACGTTAAGCTGTATGATCATTGGAGACAAAATTAATACTATCAATTATTTTCATTTCATGGTAATTGCTCATAATTTTCAACTAAATAAATCACTTAACCACTAAAAGAAAGAAGACACAGGATAGTGGGCCATATTATGAGACATGCTGGAGTGGTTAATTTGTTAGTGAAGGGAACAGTCGAAGGTAAGAACAATAGAGGAAGGTAGAGATTAGAGTATATGAAGAAGATAACTGAGGACATGGGTGGAGATGAAGAAGTTTACACAAGATAGGAGGGGATGAGAAATTGCATCAAACTAGTAGAGAGACGACAGACAGTCTCAAAAAAAGTAAAAACAAACAAACCCAGTAGTTTGTCAGAGACATTCCAGTTTACTCAAGCCCACTGGATTGTATACAGAAAGATTTCAAGCAATTAAAAGATGAAATCGGTATATATATGATACTAGCCAGAGGCGTTTAGCAGCCAATAAACGAATTGTGGAACAGAAAGATGTGTAGAGAGCGTTTCGCGTGGCGGCCACTTGGCGGCAGCACGGTAGCCGGTCGGCTTCCTTTTGAAGAGCGGTCGTGATTAAATTCCTGTCTGCCTCCGCGACTGTCGTTTTAATTTGGGGTCCGCCCGGGCGCCACCAACGCACACGTCGACGGCGCCACCGATAAACAACGGTTAATTAACGCGCGAATTAAAAGCCCGCACCTTGTTCGGCTCTGCAAAGAGCCGCCTCGCTGAATAAATAAATAGCTGCCGGCTCCTGATTGGCCGGCTTATTGGGCCAATAACGAAATTACAACAGCCACGCTCCCTGATGAAAATCCTTTACCGCTTTTTGCGGGCTTTGCGGAAAATTACTGGAAATGCGAGGAGATAACGCGCAGGTACAAAATGGGATAAGGGATTTCCGCCGGGTTCTCAGCAGAGAGTGGTAATAACAGCCACAGACACAATTATTAGTGGTACACGACAAGTGGCAACGTATTTATTTATTTATTATTTTTTTGCTTATGGTTTTACGCCACGTCGACATTGAAGCGGCAAAGGACTCACGACAAGATACGCGAAAGAATAAGGGCATGACCTTTTGAAGTAACCATCCCGGCATTCGCTTGAGTGATTGAAAACCCAAATCTGGATGGCCGAACCGGGATTCGAACCCACGTCCTCCCGAATGCGGGGCCAAGGCAACGTTACAAATAGTTCAGAAAGAGGCAGTGTATGTTTGATTGATCAAAGCTTATACCAAATAGATTAGTATGAAATCTGAAATTTAATATATAATGGACTTGCAATATTTTGTGATTTCGACACACCGACAGCTGAAGATTCTGGGTTAGAATCCCGGTAGGTTTTAGTAATAGTGGTACTGGGGCTTCACCGTGTATCGACATTTACAGTAAGGGAGTTTTTACAAACACCGGAAGCAAATAGCCCATTCTGGCAACCTGTATTAAATACGTACAGTCCATAATAATCAGTATTTGAAAGAATTTATTTTTATATAAATCAAAAGAAAAAACATGTTAAAGCCTAATTTAGTTTTATTTCAATTAATTCCAGAGTAGTATTAACAATAATTATTAAGTAATAATTTTAGTGTTAAGTTTTTAAACTAATTTAAAGTACTTAAAGGAATTTATTTTCAGGTCGGAATGACATTTATGTTTCTAAGTGTTTCGCTTGGGAAGATGCAGCTGCCGATTTTCGAACAACATCAACTGTAAGTACAATTGAAGCACTAGCCACTGTTACTGTCACTGCGCTCCATATTCACTGTACTTCACAACACTGCCTAGTGTGTAACCAAGACACAACCTGCTATTGTTCTCGGCGTTCAGATGATTCGCAACCCGGAGAAGGTAAACACGGGATCACAGTTCTGTTCCCCTGTCTACTCTTCATCACATCATCACACAACGTAACTTGTCAGTTTTCACCATGTCGTCTCAAATAGTACATGTGTCGAGCAAACGATCAATCCCGATAAGAGTGGAAAAGTGTCGTTTCTTAGAACAAAAAAAAACCTACGTTAATGGTAACTTATTGTGTATGTGTGCAAGTCGCACAAAAGAACGGTGTAAAGTGTTGTTGACGACTTACAGTGCCGTGAGTGACATAGTGAAAATAACTGGATCCCACAACCACGATGTTCTAAGTGATCGTGAAATTGAACTATTACAGGTGTGTAAAGCCACATTTTTTCTGTATTTGTTTGTGTGTCGGCAGCAGGATTAGGATTTTATTCTACCATTCTATTATCTTATGTCAGAACTACTGTAAAACGAAGGGCTCTTGACAACATTTCGGCGCGACCAAACAAGATAATTATAAATGCCATTGCTGAACTAGGCCACGTAGATCATGATGTCATAGCAAACCTTCCAGACAATATTAATCGACAGAGAGTGAGGAAACTCGGAACAACGCCTAAATCCTTAGAAGAAACCTTAACTGTACATACTTGATTTTACATTTTTTTTTTTTTTTTATTTTTTTTTTGCTGATATAGAAGTTGTGATATATGTTGATAATTTTAAAAGGTTTGTGTGAAGAAAGTGGGGTAGCTTGCGATGCACAACGCAGCCAGATCAGTTTTTCTTTATGTTAGTTGAGAGGGTGCTCATTTCGTTTAACACAGTCGTGGTACCAGGTACCAGGTACCAAAAAACAAAAGATTGGTAAGAGTCGGCCGCGAATATCTGAGAAACGATTCTAAGGTGGGAGAATGGTTCAAACTGGTTTTTCGGTTGACAGTATCTTGCACCGTGCGATATTTCTGAAACATTTTTATGCTGGTAAATGAGACACCACCCAACGTCACAGAGTGTGTGGAATTCACCAACTACTTGTTACAATGTGTCCCTTTCCTCCTGAAATGTCAACTGCAATCTCCCCGCACAACCAATAGTCCTGAATCGTTCCATGCTCATTATAATTCGCAATTTTATCACGATCACCCGAATATTTGGTTGGCTTCGCATTCGGGAGAACGCCGCGCCGGTTCGAATCCCCATCCGGGCATCCAGATTTGGGTTTTCCATGGTTTCCCCAAATCACTCCAGGCGGGATGCTTCCTTCGAAAGGCCGTGGCCGAATTCCTTCCCGTTCCTTGTCCCAATTCCATCCCGCCTCTAATGACGAGGCGTAAAGCTATAAGTAAAAAAAAAATAAAAAAAATAGGTGTACTATGAGATTTACAGCAGGAAACTAGGTTAAAAATTAATCGTACAACGCAGTTACATTATCGCCCAAGCATGTCAGTAACCAACGAAATCTCAGAATTAATTTAAAAAATTCAAAGACCGTAAGATTAAAAGCCACGCGTTCATAAAATAAATGGGTATTTCGACCAGAGTTAGGGTCACCCTGAGGTAATATCGAATCTGTATTTTATAAGACGATGTTTTATATGTTGATATTTTATTGACTGTTTGCGTGGTTCTCGAACACTGATATCGACTTTTAGGACGTAGGTTACGAAACACCCATCGGATGTTTTACTCCACGGTAATGGCCCTAGCTTGCGAATCACCGAACACCGAGTCGGGACGATCGGCACACCCCACAGTCCAGTGTAGTCGGCGCTTTGTGACCAACGATCGCATCAATCTTCTCAATGGCAGCCATTTTGTCCAGTTCAAGAGAAAAGACGCGTATCTCGGACGTTGTTTTCCCACTCACTTTTCGTCGTTAACTATGGAATCGTTATCAGTCAAGAATGTCAAAATAATAACGACCAAATTCTATTAGATTCCAATAACATATGGAGCATAACAAGAGTAAGGTGCAAAATGCAGAGTTGAAATTGGTCAGACGATTGTCAGACAGAACCATAAAAGACGTGGAAAAATTGTCAGAAGATGGTTTGACAGAGATGAATTTGTTTGCTCATGGCAGAAACCCAAATTCCGGGACATGTGGAAGAGAAAGAAGTTTTACGAAAGCGTCTAAAAAGGTGGATTTTTTTCTAATGGCTTTACGCCTCGTCGACGGCGGGAAATGACTGGGAACAAGGAACGGGAAGGAATTCGGACATAGACTTTTGAAGAAACCATCCCCTAATTCTCCTTGAGTGATTTGGGGAAACCATGAGGAACAAAATCTGAATGGCCAGATGATATTCGAACCCGCGTCCTCCCGAATGCGAGGCCACGTTACCGCTTACCCAACACGCTCGGTGGAAAAATGCAGAGATGGGATTAGGAAAGAGATAGAAATCAGAAGTTGCAATTGGAGATAGCAAGAGAAAATTTTAAAAAAAAAAGGATGACAAAATTAGTAAGTGAACTGATAGGGACCGGGCGTATGTGTTAATCTAGGAGAGGGTAGATAATCTGTCATACTTGCAACCGCATAAGTTTTACGCTAATGAGTTAATGAAACGTTAGTCTCTTGACGTAGAAATCTCTCCGAAAGCAGTATTAACCATGACAGGTCAAGCAGCTAAGGAAAAACATTAAATATCGAGATGACCGGTAGTACGATATGCAGGGCTGCAATCCTACTTCGTTACTCTGAGGGTGGGAGGCAGCTGTGATGGTCTCTCTTCCGTCAAGCCTGTCGGGGATCCCTCCAGACGCAGTTTTATATTTCTTTGGAATATAAATCGGAATGAGTCACTTCCCGAGCGTGGGTGACTGTAACGACGTCATTTTTCCGAGGAAACGAAATAACGCGGAGGACGATACGACATTTCCGGCCACAAACATCGCGCCATCGATCAGAGCGCGGGATGTATCTGCTCTCCAGGAAGCTGTAGGACGGTTGTTTACTACGACACAGCTCAACCGCGTCCTGTGGAACACTCGGTGGAGTCGTTAACTCGCAACTAGAAGGGCGGACCGAGCATGGTGGGTGAGTGGTTAACACTCTGGCCTCACATTCGGCAGGACGCCGGTTCGACTCCCCGTTCGGGCATCTAGATTTGAGTTTTCCATGGTTTCCCAAAAAATGCTGCCTTCAAAAGGCCATGGCCGAATTCCTTCCCGGTCCTTGTCACCAGTCCCATCCCGCCCCTAATGACCTCGACGTCACCGTAAATAATAATAAAAAAGAAGTAGAAGGGCCTGCTACGCACTTCGACGAAGACACGACAGTACGTGCACGCTCTGTATGTGTGTCCCGTGATACTGACAACAATGTCTGTATCTTCGCGCTCTCAAAATTTGAGAATGTTAAGCAGAACCAATAGCCAGAGACCACAATGCAGGGAAACTATGACAGAGGCATATAGAGTAAGAAAGGGGGCGTCCATAAATTACGTGAGGTGAAATGGGTAGGCGGGGGGGGGGGTTTCCGGCGGAAACCCACCAAATATCACCAAGTGGGAAGGGGGGGGGGGGGTCAACGGAAATCCGACGTGAGGTTTTGGAAATTTTGTTGGACTGTAGAGCTTAAAAAAAAAGGTCTACAAATGACGAAAAAGTCGATTTTAGGGAGGTATTTCGTCGATAAGTGGGGTTGAGACCTTAAAAAATAGGTCTCAAAAAGTTTCGAGGGTGACTCCTGGGAGGGGGGGGGGGTCTCCCGGACCAGATTTCATGAAGTCTCACCAGAAAAGGGGGGGGGGGGTCCGGAAATCCGGAAAAACACATCACGTAATTTATGGATGCCCCTTAAGCATGGAACGCCTGATTTTATGCTCCGCAACGTCACCAAATTGAGATAAGTAATCTCTCTCACACACAGTCAAACGGCAATTTTTTTCAGTACTTGTCGAATATAATTTACATGACGGTTACAGCAGGAACCGTTATCTTTTTTTTAAAAAAAAAACTGCTTTACGTCTCTCAATAGCGAGGTCTTTAGAGACGGGAAAGGATGGGGGGGGGGCAAGGAATGGGAAGGAATTCGGCCATGGCCTTTTTAAGTAACCATCCCGGCATTTGGGAAACCATGGAAAACCCAAATCTGGATGCCCGGACGGGGATTCGAACCGTCGTTCTCCCGAAATCGAGGCCCGAACGCTAACGGTTACACCACCACTCTCGGTAGACCGCTATCGAAACGCAACAGTTTAAAAATAGGACTTTATCATCTTAGCTATAAGATACCTGCAAGTTTGGCACCATGTGGCTACCAATTATATAATTAAAAGTTTTTTAATTATTATTTTATTAAAGATGCTATTTGTATGATCAATTTATATATCTTACTGAAAATGTAATTATATGTATATGATCATTGTGATGTATTACTGCTTCCGAGTTCCACAAACTATAATTTTAAAAGTCATCGGGAATTTTTTTGTTAGATGTGTAAGAAGTAGTAATAGGGTCTTTGGTCCGCTAGCGCAGAGACAGTGAAATCGCGCTCTGTGAGAGGCAGGAGGTATATCGCTGACTGCATACAAGGGAGCGTCCATAAACCACGTAGCTCCATTTTGGCCTCCTGTGAATCCCCCCCCACGTGACTTTTGCCTCTACTCCCCTCTCCCCTCCACGTCGCACGTAGTTTTTTCCCCTTTTGATTCCAAAAGACATTTTGTACTGTTTTCTCATGTCAGACTATTGCAATTTACATACAGAGACAATTAACTGGGGGGAATAAATATTCACATGTTGTTGAGATTTCTGTTCCTCATGTTTACTGTGAAAAATGTTATCAAAGGAAAGCTACCTGGCCTGGCTCGGAACCCCCCTCCCCCAACGTAGCTTTCCAACGAACCCCTCCCCCCCTTTTTTGCACCGAGCCACGTAATATGGGCACGCTCCCCAAGAAGCGGGCGAGATACAATACATGCTGTGGCATGAATTATTTTGTTTTTGAGTGTTCTACGCGACTAGTGCTGAATTAGCATAATAGCAGGTGTAATGTAAAACAAGTTGTACCAATTTTGATATTAAAGCCAATCATAGTGAATTTCAATCAGTGCATTTATCATTTATTAAAAGTAGCAACCTGACCTTGCGCTAGAATTGACTGTGAACTATATCATATCCTCCTCATTATATGCGCGGTCGAGAGACTGTATTAAGGGCCAAACCGTCCAAAGACCTGTAGCACAAAGTCGCCAGTAATTTGGAGCAGAAATTAATAAGGAGTTCATATTTGTCGGATTTCTGATGAAGCAGTTACAGGAGGAGGTACAACGGTTGCAGGATCCAGTCCTCGACTCTGGTGTACCAGCCGTCCTCTTTGGGGTTTCCTCCAATCACGGCGAAAGCTGAGACGGTAGCCAATCTCGGCCTCACAATTACAAACGAAAATATACACATACCTGCCAACTTTTAAAACTGTGTTTCCGTAAAGACCCTGGATCACAAAAATCGAGAAATTTGTAAACAGTGGACAGCACATTTAAATGAAATATTACCCACTTACTTTATATTATCTGTTGACAAACATAACCTTCAAGACAAATTTTGCAGTTAGTATCCTAACTATAATAAAAACTAAGTGCTGAATCTGTGATTCTCTTCCTTCTATTTTAAAATCGCAAAGTGTTTACAGCACTTCACATGATTGGCCAAATCACTTCTTCCGCTGTGTGCCATTTTAATATCACACCAACTCACGGTTAAAATAATATTAATATTAATAATAATAATAATAATAAACGCTAATTTTCCCCTTCTACGAAATATACTTCTCTAAATGTCTAGTGACGCTTGTTGTTAGAGTTTTTAATGGCAACATCATAGTTGCACGTTTTACACAAATAACCAACCAGTAATACATTTCACGCGGGATTATCCGGAAGTAAAAGAAAACGATATTCAAACGAGTGCTGATTCGACTTTTTGTAATAGTATCCATGTAAAATCGGACTGATCGATTAATTATTAATTATCTATGCGTAATCTTGTGGTCAAACGAAAGAAGATTCAACACACATAATAGAGCACTTAGAGTCCTGAACCAAATCGGAATCCGCAATTACATTGTTCCATATAAAGATATCATCCAGGCGATCTAATTTTAGTTTGGAAATACGTAAAATAATACAGTTTATCCGCACAACCGTAAAACACAGCACCTTTGCGTAAAGTTAACGGGATAGCCGCAAAAGTTGGCAGGTATGTACACTTATCATCGAAAACATAATTTAAACGCTTGACAACAATAGAAAGACTAGCGATTGAGCTGTCAGACGAGGCGACAACAGCGCTGTGTGGCGCCTACTGGATCACGTGATCGCCACAATCGCGCGCTACTAGCGATAATAATTGAACATGTTCAAATCAAGTCGGGATACTTTTTGAGAGCAGCTAGTCGAATCAGTAGCAGTGATTACTTTGTCACATGAAGCGATTAATCGCAAGTAGCAGCAAAAAATAAATAAATCGCTCCGTCTGACCGCGGCATGAAGCAGGCGTGGTGAGTACTGTTCACGTCATTCAGAGATGCATCATGATCTAGTACTAATGATTTCAAGGCGCCTCGGCAGTTCATGATTGAAAATGGCTGATATAACACATTTTCAGCCAATCTTCTTTTCTTTAATAATATTTTATCCATGATGGATTGGTGGAACTTCCGCGACTGTGATGTCAAATATGGGTTGTAAAATATACAGCAACCAGTCACAATATGATGTTGTTTATTAAACCATTAGCAATATATATTGCATTTGTGATGTAAAATTTACAAACCATCTGAAGATGAGCAGGTATAGCTCGAAACCGGTAATGGTTTAATAAACAACATCATATTGTGACTGGTTGCTGTATTTTTTACAACCCTTCTTTTCTTTTCCTCTCGGAGCAAGAAGATACTAGTTTCTGTCGCAGTCACTGTGGAAACTTAGGTCCGAATTCAGACTTACTTTCACTGTTATGTGTTTAATATCTTGGCGACGGATAGAGATGATAATTAAGATCTTGGTTACGGAACCGACTGATAACTGCAGTGTATCTGGATTACTCTAATATCGATTGGTGTCTACATCGCCTCACCTCACACCAACATAACGGTATAACGCAGGGGTGGCCAACCCAAATGATCTTGCGGGCCACTCTGAAAATTCGTCATAACTCCGCGGGCCACATATGAAATTATATATTGTATTAGATCTTCCAAAATGTGCGTGCATTATGAGTTTGCAGAATATAATTATTCTGCGAACTGACAACTGTAAACTCATAAATAAAACAGGCAATACCTGTCATATATTAACATATTTTTTGTCATAATTTCGACAGTTAATTTTTGAATATATGGATGCACAAATAACGTATTTTTTTAATACATTGGTTTTCACTACTTTGGCCATTATAAAATAAATATATTTTGTAAAAGTGTGATGAATCTACCCCTTTTGAGGAAAACATTTAGAAGTATTCCAGCATTCGGCTAGAAGCTAACAAACACTTAATGAGGACGGCAGGTGCAGTATGCATCGTATTTCGCCACTCCACAACAATGTCTTAGCGGAGAAGATTAATATAACTCTCAACAGCAATAGGAAATAGGCGTTAACGACGCCAACGAGCTGACAGCAACGACCTCCGAGAAAGATGTTTAATTTGATCAATAAAACGAAGCGCGTTGAAAGTAGGTCAGTCTGTTGCGAGCCAAATAGAATCTCGCTCTCGGCCAATAACTATGTTGATTAAACGTTTATTTCCAAGTTAAGCCAAGAAGCGCTGACGAGGTTCGCCGTGGTTTACGTCGAAAAAAATCGATTTTCCGTTTTCATCATATTTCGATACGTTACGGTATTCTTTAAGCATACTGAAAAGGATTTCACTGAAAAAAAAAATTTCGGGCATCTAAATAGCATCTTCCTACCATGTGTGCATCGGTGCCACGCCCACAATACTGCATATATTTTAGACCCCTATATTGCACATTAGGGATTTCTTTTCTATCCTTGGAGGGCAACAGTTTGTATTCTCTCGTTTCTGCTATTTGTAAACAACACACTTTGAAATACGCTGTTAGTTTTGTTTGAGTGCGTTTGGGAGTAGTTGTTTTCTTTAAAGTCAATTTCCCGCAAACTAAAATTTTCAGTACATATGCCCCATTATATCAGAAACTATCAAAGGTAAATGAACGAAATTTTCAGAGACTCTGCATAACAAAGCAAGCCACATCGGGTACTTCAAGCATTAATATTCCCCCTATTAGTATGTTCACAAAAAATACTTACTGCAGAAAAAAACTTAATATTTTTATTAATAAATTTAAATACGTTTTTCTTAACTTAACTTAGTCCCACAACCCGAAGGTTGGTTGGATCCTCCCGAAGGAGGCATACTAAGCCATTTTGTCAGAGTAAAAACTATAAAATGTAATAAAGTAGACATTAGTACAGTTGACTTTACTAGCATCATGTAACATTCAGTAAAAGTATTTAGGTCCTGCATCAAATAGTTTTCCCACAGATGGGTCAAATACTTGTTTAAATTAACATGGCGTAGACAGGCAGGGAGTGGTTCCCCTAAGAACACCCAGATCAGCTGGGGCCTGGGACACTTGAGTGTTATATCCCACAGCCCTGCAGGTGGCCTTCAGTTGCTGGCACAATGCAGCCTGTGAGCTGCGTTCTGTCCGTCAGCATTTAGGGCTGCTATCAGCTGAGTCGACCAAACACTTGACTGCCCCGGCCTCAGGTCCCGTGGGATTTCCCACGCGGCGTCGAACGCCACAACCCTGCAGGTGGTATTCAGTTCCTCACAGAAGCGCACGCAAGTAGTGGCTCCAGTCAGCTGGGGTCTGTTCGTCCGGCAACTAGGAGGCTCCTATCACTTGAGAGGAGTCGCAGCCTCTCTGCTTTCCCAAGGCGCTGGACTTCATGTGACTTCTCATGCATCCACGAACGCCAAACCCTGCAGATAGTATCTAGTTCCTCACAGAGGCCCTATTTCAACCCGCTTGACAACACGAAATTCTCGGCTCCCTTTCAACACTTCACTGCTTTCCATCTTTTGGTTCGGAGATATTCTGCAGATGCGCATTTCAAACGATTCATCGAAACAGCCATCACAGTGGATGTCACAGTAGTGGTTACCAATACCGGTATATGAAGTAGGACCCAAGGAGATGTGGCGGCTTCTTGCCTTCCCCTTGGTTACATAGTTCACGTGTTAGTGTATCTGTGTCCATCGTAGACTGTTTGTACTATCGGACAAGGGATGAAAGAAGCGAGAGAGAAAACAGATGCCAGCCCTTACATGTCTACCCTTCCGAGAGTTTTACGTCCTCACCAACGGACGAAGCATTCCGTTTTCGCGTGTCTTATTGAAAGCTTTCGATAAAGGATCGCAATTTGATGTAATATTTTGGATTTTCGGAAAGTTTTCGTCCTTTAACTACATAAGGGGGCGTCCATTAATGACATGAAGTGAGACAGGAGAGGGGGGGGGGCGGAGAAATATCACGAAACCTCACCAAGGGGAGGGGGGGATCAACGGAAATCTCACGTGAGGTTTTGAATTGTTGTAGGATGGTAGAGCTAAAACACGTCTACAAATGACACGAAAGTCGACTTTAGGGGGGGGGGTTATTTGGGTCCAAAAACCGACCTTGGGGGGGGGGGGGTTATAACCGCCCTTGAAAGCATGAGACCTTAAAAAAAACAGGTCTCAAAAAGTTACGAGGTCGATTAGTAGGGGGGGGGGGAGTCTCCGTCAAAATCTCACGTCATTTTAAAGGGGGGGGAGGGTTGCGACCAGATCTCACGAAGTCTCACCAGAGGGGGGAGGATCCGGAATCCCGGGAAAACACCACACGTCATTAATGGACGCCCCATAACTATCTTTAGTGAAGATTCGAGCGTACGTCATGTCGGATTAGCCTCTACTAATGAGATATTACATCAGTTGTCTCTGAAGGAAGTATAATAGGAAAAATCTTTCTTAATTTTAAAAAGACAATGTTATCAGTTGCAGATTGTTCACTATTGAAGCAGTCAGTTAAGTGAAGTAAGGAATTCGGCCGATTGCTTAAAAATTCAGCCCGCCTTGGCGTTATTTCGGCACGATGCGATCAAAAATGGAAAAAAGTGTATAAATAACAAAATGAATTCGATTATGATCAATAGATTTCCTGGGTATGATGCGTTGTTTATCTCATAATCTAAGCTTTCCGCTGCCATCCTACAGCCTTCGTCAGAGATACTGTTTATATTGACATAGTAACGAGCTCCAAGCATCGGAGAGTAAAAGGCCGCTATTTTCGTTTATATTGTTGGTATTCTTTAAAATTTCTGCTGCCTCTTTCACAACTCATGAAGAAAAACGGCCTTAGGAATCCCTTTGTTTAGCAGTACAAAGCTAATAGTTCAGCTATCGATAATGTCGATTCCTTGAAGTTTTTGAGCGTAACAGTACAAAGAAACACGAAATGGGACCCACACATTAATTCGGTCGTGGATAAAGCTCATTCTAGACTGCGATTCATAGGCCAAATGTCGAATAATTGTAATGCTCAAACAAAGGAGATCTCGCGGATATCCCAATACAGCAGAAATGTTCGCTCCAAGTAGATGAATTTATTTAACAATAAGGGAGCGTGCATAAACCACGTAGCTCTATGTTGGCCTCCTGTAAACCCCCCTCCCTTCCCCCCACGTAGCCCTACGAGGCTTTAACCTCTACCCCCCCCCCCAACGTAGCACGTAGCTTTTATTCCCTTTTGATTCCAGACGACATTTTGTACTGTTTTCTCTTGTCAGACGATTGTAAATTACGTACTGAGATAATTAACTGAGGGAAATAAATATTCACATGCTGTGTGTGTTCTGTACCTCATTTTAACTGTTATGAAAGGAAAGCTACGTGGCCTGGTTCGAAACCCTCACTCCCCCCACGTAGCCAAGCGTAGCCTTCCAGCCAACCCCTCCCCTAGACCGAGCCACGTGGTTTGTGCACGCTCCCTAACGTACAAAGAAAAAATATTGAAAGCACATAGAAAACGATTGTTTAGCTACGACAATAGAAGACTTGAACCGGCCAAGCAAGTGCATGTTATATTCGGGTTAAATTGATGGTGGCGGTACAGTTAGAATACCTTTTTTTTTTTTGCTTATGGTTTTACGCGTCATCGACGTCGAGATATTAAGAGGCGGGCAATGAACGGGAAGGAATTCAGCCTGGCCTTTTTGAAAGAATCATCCCGGCATTCGCGTGAAGTTATTTGGAGAAACCATGGAAAATGCAAATCTGGATGGCCGGTCAAGGATTCGAACCCACGTCCTCCCGAATACGAGGTCGCAACGTTTCCGCTCACACAACACGTTGGGTTGTTTGTAAAGTAATTAAAAACGTCAACGGCGACCCAGTATGAGCTAAATTATTAAACCTTGTGAGTGCACGTGGGGAAGGGAGGATGGTCTGCAAATTAAATAACGAGGCACATTTTATTTGATTATAAAACACGAAAACATATATTTTTATTTATTACACGTAAATTTTCAGTTACGATGTTAAACCTCAGTCATTTCCGGGTGTGACTGGTAATGACAGCTTGTGTTATGACACAGAATAGTGTTATGGACCTGTGAGGTACACTACTGGGCACCTGTTATGTTGCACGGCCAGTTCGCGTAGTTTGTGGACGGGTAGTGGGTGCCGAGGAGCCGGGAAATACAGGAGCTCATCAATCTCGCGCAGACCCTCGCAAACTTTAATTACTTCTCTCCGTTCGCGCAGCTCCTCCGGCGGTCATTTTCGCATTTACGGATCAAAAACTTGGTCCAGCTTGGCAGCTGCCGAATCCACTGTAGCGGAGAAATACGTAACACTGTACTGGCGCGCCGCGGGCAGGTGAGACCAGGGCTCAACACTTGTCGGCACAGAGTCTGCGGGACGCGGGTTCAGAACCCCCTCCGGCCACCCTGACTTAGGAACGTCGAAATCACTCCATGCATATACCGCGAGAATTCCTCTGAAAGGCCATGGCCTAGTTCCTTGCGCCCAACAGTTCCACAGCTCTACAGACCACGACGTCGACGAGCCGTTATTGGAATCTGAAAGCATGTACTGCTTGTACCTGCTACAAGTTGGCGAATTCCTTCAGTGAATTCGCAAGCGGGGGCGTCGAATCCAATGCACTGTTATTCGTAGGTTCGCCGTTGTTATTATTTATCATCAGGAAAGGAAGCACTGTACTATTGTTTATGATACTGAAATCACATTTTAAGTTATATAAAATGTATTCTAGAATTACGAAGCGAAAACCGGAGTACATTTGTTATGATATTCCTTTTATTTTGTCGTTTGATATAGATGGTAAGATTCTAGACTCAGACCTGGTAGATTTACGCGAAAAGACCAATTGCCGTTTACTTCTTACGACTTTGCGCCTTGTCGACATGGAGGTCATTACAGACGTCAAAGATTGGAGGTAAGAAACGGTCAATATTTCGGTAAGGGCCTTTTGAAGGAACCATCTCGGTATACACATAGGGAGATTATTAGGAAAACACAGAAAACCAAACAATTGTATGGTCGGACGTGGTTTCGAACCCGCGTCCTACGGAATGCCGGGCTCGAGCTTACCGCTCAGTCACCACGCTCGGTATTAGATTTTTGTTACTTAAGTCGTCCTGAACCAGAAACTCTGAGTACTAAGTAAAAAATACCCCAAATGGAAGTAAATTATCATTTAAAAAAAAAAAATACGTCTTGTCGACGTCGTCAGAGGCGGCAAAGGACTGAGGGTAAGTAAAGAACGGAAAGCAATTCAGCCATGGCCTTTTCAAAGAACCATCCCGGCATCCACCTGGAGTGATTTGAGGAAACAATGGAAAACATAAATCTGTATGGTCGGATGGGAATTCCAACCCGCGTCCTCCCGAATGCGAGACTAGAGCGTTACCGCTCA
This sequence comes from Vandiemenella viatica, assembly GCA_031002005.1. Taxonomy (NCBI): domain Eukaryota; kingdom Metazoa; phylum Arthropoda; class Insecta; order Orthoptera; family Morabidae; genus Vandiemenella; species Vandiemenella viatica. The sequence continues at coordinate 35,094,260 of CM061918.1, forward strand.
CCCCACAATCCTGTTATTTGTGGTTGGAGATTATATGTTCAAATATGCCTTATGAGACTGGTGGAAAAACTAAGAAATGGAGGTACAGGAATTTCGTAATTTTCTGGACGTCAGGGAGCGTGCACAAACTACGTGGCTCGGTACAGGGGGGAGGGGGGTTGGCTGGTGGGCTACGTGGGGGGTCAGACCATAACTTGAAGACGGTAGAGCAGTATGGAACCCACATTTTGGGCATGGTAAACAGCAGTAGGGAGGGGTGCAAAGAAGAGCAGCTAGATATTAGATATTCCCTTTATCATCCTATAACACAGTCACTGACAGAATAAAACAGCTGAGTTGCAATTAAATAGAAATGAGTGAAAACAGTTCTGTAGTGTGAAAAGCTTATGTTGGCGATAAGGCCTTGACGAATACTAGACGAAAAATCAGGAATCGTATGTCCAAGACAATCGAACAACTCACCAAATTTGAGTTTGGACACAGTCAAACTGAAGCGGAACCCTGGGTAGGTACCCCAAGTTCTGACAATGTCTTTAAAACATACTGAATACTGTGAACCAGGACACAACTGTAGAGGAAATCGATTATTAATTACAGAGAGAGTGATGAATCAGTAATGGAGAGTTCGGTCACTTGGTCGCTTTGAGCGAGGCGCCTTCGCAGACTGTAGCGATCATAGGAGATAGAATTGAGGCTGGTAATATCATAGTCCTCTTAAGTCCCTAACGGAACGAGTCGAGAACCCATTGCACTCTTTTCGTAGTATATCACTATCCAAGGTTCCTGTATCATTCCACTTCAGCTTCTCAAACCTAAGTATGTGTATAATGAAGTTTGTTGTAAAGAATTTAACAGCTCGTAAAAGTAATATCTGCTTAGAGCGAAAATTTCATGTCTAAACAGTCAAATTTCAGATCTCCAACTAAATAAATGTATTGCTCTCGTGGGTAACTGTAGTATTTTTCGAATACACCTCTCTCGATTTTATTTCCCGTATGTGATTCACAGCTCTGAATGTTCAGGAATCGAGCTTACGTTCCAGTTGGCTCTGGTGCTGGTAATATTTCCGGTCTCCTAATCCGTGCGCACATACAGACGAGGAGCCACATTGGCTCGCAAAGTTATTCAATGAAACACTGCCCAACTCGTTTACACACGCACGCGGAATAAAAATAAAGCCACTCGGCTACATCTTTCTGCTGGGGCCTGAAAATGGATATCAGTATTTTATGTGTATGTAAATTCCGAGCAGGGGGCTGAGATATGAATCACACTGTACATTGCGGAGGGTCCGGAACCAACTGAAGCAATATTTGCTGAATCATGCAACCGGCCAGAGAAAGCAAGTACATCGGGAAAAGTTTAAATTTTCTGCATACAGGAATTACAAAATGACTCAGCTTCTGTCTTTAAGAACGTTTGTATTTTTGCTTATGGTTTTACATCTCGTCCACGTTGAGGTAATTAAAACCGAGCGTTGTGGATGAGTGGTTAACGCTCTGGCCTCGCATTCGGGAGGACGCAAGTTCGAATTCGCAACCGGGCATCCAGATTTGGGTTTTTCATGGATTCCTAAATCACTCCAGGCGAATACCGGGATGCTTCATTCAAAAAGCCATGGCCGAATTCTTTGTCCCCAGTCCCATTCCGCCTCTAATGACATCGACCTCAACGAGGCATAAAGCCAGAAGTTAAAAAAAAAAAAGTAATTAAAGGCGATAAAGGACTTGGGCAAGCAACGGGAAGGAATCCGACAATGGTATTTTAAAGGAAGCATCCCGGCATTCTCCTGGACTGATTTTGGGAAACCGTGGGAAACCAAATCTGGGTAGTCTGACGAGGATTCGCAACTGTGTCCTCCCGAACGCGAGGCCAGAACGTTACCGCTCACCCATCACGCTCGGTCATCGGCTTAAAAACCTTTGAATATTTTGCCACAATGAGAAGCCATTTCAAGAGGTAACACAGTTGTTAATCTCAATGGCTCCTGCTATGTTACTACGAGGGTTATGTTTTAATGAGGTCAGTCTGTCAATGGGACTGAGAATGAAGTGTCATCGCCGCTGTGCGCATGAGCATCTCATCCCAGCAAGCTTTCTCACACCGTCCGTAATATAATAGTAAAATTACAATAAACTGACGCTGCTGTTGATCAGCAGAATGCAAAAACTGCGGCGGCTGAATTTTATGAGACGAGTAAACAATACTTGGAGCAGTGGTGTCAGATCAACACAGAAGTAGAAGTGTCTCAATGGGCAAAAGTACCTACGTGATAAGATGCAGTACAGAGAGAGTTGGATTTGCTGACCACGCAAGGATTTATAAGCAGCAGTCAAGATATACAAATGTTCGACGAGTTTTCGCTTATTTCCCATAGAAATGTGCATTATTTGAAATACAAGTATTTCAAATACAAAATACCTATTTTCATTTTGTATTTTAAATACCCCGATATAAAAAGCATTTCGTATTTAATTTGAACTGCTTTTTGAAACATATTTTGTATTTGAAAAATGCCTGTTGTGATGTTTGGTTTGTCGTTTGTATGCCAGTTTTGTTCACTTGCTGTTTGAAAGTTATCAAAATGTCAGTAAAACATAAAAAATAAGTTTTTAATTACTACTGCTCACCAAACAAAACACATCGCACAATATACTAAACTAACTAATAATAATATTTTATAAATTTGACGAATTTGCAAGAATTTTCCTAACACAGACATTAGTTTCGTACCGATTTAATTTTAATTCAGGAACAAGTGTTATATGTGGTGTAAACTAACGTAGTCCATAACCATAAGTTGGTTGGATCCTCCCGTAGGAGGCATACTAAGCAATTGTGTCAGAGGTAGGATTAGTGTTGCCAGGTCCAGTTTGTTAAAAATCCGGAGAAAAAAAAAAGTTTTTATATACCTCACGTTTATTTTTATAATTTTGGCAGGACAGAGGTAATTTCTATAGGTTTCTTTCTGTCATATTATAAGAACTTATCATCTTATTACTCGACATTATAATAAGTCCGGCTTGTTGAGTAGGATAAGTAACAAAATGTTATGGAGAAAGTTGTATTTTGTAGTTGAATTATAAGTAATATTATGCTATTAATAAGTATATAGTATTTATTTTTAATTAAACTGTTTGGTGTTTGATTTTACTGCTTTTTCATAGCTTTGTTTTTTATAGAGTAATTATAAGATTCGCCACAAGACAAACTGAAGTTGGTTTTAATTTGTAACTTTGCTTTAATATGGTCGAGTGAAAATCGATTTCAAACCAAATTATAATAGCCTGGGAAATTTTACTTTCAGCTGCCGAGTTTTAAATTGGTATTGATGCCACAAAATAATATTTTTTTTCCCAGATTGATTTTGAAATATATTGTGCCATTTCTGCACTGTTTCCTTCACTACGTTAGAAACATGCTCGCAAAGTTCATCCACTTCTCAAAACGGATTAATTTTTAGTTTTTCTCTAATATCAACGATTGGCCCATAAGTAAAAGAGTCATCTTGCTAACAAAATGGCTTGAATAAGTCGAACTTGCTTTCTTTTCCTTTTTGATTCTGGCTTTACGCATCGACGACGTCGAGTTTGTAAGAGGCAGGAGAGCACTGAGGGCAAGGAATGGAAAGGAATTTTGCCGTGGCCTTTTGCACGGACCTTCCCGGCATCGGCTTGTAGTGATTTGGGGAAACAATATTGCTTTAATTGAATTAGTGCTTGGTTTCTACATCTCATAATTCAAAGCTTCTCCGCGACACGCACAACAATCTCTTTTATTTTTGAAACTGTTTCATCCGAATTTTTTAAATAAATCTTATATCTTTAAACGAGCAATTCTTATATATATATATTAGGGAGTTTTTTGACAAATAGTTGTATTAAAATCCATGAAATAAATAACATACAGAACAAATGAACACTAAAAGTATTTTATTTTAATAAAAGTATTTTGAAAATACCTATTTTGCATTTTGTATTTAAATACCTACATCTTAAACTATTTTGTATTTGAAATACAAAAACAAGAAGGTATTTGTATTTTGTAATTACATCTCTGATTTCCAACGAGGTAATAGATCAAAAAAATCGCTAGCTGCATCGCTGAGAATGTTGCTGCTGAAGACCGTTGTGTGGAATTATTTCAACACTTCCGTGCTAACACTATCAACTGTACAAACTTCCATATAACTATTATTATACGCGTGTCTGGAAGTAACGCTCTTGTGGAAAGTTTTTTCTCTAACAAACAGAATATGGACAAGTAACAAAACACAGTTAAGTGACGTAATATCGAAAGCCGTTTTGATTACCGAGACTAACAGCAAAAGTATCATATAATGAGCTCCATTTCCACTTGAAAATTAGACCCGATAGTTCGAAACTGATTTGTTCCACCCATAAAACAACTGGCTAGTTAGACGTTAGATGTAAGACAGTAAGGCAAAGTAGCTCTGTTAACAAGCAATACATTTTGCTTACTATAAGTGCTCTTCGTTTCTGAATAAAAACTAGTAAAACACCGAAAAAAATTTTTGTTACGTAATTCCTCAGGCATCGCGCTTTGGCGAAAAAGATAAATTGTCACGTTAGTTATACAGGAGATGTGAAGATCTCTACAACTTCACAGAGCTAGAATTTATATGCTGCGAGTAAGTTTTAGCCGTGAAGGAAACGGCGCCGTGACCGCATCTCCAAGCTCGGAACGGCACAACATCCGTGCGCCAAAGAAAATATTTGTTTTTAGTGTTGAAATTGTATTTCGGATGTTCACGACAGACTGATACCCGCAATGTGACAGAATTCCCCGACTGTGGAAAAACTGGGGGATGCGGGGTACCCCCGCTGTGAAAGCAATTTGAAAGACGTACCCGCGTGACAAAAGCCAGTACAGGATGGCGGCTGACGTTCTGACAAGTGGTCAGTACCGCCACGGGGCGCGATGACGTAATTACGTTTTGTTGCCGTTTTTACCGGCCGTGTGAGCGGTGCGGCTGTTGTTTGAACGAGCGAAAAAACAAAATCGCCGCACAGCGAGCTGTCGGTTATCGACCTGCCCCGGTGCGCCATCGTCGATTGTCGGCGATATCGATAAGCGACACGCCGCCGCGTCCTGCGGTTAAACGGTTCGCCGATACCGAAGAGAGGCGCCCACCTCGGCCACTTTAACCTCTGGCTCCATATTAGGGACGGCACCAGACCACAAAAGTCGATGAATATAAAATCGGGGAGTTCAGTACAGTATTGCACCTCCTAATATATCGTCTTCATCAAAAAAATCCAGTTACACCACGCTATGGCCAAAGAATTTATTCCATACTGACGTGGAGATTGCAGGTATTTCCGCGCAGTACTGTATAGCATCTGAGTCGCATCACGTTGAAAATAATCTGAAATTGATAGAGCACCGGGCTTCAGTGGCTAAAACCTGGACTAGCAATACGAAAATCGTTTACCCCAGGGAAGAACATTTCAATAGAATCCCGGGACAGACTGAATAGGTCAGCTAAGCTGTGTCAAGAAAGCTAAAACGTCGCCCGACGCCAGTGCGAGAATAGAGGCACCACACCACTTTATTATAAAGCATCGTGATTTATTTTTGATGGATAGTTTATCCCGACGATGGTAAATTAAGCGCGAATATTGAATATAAAATTTCTGGAATGGAACGCAGTTATAAGTAATTAATTTTTAAACGATGCATTAGTTCTACTGACGAAACGTATCGAAACGCACACTATCGGGGACGGAAGAAGTCACTGATCAAAGACACAGCCAGCCTTGGAAAGGCTCGTGATAAATTATCAAATATAAAAATAATGGTTTCCAATCTGCTCCTGTAGTCGCCATTTTAGCTTTCACCGGAAGAATAATTAATACAAAATGGCGACGGTTATTCACTTGTTCATAAATCTAGATTTAGGATGTGGTACCATCTATAAATCTTTGAAAGGAAACGGAAGAAAATATACCTACTATTGAGCGTGGAGAGCGAGTTGTTAACGCTCTGGCCTCGCATTCGGGAGGACGCCGGTTTGAATCCCCGTCAGGGCATCCAGATTTGGGTTTTGCATGGTTTCCCCAAATCACTCCAGGTGAATGCCGGGATGCTTCCTTCAAAAGGCCATGGCCGAATTTCCTCCCGTTCCTTGTCCTCAGTCCCATCCCGCTTCTAATGACCTCGAGGTCGACGACGCGTAAAGCCATAAATAAATAAAAAATTACTAACACAAAATAAAAAATATGTAGGGGAAGGTCTGGTAGCCTTGAAGTTCTAACACAGTGTCTTTCAACCTGTGGGTCGCCACATCCAGGGGGGTAGCCAAGTCTTGCTCGGGGGTAGCTGTCGAAAGTCAAGTAAATGTAAAAATCGAGGGTTGCAGTTCTTACAATTCAATAAAAATACAAAATTTATAGTGAGAAAGCTGTGCTGGTTTATTTTTCAATAAATTGTGGATTCCTGGTTGTATTTTTGAGACGCAAATAACCAAATCATTTTCTCATTGCAGCAAATTACACATTGACATTTATAATGCATGACCGAAAAATCATATTTGAGGTAGTTGTCGTCAGAGACTCTACTTTTTTCGGTTTTGATTTGCTTCCGCTACTGCCTGCCACTTGTGGCAAACAACTGAGAGTTGCGCAGATCTTTTGGGAAACTTCTCCATTTTATGCTCGCTCGCGTCCGTACTCCCTGGAGCACTAGGTCAGTTAACTGCAGCGATCAAAGCCAAACTCTTGTTAAGTGGCCGCTGATTCCACCTTCTCGCCTCCCGCGCCGCCACCGCGGAATGAATATATCACTGCCCGCAGAGCGCCCGCGACCACCTTGCAGCACAGCATTTGATTTCTAGATCAGTACGTATAGAAAAAAAATTAAATACGTCTTTATTGAATCACTGGCTTAGTTTTATTACGAACCTGATAGGTCCCCAAAGTTTCGTTACTGACCTGGGGCGGGGGGCGGGGTTAGACATTTTTTTTTTTTTTTTTTTTTACTTGTTAAGTGGTCGTGTATTCAAAAAGGTTGAAAAACAACGTTCTAACAAACCAACAACGGTACTTCGGTAAAACTTTGTTAGAAATATGCCCTCTGTAGTATAAAACAAATGCAACTGAGCTGCGGCTTGGGCGCCCAGTTAGTTCCACACTGCTGTGTGTTTTTTGTTCCAGGCAGAAGTTATTCGTCGCTCCTGTCAAAATTCGTTGGAGATTATTGAATATGATGCGTCAAATAAACACATAGTAACGCGGACTCGAAAAATCCAAAAGGATTATTTTAACATCTTCTCTATATAAAAAAATATGGAGAGGACGAGCAAAAAAGTAGAAGGCAGTAAAGAGGGCGAAGAGAAAAATACAAAGGTAAAGGCGTTATAAAAACGTTGATTCAATAGAAAAATATTCAAAGGATTTCCGAAGCAAATCAGATAAAACAGACCGAATGAACCGTGGACGCATGTTTGAAGAGGACTGGATTCAGCGCTATGAAGCAAAGAAAGGGCTCATGAAGATCGTGTTTCTTCAGATATAACCGTGATTTTTGGAGAGAGAGAGAGAAGAAAAAAAAAAAAACCAATTAGGCTGTGTCCGGGGCTACCCGAGAACTTTAGTGTTGCCAAAAAATTAAGGCAAAATTTTTAAATTTAATTCGTAGAAATTTTTTTATGATTAATAACTTCCAATTAATATGACTGCAGAAGTTCCCAGTTTAATATTAATTTTTTTCCTTACGGCTCTACGCCTTGTCGACGTCGAGGTCATTAGAGGCGGGAAATTAGTGGAGGCATGGAAGGGATTCGGCCATGGCAGCAAAGAAGTATCCCGGAATTCGCCTGGAGTGATTTGGGGAAACCATGAACGGGGATTCGAACCCGTGTTCTCCCGAATGCGAGGCCAGAACGTTAACCGCTCAACCACCATGATCGGTTTCATTTTAAGATTAAAATAAGAACACAAAATATGTTTATATTATTTTAATTAATGTTAAGCGCCCTGGGCTATCCGCAGTTCCCCTATTTGAGAAAATACAACTCTCCCACGAACCGAGTTACATTTTTCGTATGGCCGCCTCTGTCTTGGTCGTTGTTCTAATACGTACTAGCCTAGTGGCGGAAGCTGTAATCTGTTTGTGAACCGTGTAAGCTATTTAATGTTTCATAAATGTTTATTTCTTTATCTACACTGTGTAGTATATAGCGCAGAATTTGTGGACGCTCCCATAGTTCACGCAGATAATTGGGGTATACTGTTAAAGGGCGGATGGTGAGCGTGTAGTTTGAATAATCCTGTCAATATAAGATATGACTAATTGAGTCAGAAGGGCTGTTTCCCATCTACTGCCATACCGTCATCGTACTGCCGTGATGTCCCATACTGCAACAGGACGAATCGGTCACGGTTGGGTAATGTGTGTCCCGACCTAAATGTCAACAGTATTCTCTGCCTTGAGTGTCACTTTATTCGTATCAAATGTACACTTTTTCACTCTAACCTAGTGGATCTTCGGCTTGTGGATTTTTTATATTATTTTCATTACTGATTTTACGCAGTTTGCTACCCTGAGCGCGGAAAACTGGGAAGAACCGTAATGAGAAAGACCGGTAACAAGGGTTGAACCTGGGCGTTGCATACAGCCAAATCGCCGCTAGAAATAATAAAGCTTTCATAATGTCTCACTTATCGAACAAAAAAGTAATTGTTCAGCTGTTACGAATCTATTTGTTTCAATGTTCCGTTGAGAAGTTTCGTTATGAACACAGGAAATGTTTTCCTTAAGCGCATGAGATTCATAATCAATCCGTTTAGTTTATCATTACGAAGTTCTAGATAACCCTGTGCGTAGTTTACCTGCATTTGTGCGGAATCACTCACGTCTAGCGAGCAGATTGCCTCACCTGCAACACACAAGAAAAATACACCGCTATAAACCAAACAGCAATCTAGAATTTAATATAAGTGAAGTACTTAGTGAAGTAGCAAATTGGTTTAAGGCAAATTCATTAAAATTAAGTTCTGAAAAAACATATTATATTAGTTTTAAGACAAAAAATTATGCACAGGCAGATTTACAAGTAAGCTACAAAAATAACACAATCTTAGAAACAAAGAGTATAAAATTCATTGGTATTAAATTAGATGAGAAACTCTGTTGGCACGAAAACATCACTTCACTACTGAAGAAGTTAAGTAGTGCCACCTTTGCAATACGAACACTTTCTCTAAAAGCAGATACAATTAACGAAACAGGTGTACTCCTCATATTTTCATTCAGTGATGTCATATGGCATAATTTTTTGGGGGAACTCTTCACAAAGTAAAAAAGTTTTCATAGCACAGAATAGAGCTATTAGGGTGCTGTGTAGGGTAAACCCAAGAGCTTCTTGCAGACAACTTTTTTATAAACTCAATATTCTTACAATGACTTCTCAGTATATAATTAATTAATTATATTCTCTCGTGTGATTTGTCTTAGATAACTGTAACCTGTTTACATCTAATTCACAGGTACACAATTTCAATACAAGAAACAGAAATAACTTGTACAAAACACAGGTATCTCAGTCATTAGTACAAAGAGTAGTTAATTATTCTGATATGAATCTGTTTAATAAACTTCCCAAGAGTATAAAACAGTTTGCAGATAATAAAGATATATTTAAAGATAAACTGAGAGACTCCTATTCCATTCAAGAATTTGAACAAAATAATTAACTGTATTTAGTATGACTTTTGCAAAATTCAGTTGTAAAAATTAATGTTTATTTTTATTCTCTTTATTTGTATTTGTAACATATAATTGTTTTTACTATGATTATGACTCATATGTGTATTAACCATGACATGTTTCACATCCCAGAGGTCCTTCCTCAGCAGGGATCAATGAAACAAGATTGATAAATAAAAAATAAATAATAAAGAACAAACATCTCTAATTGCACATAGCAAACACAAAATTTCTTTAACGATAACACTATTTTTTACCCTGCAAGACAGAAAACATCAGAGTAATGACTAATGACATGTCTCCTGCAAACGGTGTGTGGCGGAACAATATCTATTCAGTGTAGCGAGCTTGATGACTAGTTACATTTCTATGTTAATTACACTCAGAAAATGTGATAATGTAAAAAAGAATGCTTACTCTGTTGCTTGTTGCTGGCAAAATGAAAATAAGAATTAATGGTACAAATTAAAGAAGAACGGAACCGCGCACATTACAGAACATTAAACAGACACTGTAGAAATGAAACTCAATTGAGATAATCTCTAACCAACCTAATATTTACGTAATTAAATATTAAGTACTTCAGAGCATTCCTAAGCCAACAGAAATTGTGGAAGAGTAAAAACTAGCTAGAAAAACTAAACAGAAAAATGATGTAACATAAAATTTGAAGCTTTTAGCAAGCGCCATGTTTGTAAAATTCCACTTACTTTTGTTGGTTTAAAGCTGTGTCAATGATGTCGCTAGTGTCAACGTTTCGACACCCAAGCCCTGGTCTCCTCAGGACTATTTCGGGCTGATGTGTCCCTTGCTGACAGTTGGTTACACCACCGCAGACAAACGCAGTCCAACAGCTACAGTGACAACAACATCTATGGAACAGCTGACACTCGCTGCCGGAAATGCACAGTCTCGCTGGCGGAAAATCTAAACAATCAGCCCAGTGTACAGGCGAACAACGAGGTGGTGGAACAGCCATACATCTGCCCGAAATAGCCCTGAGGAAGGCGCCACATTGTGTGCCGAAACGTTGGCATTGACGCAGTGCTAAAACACAAAATGGAATTAAAGAAAAATGATGTCTACATCTTCACAGCTGGCGACGAAGACTGCTTCTAGAGAGTGAGTCGTTGGGGAACAAAAGATTCTCTTGCGTTGACATATACAGAGAATGATGTCCCAAGCCAGAGTTAGAAAAGGTTAACCTTGCAGGGCTTGTTACTGTTACTGAAAGCATTGTTTCTTTGGACCTAAATATTGGTTACCTCTAAATATCTTAAAATTGTCGGTTACTGCAACATATCCACAAGTCTTAGAGCGATAAGATCTACAATCCCCAACAACTTTATTAGCGTTAATATTATGAACGTCTTAAAATACAAAACTGCATTACAATCTAAAACCTTTAAAAAAAATTACAGGTACCTGAAACCGAAATATATTGACGTCGGAAACAAAAAATGCCTCACTCGCCAGAAAAAGTGAACAAAACGAAACGAAAGAGACTGTCAGATACCGAGCGGAATAACAAAACACGATGAGAAAAAAAAAAAGACTGAAACACACCCGGGGAAAGTGAACAATATTCAGACGGTGTAGCTAAGGATCAGCCTTCTACATCAAGTTCAGTTAAAATTCTTTGTCATATGCGTTAACTTTATCGATACAATTTTTTTTTTTTAAATTGAATAAAAATATAATAAATGAAAAAAAAACACAGTTCATGACAAACATCAATGATGTTCCTCAAAATCTTAAACTTCGCAATGGCACAATAGCTAAAACAAATTGTTTTAAATATTTAGGAGAATGGATAACGAGCGACACAAAAGAAAACATTGCGATAGAAATTAGAATAGATAAAATGGAAAGAGCATTTCATATGACAAAGAACGGATATAACAAAAAAAAAAAAAAAAAAACCTTATCATGAACACAAAATTAAGGCACTATCAAGCAGTGGTTAGAGCAGAAACGTTGTATTCGGCAGAAACGCTTAAGCTAACAAGATATGGATATCTTTAAAAACTGGAAAAAGTAGAAAGAAGAATCTTGAGAAAAATACTGGGACCTAAACGTAATAGTAATGCTGAATAAAAATTAAGACCAAACCGAGAACTATATTCGAAAACAGAAAAATTAACAGTTATAATGAAGAAAAGACTGCAATTTTACGGGCACATATACAAATGGATAACAATAGACTAACAAAACAGATCTTCACCTTGCTAAACAAATCAAAACCCCCATGGTTCACTGAAACTGAAAAGTGACATGAAAAATGCGGGAGTGTAAACAGATATAATAGACAACAGAACACTCCATAGAGAAGTGATTCAAAAGGCAGATTTTCAGGAAAGTCAGAAATAGATAAAGGGAAGGAAATGGACCCAGGAAGAAAAGAAACAACACTCCCAAAGAATGAAGTAAATTTGGAAGCAAAGAAAATTAAATACAAAGAAACATAGCCAAAGTTGATTTATCGTACCCTCCAAATAGGTTGTTCGGAAGAAGAAGAAGAAACCGACGGTGAAGCGAAAGATCAACTTACGCCCAACGTCGAGCCAACTGCAGGATACAGGAAAACTATTATCCTCCAACTCATGTAAGAAATGTCAGCTTCTATTATTATAACATAGTCACTAAAAATCTTCTAAAAATGAACGGGTACCTATCACAACATTCATCAACATCTACATCTGTACTATGCAATTCACAAAATTGTGGGTGACAGAGGGTGCTTTGCACTGGAACTGACTCTTTGCTTTCAAATATCGAACAGCTCGAGGGAGGGATTAGAGAATAATATACCTAATGTCTCTACTCTTATCCCTCCAGTCACTGAGATCCAAATAGCGTCGTGAAAGAAGTATTTCGACGCATTAGTAAATGACACGTTTGTCCACATGCACACACGAAATATCGACTAATATAGGGCACCTACAGCGTAGGCCTGAATTCCCCCCCCCCCCGCCCCCCTCGGGAATAATGTAGATGTGAATTTAACATAAGAGCAACGCAACATCAGACACAAAAAGTAACGCGAATACTGTAGCCAGACTCCAGACACCGTCGAAATATAAACTGGAATGCTGCCGAGCTGGAGTGTTTTGTGAGGGGCATTGTCTACAGATATAGCAAGAATTTAAGAAGAGATCGCGATGAAAGACGCAGCGGCGCGGGCCAGCAAATAAAACAGGGAGGAGGCCGCCCGTGTATCTCGTATCGGGAGAGTTTGCAGGCGCGCGGAATGTCGCTCGGAAACTCGAATAGAATCCGCTGTCCAATCACAAAGTCCACACACGGCAGTAAAAGTCGCGGCCCGTCTTTCAATTTGTGTCCCCGTTCCGTATCAATCGCGAGCTCAAACCTCGTTCCGACCACGTTTTTCTGGCCGTCCCGGAGGAATTTCATTTGCGGTTCGTTTCTTTAGTCCAGATCGGCGGCAAACAACAGACCATCAAGACTCGGTCAGTCCAGCGGGCGCCTCACATACAAATACGGCAGTCACGCAATAGAGAAGTAACATGACTCGATCACATACGTTAGTTCTAAAATGAGTTTTTTGTGACTAACCATCTTTCTCCCTTCATATTTAACGAAAATCGATAAATGAGGTATCATTTTAAAGATTAAATTCTCCGCTTTCCTAACATCAGTAATTACGAAAGTAATTTTTCGAAATTCAACCAGCAAATGGCAATTATTGTGAGCAATCAAGGTCACGGGTATGTGATAGTTCAAGAGTTAAGCCGCCAGACTCCGCTGGCATCGATGAGGATAAGCATTGTGTTTTTTCTAGTGTTAAGAGCTTTTCGAATATTTTTGTTTCTGTTAGGAAATCATCATTTCTAACTGTTTCGCAAGACGTTGGCGTGATTTGTAAGGTACTTTTTACCAATTGGTCCAGACGTTGTAAGTGTTTTGCTTGGTACCTATCACCGTTGACAAACAATTGCTACAAATTAGCCGGTTCTTCTTTCATCTTACATCATTCGCGATATTTTCCAATGGGCTACTTGGTATATGAAAATTACAAATCAGCATAAGCGATCCACAGCGGTAAATTTAATTCACAAAACTTTATAAGGCAATTTTTTTGTTGTTGCTGTCATCAGTCTTTTGATTGGCTTAATGCAATCCTCCATCCCTTCCTATCTTGTGCTAACCCCTTCATCTCCACAGATCCCTTACAACCCTCGTCATAAATTATCTGCTTCATATATTCTAACCTCTGTCTTCCTCTACAGTTCTTACCTTCGACTGTTCCCTCCACCAGCAAATTAACCAATCCAGCATGTCTCAAAATATGACATACCAGCCTGTCTCTTCTTTCTGTAAGCTTCTTCCACAAACTTCTTTCCTCACCCTTCATTTCCAAAACTCGTTCATTGCTTACTTTGTCTGTCCACTTAATTTTCAGCATTCTTCTGTAGCACCACATTTCGAATGCTTCAATTTTCTTTATTTCCGGTATTCCTAAAGTCCATCTTTCGCTACCATAAAGTGCTGTGCTCCACACAAAGAGTTTTAAAAAGTTCTTTCTATTTCCTAGATCAATATTTGAAACTAAAAGGTTTCTCTTTTTCATGAAGGCTCTTTTTGCTAGCGCTATTCTACTTTTAACATCATTCCTGCTTCGGCCATCGGTTGTAATTTTGCTTCCCAAGTAACAGAATTCACTTACTTCTTCAATTGAATTGGACCCTATTTTTATATTTAATCTACTAGTATTGATATCATTTCTGCTTCATTTCATCGCTTTAGTCTTGCTTTGATTTATATTCAGGCCTTCGGTATTTTGTTCATGCCATTCAGTAACTTCTCAATAACCTCAGCCCTTTCTGCTAATAAGACAATGCCATCAGCAAATCGTAGCATACTGATTTTTTCTCCCTGAAAACTTATGCCACATGGAAATTTTCTTTTACTTTCTTCATTGCTTCCTCTACATACAAGTTGAATATTAACGGGGATAGACTACAACCTTGTCTCACACCCTTTTTAACTGATGCTCGTCTCTCATGATTCTCTACTTTTATTACAGCCGCTTGATTCTTATATAGTTTATAAAGTATTCTTCTAGCTCGATTTCTTTAAAACTTTGAACATCTTGTCCAACTTAACATTATCAAAAACTTTTTCTAAATCAACAAATGCCATAAAAGTATCTAGGTTTTTCTTGATCCGCCCTTCAAGTATAAATCTTAAAGCCACAACTGCTTCTTTCCTGAACCCAAACTGATCTTCACCTACTATGTCTTCTACTACCCTTTCCATTCTTGTGTATATTGTTCTGGTCAGTAATTTTGAAGCATGTGATGTGAGAATTATCACACCATTTGTCTTACATTTGTCAGCTTGTACTTTCTTCGGAAATGTGAAGATGATATTTTTATTAAAATCAATCGGAATTTCTCCTGTTTCATAACTTTTTGATATCAGCTTGAATAATCTTTCGATTCCTTCTTCTCCTAGGAATTTAAGAAGTTCTGTAGGGATCTCATCAGTTCCAACTGCCTTATTTGATTTCAAGTCATTCAGAGCATTATTAAATTCTGTCCTCAAAACAGGATCTTCCAAGTCATCAATGGTGACATCGCCTTTCTTTTCAATTACGTTTTTGTTCAAGTCGTCCCCGTCATACAGTTTCTCACTATATTCCTTCCATCGGTTAGGTCTTTATAGTAAAATATGAGAAAATAATTTGTTTCCACTCGAAGTGAACTATGCAGCTGTCTGTATTCCGTCCTCGACATCTCCCAATACTTCTCGAGTTCAGTAATCAGACGCTTCCTGTTTGATGAGTAATGGATCCGTTCGGACCTGTATAAATCTGACTCTGTTATTAATCTTATTCTCTAGAATACATATCTGACATACATCATTCCTAAATTCATATCCTCCCTGTCGCATACAGTTTTGCGATTCTGATGATGTGCCTATAAACAGCAGGCGATTCTATTCGACTGGTTCCATTTCGCTGTATAATTCATGATTTCAATCCAAAAGCAGCTGCCCATCAATCCAACTACTTACTATTTTTTGTCCAATGACTGTTTCCTATGTTAATGCACTAGCGAGCTATGCGAACCTTGCCTCAGCTTGCCTCGTATACTCGCTTACGAGATACAGACGTTCTTTGTCTCCTGGTACGAACTAGTCTCTTGCCTGCAAACGTTAGTGGTCCGGTCCCAGGTTGAAATCCCGGTGGGACCAAGAATTTTTAAAAGCCACGAGCGATTCGGATTCCACATTAAACTGTAGGTCCCAGAGGAAAGGAACTGGCTGTCCTATCTCTGGTTATCCTCCAGAATACTAAGCCATTGTTTCAATCTTCAGGTTGTGAACTAAGTATTTCTTGCGAGCGACCTAGTTTCCGAATTTAAATATTAGTGCTCCCCGTCTGAATCAATTCGGTTGGATCACCTCACCTAGGTAATCAAAATTCTTGCTTCAAATTATCCCATTTAATTCTGGCTATCTGTTACGATCACCATATAGTTAATGTTTTGAAAGGTGCCGAATGGCTTAAGTAATTTTTTTCGGCGAACAGTCCCCGTGGAATTTGAGACCTACTCTGAACCGATCTTCGTCTCCTTCGCCGTTCAGCAATTTCCTCGACAGTGGAATGACTCTTTCCAAAACAAAGTTGAAGATGAATATAGAAACACCAGTCATGTTTCAGACGATTCTGAAGTATTGTCCATAAAATAACTGACTTGACAAAAAAAACAAAAAAAAAAAAAACATATGGCAACAAGTAAAAACAAAGGCACACATCATTTGATCGAGACATAGTTAACTTTTCTGACAAGAACACAGATTGTACTAATTGGTCACGTATTTGAGTGATGTGGTACTGTAAGACGAAGCAAATATGTAGCCCTGTGTAGAAATCATGGTCATTATTCTCCGTACTGCCTGCTCCACACTGACCTCTGTCTCCTGAAGGGCTTGCTTCTCAAGTTCATCAGCTGACAAATTGTTTTCACCTTAATTTGTTCCGAACAGTTACCGCCGTTTTGACTTGATGCCGTCATTCAAATTTTGTTTTATCTATCATTGTCTTATTCTTTGGGCCAACACTCATCTGTGTCTCTTTCCTAGCTCTACCTGTATTCTGACAAATTTTTTATATGAATCATTTTTATTCATTATGCCACGTCCAAAACTAATGTGTGCCTTCCTCCAATTTCACAACTTTAAATTCTCTTCGGCATTTTTAAATTGTACTATTAAACTGAATTTAACTTATATGCTGCCCATTGCTGTATTACCTTTTCATCGACATATGAGGCCTTCATTCAGCATCTATCATCTTCTACGTAGATATCGAATAGTGAAATCTTGCCTGGTTTCCTGAGTTGCTTAATTCGAGTACGTTTGGTAATTATGTTGATTTATATACGTTACAGACTTTTTTGTTTTAAATTAAGTGTATAGGATATAGTCTTGAAATATAGACTATTCAGTGAATAGAACATTCCAGGAACAATGCTGTCGTATCCTCATATTCTGAAAAATCCTGGAAATCCAGATTTTTGACTCGTCGATAAAATATTAACTAACGACTTTTAAAAATGTGCGCTTACAGCTTATTCTCGCTTAGAGCCTTATACAGTGGAAGAACGGTATCTAAATCTTCACAGACCACAGGTTGAGAAACACTGGTTTAAAAATACTACTCGTGTCTCAAAAGATACCTGTTTCACTATAAATACTTTGTCATTAGAGGATCACCATTTCTGGAAGGCTAGTTATCAAGGGCGTATCCAGGATCAGAACTAGAGGGGGGCAAGATTTGAACTGGGGAGGGGGCAACTCATAGTGGTTTTCAAGGAAGTCGGGTGGGGGACGGAAACATGACGATTTCTTACAAAATGAATCTCAAAGCTATTTACTATTTTAATTAATGATTAATATTGTAATCCAACCACTTAATCTAAGGATCTACTATGTAGTTAATTAAGATCGTAAGTCAGTTATTTTTTATATAAACATTAATCGTCTCGGATTATCAGAAAATTTTACATATAACTTTGTTTGTCAATATCTCACGGTGTTCTTTCACGAAATTTCGATGCACACTCATCAGGCATAATCTAGTCAATCTTTCTCTCCCAAAATGCTCCTGAGCCAGTTCTTCAGTCGTCGAAGCTTACGGAAGGCAACTTAATTTTTTTTCTAGGGGGGGTGGCAGCAGACCCCCCCCCCTCCTGTCCCACGCTGGATAGGGGGCATCCACAAATTACGTGAGGTATTTTTCCGGATTTCTGCCCCCCCCTCCCCCCTGGTGAGATTTCGTGAGATCTGGCTGGACCCCCCCCCCCCCCCCTGTGGTGAGATGTGGTCTGTGAGAACCTCCCCCTAGAAATCGCCCTGGAAACTTTTGTAGAGCTTTTTTTTTTTTAGGTCACAGCCTCACTTTTTGACGCCTAAAATCGACTTTGGCACAAATTGTAGACCTTTTTTTTAGCTCTACTGTCCAAAACTTTTTCGCAAAATCTCACGGAAGATTTCCGTAGACCCCCTCTCCCCCTTGGTGAGATCTGGTGAGATTTCGCCGGACCCCTCCCCCCCCTATTTCACCTCACGTAATTAATGGATGTCCCCTTACGCCCATGCAAGTTATACTGAGACACCACGCTTCAAAGTATAACTAGCAGGTTACACACTGAACTGAATTTTTATTGAAGTCAAATTTCTTTTGCTGTGGATAGATTTAGAAGAGTACAGGAAATGTATCACGTCATTTCTTGGCGACAATATCTGCAGGCCACTCATACCGTCGGACGTCCGAACCGAAGTTAGGTGGTTCGAACCCAGTTGATGAATGAAACAGTTTTTTTTTTACTAGTGGCATTACGCCTCGCCAACGCGACGTCGAGATCATTAGAGGCGTGATGGGACTGGGGACAAGGGAAGGGAATGAATTCGGCCATGACCTTTTGATGGTATCATCCCAGCATTCGCCTGGAGTGATTTGGGAAAACCATGGAAAACCGAAATCTGGATTCCTGGATGGGGATTCAAACCCGCGTCCTCCCGAATGCGAGTCCAGAGCGTTAACCGTTCACCCACCAAGCTCGGAGAACGAAACTCGCTACTTGGGCAGCAGGGTAGCGGAGATGTGTTATCATCGAACACTGACGTCAGAATTTTTGCTTCCGGTGAAGTTTGTGGCACCTTTCGGAGGAACGGGCCGCTTCCGGACTTAATATTTTAACTTTTGTATCGGGTTTCACAACGCGAAGAACATACTATCCTTGTAAACACAGACAGGCCACCTCTACAGTGTACCAAACCGACCTTTGGCTTGAACAAGATATTGGTAGTAAACGTAGTCACAATAGCTCGCGATTCAAAGTTTTGGCTTAAACTGAATTATCATTATTGGAATCCGTTGTCGGTTTTGTGAACGTAGAAGCAGCATGTTACATTAAAGGTTTTTTTTTTTTTTTTTTTTTTTTTTTTTAATGGCTTTCGGCGACTAAGCCATTCAGCCAGCTCAATGTGTTTATGATCTCTTCATGTGATTTTTTTTTTTTTTTTTTTTTTTTAGTTTATCCAGTGCGTTTATGCTTCCTTTGTATAGACACCACAGGACGGACAGGACATTCACACAGACACACAACACTTAAACATCCATGCCCGCGGCCGGATTCGAACCGGCGACCTTCGGCACGCGGAGCTAGCACTCTAGCTCCTACGCTACCGAGGCCGGCTACATTAAAGGTCGACATTTATATATTTCGAAGCAATATCGTGAATGACGGAAGCGCTTGCTTACAGCGAGCTCGTTTCATAGCTTCGTCATTACGGAGTCAACTGATGGAGGGACCTCATTAGCGGTGTGTCGAAGGTAAAATCGTTGACTGGAGACGAAGAGTTAATGACGATCAATAAACGGAATTGATTGAATTCACACGATACGAAAAACAAAAACTCTTGAAAGCGATTTCTATGGGCCTGAAGATGACAAAAGAAAGCTATAATTTATTCCACTAGATTATAAAATTAATCACTCCTTCTCACTAGAATTTGCAAATCAGTTAAAAGCAAGAAAGGAAATAAAATTTAAAAAGTGTCTCGTTTTACATGTTATCCGAAATTTAAAGGCGAAACTTGCTTTTGTTTGAATGCTTATAATTTTTATATCTTATTGCGCTCCACAATACCGATTTCTTTAAGTATTCATTGTTCTGCTTTGTTTTACACTCGCATCGGCCTTCCCTCGTTTTGTTATCTGTTCGTTCATCATCATTGTGCTCATTACAATTATATCTTGTTTACTCAAAACTGGCGGCAAAAGTACAGTATATCTTCCCTTCGCCTTACTCCTAAGGGGGTCTCCATTAGTTACGTCAGGTGAAATGGGGGGGGGGGGGGTTCGGCGAAATCTGACCAAGGTGGAGGGGGGAGTCGACGGAAGTCTCACGCGAGGTTTTGAAATTCTTATAGGACAGTGGAGCTAAAAAAAAGTCTACAAAAGACACAGATGTAGACTATAAGGAGGTAAGAAGGACGCGTTACCGATTTTAGGGGGTTATAACCACCCTCGGAAATTGGAGAGCTCAAAAAAAGTTTCAAAAACCTACCAGGACGATCAGATCAGGGGGGCGTGGGGGGGGGATAGTCCCGTCAAAATCTCACGTCATCCGACCAGATCTCACCAGGGGGGAAGGGGGGTCCGGAATTCCGGAAAAACCTCACGTAATTAATGGACGCTCCTAACCTCACCACCCCTTCCCTTCATACTTCTCCGAGTTGACCGCTGTGTCCACTCAGCGGAGATATCCTACGCCACTCTCTTGCGTGGTTGATATTAGCCTCCTCTCTACCCTCGTTTTCTTTTTTCAGGAAAATTTGAGTTATTGGGAGAGTTGTTTATAGAAATACCTACTGCACTTAGAGAAATATTTATTGTGACTGATGACGAAGGTAGAAACGACAAATTTATGTTATGATCAACGAGAGTTTGCAATCCATTGACCGTTATTTTATCCACACTTACATTTATGCACGATTTTTCATTCTATTTTAACTGCCCTTAAGTGTCACTGCGCAAAGTGTAAAGTGTCGCTGAAGCAGCCCCTACTAAGGGAGCATCCATTAACTACTTGGCTGGAATTAGGGAAGAAAAAAAGGGGGGGGGGGTTGGCTGGATGGTTACGTTGGGCTACGTGGAGGGGGAGTGTTCCGAGCCAGGCCGCGTAGCTTTCCATTCATATCATTTTTCACAATTGAAATGAGGTATAGAACACATAACAGTATGTAACAGTAGCAAAAGTTACTTCAGGTTACATGGGAGGGAGGAGGAGTTCACAGGAGGCCAAAATGGAGCTACCTGGTTTATGAACGCTCCCTAAGTTGTTGGATGTGAACACGTTGTTAAGGTTGCGGCAACTGTCGCTGAAACGCAAATGGAATACCCCTCGGTGTTTCAGCTAACAACACGATAGAAATTTCATCTGAAATAAAAAAAAATGAGCTAGTATTTTTTTCAGTACTGTCAGTGACAGATCCGACTCAAAAATCAACTGAAGTAGCGTTGTGCAGCCTGGGATAGAACACCTGTCACCACTGCTCGATAGTGACACGGCGTGTAATATCACAGCAGCTGTCAGCTGATATCTGAAGCCCTCGCTCAGGTTGGCAGCAGTGTCGGGGCTTCACAAAATCAGATTTAGATCCGGTTGCAGGAGCGGATCCACTACCCCGCCAACAGCAAGACAAACACAAGTCACGGAGGGAGGCTTTGCTTACCGTTTAATGAGGGTCTGCTTAATAAGAAAAGTGGCCCTCGGTACAATTCCTCGACTTTTACCTCCAGTAACGATTGTATGTCCGCAGTTCGAATTGTTGTAATAACTGTAGTGGAAAGCACGGCGACTTCATACTCCATAGGTCGCTGAGACTGCACGAATAATCATAATTTTAACGACAGATAGGACGAAGAACGGCGTGAAAACAAACTAGGCAAGGAAAAAAAAATCTTGTCCGACGACTTTTCCATCACAGATTCTATTCCGCAAAAGTGGTTCCTTAACGATGTATATATATATATATGCGCTACAATTTGCGCCATGTTTATTCCTCTCTAATGCTATCAATAGTTGTGTTATGGCACATTAATACGGTGGGTAACGTGCCATATGATAAGCAGATCACGGTAAAGAGAATGTTGACAAGACCTGAATAGGCAAATAAAAGAACTCTGTATTACGAGGAAGTAGCCCGAACATGGCTACTTGAGACATCGCTCTGACCTGGCAACAGGATGGACGTGTGTTCGGTTCCCGGTACGGCTACCCGCATTTCGGTTCTTCATTGTTGCCTCAGATAACTCCGGGCAAATTTCGGCCTGGTTCCTTCAAAATACGTTGGCGTAATTTCTTCTCGTTCCTTACCCACATTCCACTCCGGTCAGTATGATGATACAGACGTCGACAAATCGCGCAGCACTAATTTAATAAAGCAGCGTACGACGTCCCATAAACTGAAAATATTTTTTCTTTGCATTAGATGTAGTCAAACGCTGGTGTTTGTACCTGTCTTAGCAGTCGGTTGGCGAAATATTTTATTATTTTTCCCGGTCCGATAGCTGCCAGTGTTTGGGGGCGTCCATTAATTACGTGAGGTGTTGTTCCGGAAATCTAGACCACCCCCCCCCCCCCACTGACGATCTCGTAAGTTTTAGAGACTTTTTACTGATCTCCTGTTTCCAAGGGCGGTTATACCGCCTACCCACCCCAACATTGGATTCGGATTCGACGTTATTTGTAGAATTTTTTTATCTCGACTTTTTTTCAAGGAATTAAAAAGATGAGATATTTCTGTAGACAATCCCCCCCCCCTTTTTTACATGACCTCACGTAATTAATGGATGCCTCATGAGCTGGTTTTATATCTTTCAAGACCTTCTCCATCACTTTGGTCAGTCCCACCAGGTGAGATGTACTGGTATGTACATGATATTTGGAATTACGTACGACCACGGAACAATAACATGTCTTTTAATACAAAATATCTCCAGAAATTTTACTGGTCATCTCAGCGAAATGAAAGATTTGCTCGTTAGCGAATAGTGTCTCCATCCATCACAAGAACCCAAAAGCTGTGAACGACACGACAATTTTTCGTATTCCATTACCAAACATGGTGCTTTTACAGGGAGCTTGAAACATAATAATCAAGCCTGACCTTACGTAATTTGTTTGTATTCTCTATGTAGTCGACTGACTTTCACAAAACCCATTTACTAGAAACAATCATGCAGTATGTTTCATAATATATAATGATTGTGTTTAATATTATTTTCGACAGTTTTTATACTTAACCGAAATGGAAGCAGTAGCCATACTATACTTTCATTTCTGTTCTGGGTATCCGTGCAAAGTTTTTAAATAACTGCTTCTAACGTTTGGAAGAGCAACAACATTAATAACATCTGGTTTGTTATAATGGAATTGTTTGACGTGACTTCCAGTCCTTGTCAGTTGGAAATCCTACGTTTTGACTGGCTGCATGCGCTAACTTTTCTTACAGTAAGTTCGGTCACATGCACTGCTGTCAGCTGAGTATGTATGATGCATTTACAGTGTTGTTGTAGTTACATTCCTGTCTGATTCAAAGTCCCATGATGCACACAAGATGGGTAAATAAAGAGATTCTGCGAGTTGTCATTTATGGATGACCGAATCACATTAACTAATTAAGTCATTAAATGACTACAATTGTCTGGAATCTTAGTTCACAACTAATCAAAGGTTCCTCAGACTTCCATGGCCATCTTTGTTCATGATTAATTGACTTTCGGGTTTTGCCGCGTTGTTTATTTCATTACCTAAGCTTTCGGCTGGTATCCTCCAGCCTTCGTCAGAGATACTGTTTATGTTGACATAGCAACGAGCGCCAAGCATCGCAGAGTAAGAGGCCGCTATCTTCGTTGATGTTGTTGGTGTTTTTTAAAATTTCTGCTGCCTCTTTCACCCGTCGGGGCCATCACTGGTCTTCTCTCCACAGTAGCCTCGTTTCTTGAAATTTTACTTCATGCCCGGTATTAATAGCATGGCGAACTACGGCGGATTTGTCACTGTTGTTATATTTGTAGTGGCGGATATGTTCTTTAAGTCTCTCCACCATGAAGTAAAATTTCAAGAAACGAGGCTACTGTGGAGAGAAGACCAGTGGTGGCCCCGACGGGTGAAAGAGGCAGCAGAAATTTTAAAAAACACCAACAACATCAACGAAGATAGCGGCCTCTTACTCTGTGATGCTTGGCGCTCGTTGCTATGTCAACATAAACAGTATCTCTGACGAAGGCTGGAGGATACCAGCCGAAAGCTCAGGTAATGAAATAAACAACGCGGCATAACCCGAAAGTCAATTAATCATAATCAAAGGTTGTACCCAGTCCTCGACATTGACCGGGCGTTAGGCGTAATTACGCCTGAATATTTCCGTTTTAAGCCCGCAATCTCCGTCAAAGGCGTAGAAAATACGCCTAAGCATCAAAACCTAATTTAAAAAATTACATTTCAGAAATTCGTTTTCAGTTTTTGAGTGTTCAAGGTTTAATTCTAATAATTAATTCCAATTATAATTCCTGCCGTATTGTTTTGTATGGCTTTACGCCTCGTCGACGTCGAGGTCATTAGAGGCGGGAAAGGATTCAGGACAAGGAACGGGAAGGTATTCGGCCATGGCCTTTGTAAAGGAATCATCGCGGTATTCACCTGGAGTGATTTGAAGAAGCCCATGGAAAACCCAATCTGGATGCCCGTACGGGGATTCGAACCCACGTCCTCCCGAATGCGAGGGCGGAACGTTAACCGTTCACCCACCATGTTCGGTGTGTCGTATTGTTGATCTATATTACATTTCTGAAGTTCAGAAGATGTGGCAACAGTGTAGGGGACGTTCCGCGAAGGAAAAAAGAAACAATTCTAGTGCTTGCGTTATTCCTTCGGCAAAGGAAGTGAAAATGTTTCTTAACATTACTGACTTTATACCAATTGTAACGACGAGTACCTACGGTATGGTATATTAAATAAACTGAATGTTTTTGTTTCAGCGATCTTGCTGATAAATTGTACTCCAAAACTGTGAAATAAAATTATTCTTAAAATTTGCTGATCAAGGAAAATATTTTCCAATTTTTAGTTTACATGTTGATTTATTTGTATTTAAAAAGAAATAATCCTCTGATGATGAATTGGAAAAAATTAGAAAATATTTAGTTACCCCTAAAAATGAAGATCAGAGTGTAAAATTCAAATGTTTTAAACTATTTCACAATTTTGGTATACGATATATTGACACTTGTATATTATATTTTTTTTCCAGACCTATTTACAGCTTTAAATTGTGTTGGAGTAGCTCGTAAGCTATAAAATCTTTATTTTCATAATTATAATAAGATAATTACGCCTGTACATTTTCATTTTACGCCTGAGTCTGAAAGTTAGGAGTAACAAATACTCCTGATTTATATACGAATTTCTAGCACTGGTTGTACCGTCTTAAATAGAAAGTAACATAACTTCTAGTTTCAGCGTTTACGATCAAATAGCAGCAAATTACCAAAAACGCTGAAAGTAGAAATTTGTAGAAGGCAAAAGTAGGCAGGCACAGGAACGGAGAAAAATGAGTGAGTATGGAAATTGCCACCGGAGCGTGCGCGTCATAGCAATTAAATTACATTAAAAATCTTAGAAGAGTCCCAGTGCAGATATGAACCAATTCAAAGGGTAGTTTAATTGACAGTGTACACATATTCAGCGTGGAGTTGATAATAGCCACCACTCTAACGATGAAATAGCAGCCTGCATTTTGTTTGCAAATTTGGTCGGAGCTTCACTTCACAAAGCAACGAAAGAATCCCATTTCACCGAAACTAATTGTGGTGTACGATTAAAATGGTTCCTCTTCAAGGCAGTTAGGTCATCAAGGTCGGAATTTTGGAATATACTATTTCCGTTTGAGAAGAGCCTGGAGAAATATGAAATGGCTCCGTAAGCGGCTGGTATGAATCACTACCATACTATTCTCAGGGGTATAGAGCTGGCTTATTTTTTAATTTTTAATTCTACTCCAGTTGACCAATGACCTGCAGTTAAACACAGGAGACACAGTTATTTTTTATATTTTTTTTACTTTAGCTAAAACAAAAACCCAATATTGACTTGAATCGAAATTAGAGAGCTCGGATTTAAATTCATTATTTATGAAGTACACAAAATGCGACAATTGCAACTCGACGATTTTAATAATAAAACATGCTAATAATTGGTTTGGTTTATTAATCAGGGACTCAACAGCAAAAAGGTCGCTACGTATCTGCAAACATAGAGTAGAGTAACACACAACGCAGTAACATTAATATTATTGTCTGCCCGAGAAAGTGAACAAAGGCCACTGTCCTTATTCGGTCCGAAGTACAGTACAAAATGTTATATCACTACACCGGCAGCGGCGCTGTATCACATTTCACAGGGTCTGGAAAGCTTTGTTAATAAATAACACACGTGAATTGCGTGCAGTAGAAGCGACTGCGTGTGTTCCAGCGGTGCACAGGGATCCTGTGAATTATGTAGCAACTCGAATAACCAGGAAACGACACAGAACTCAATTAATACAACTTCAATGCGACCATACAACCACGTCAGTCAATAAGTCAAAACGTTTAACAAGTCTTATACAATGATATTCCTAGAGACAATGCATTCCGTAACGTTTCCCAAACTTTTCTTTCGAGTTACCCGGTAAGTTAAAGGATTCGTTTTCGCTACCCTTTTTCCTATTTTGGGATATGTAGGTGCGTATTTTTCTTTTACTTCCTTTAATGCTTCATCCACATACGAGATGAATGTTAATGGGGATAGGCTACAACCTTGTCTCTCGCCATTTTACACCAGTTAAAAAGGGTGTGAGTCAGGAATGCAATCTGTCCCCACTAATATTCAACTTACATATAAAGGAAGCAATGAAGAGAGTAAAAGAAAAATTTGAATGTGGCTTAGGTGTTTATTTATTTATTTATTCCAACGGAAAAACCATTTTACATTAATATATCTTATGATAGCTACTTATTAAACACTATTACCACTATTTAAAAACAATTTAATTACAGTGAAAACAAGAAGATAACAAAAAATAGCAAGTATAGTTTTATATTATTAAACTAGAAAAACAATTACACAGAAGATAATTATTAATTATTCTAAAACTAATAATATGACTCAACATACAATTACAAAAAATAAAATAAAAATTGTTACAGGGAATAATAGACCGTGACTAAGCCCATCATTGCTGACTCCACTCACGTATGAGTACTTGCTTGAAAACAGCAACACTGTCAAAGAAAAAATCAAGTTCAGGAGGTATTCTGTTACCTAGTCTCTGAATCCGTTCTATGGCACTGCTAGCCTCATAGTTTGTGCGCAGATGTCTACGCCCAAATAGTTCTCTCAACCGTGTACCAGACGGACAACGAAAATATACATGTCTGAGAATTTCAGGGCAGTCTGTAACACCTGAGATTAGTTTATGCAGAAAAAGGACACCATGAACATTCCGTCTCGACTCCAAAGGATGGAGGCCAAGATAGGTTCCAACAGCAACCAGCGGAACGTCTTTGTAATGAAAGCCCATGCGACAACCTATAAGCCTTAAGAACTTATTTTGAATATTCTGAATGTGTTGAATTAGTGTGATCTGATGAGGCGACCATACAACGCTGCAATACTCAAGTATGGGTCTGACATGGGCACAGTACAAGAACCTGAGTGTCTGGATATTATTAATAAATCTGGAAGTGCGTGCCAATAAGCCCAGGCACTTGGAGGCCTTGGCACATATGTTGTGGACATGTTCTTCTGGACTGAGATTGTACGTCAGAAGAACTCCTAGGTCTCTTACAGTTGTGCAGCGATTCAGTAGCTGATTTTCCATTTCATATTCAAAATGTAATGCCGATTTAATGCGGTGAAAAGTAATGCAGGAACATTTATTAACATTAAGTTGCATACTGTTTTGTTGGCACCATTTCACAATAGCTTTTAAGCAATTCTGAAGATCTAAGCAGTCATCTCGAGTAATGATTTTCTTGAAAATCTTAATGTCATCTGCAAAGAAAAGGCAAATGGCAAAAATACTAACTAAATCATTTATGAATATATTGAACAGCAATGGTCCTAGGTGTGAAACCTGAGGCACTCCAGAAGTTGCTGTGAAAGCAGATGACAATGAGCCAAAAGCCTTTACAATCAACCTTCTGTTGCTGAGGTAGCTACAAAACCACTCCAATAATTTACCAACTATGCCATATTCCTTCAACTTAGTAAGAAGGTGGGGATGGCTAACTTTATCAAATGCCTTTGAAAAGTCAAGATATATGACATCGAGTTGTTTTCGCTCACTAAATGCTCTAATTATTTCATTTTGAAGAATCACAAGGTTAGTTGTTGTTGATTTTCCTGGAGAGAAACCATGTTGCTTTGGAGTAATTATGTTACGAAACATGGGATAGATTTTGTTTAGTACCAACTTCTCAAAGATTTTTGCTAACACCGATTGTATAACAATAGGTCTATAATTCTTAGCATCTTCCTTCGATCCGCATTTATGCACAGGAACAACATGACCAAGCTTAAATACATCTGGAAAAATTCCTGACTTTAGAGACCTGTTAGACAAGTATTTTAAAGGATGGCAAAGCAAGACTCTACATTAGGTGGTATTTGGTCAGCTCTTTGAACAGTCTAGCTTGCCCAATGCTTTATAAACATCTTCATCAGTGACTGCAAGTGTACTCAGACTATTACTAGTACTGAAATGGATATTGGAAGTAGACGAAGATGGAGGTGTAAATACTGAAGAGAAGTATTGTGCAAACAGATCACACATTTGCTGTGGGTGGGAAGTGGAGTGATTATTAAATGTTAACGTGCTTGGTGCTCCTTCAGCTTTGCTAGTGTTACGGATGAAATTCCAGAATAATTTGGGATTGCCAGGAATAGTACATTGCACATGTTCAACATAGTCATTGAAGCATTTTTTGGATAAGAGACGAGATTGATCTCTCAATTTTGAGAACAGGACATAGTACTCATAATCAAAGGTCTGCTTATAAGCTTTGTGGAGTCTTTTCTTTTCTATGACCAATTGTATAAGCTCTGTAGAGAACCAACATGGGAATTTTGACATTCCAGTTTTTTTCAGTGGTGTATACTTGAGCACAATTGACTTCAATATGTCAGTGAATTTTATGAACAGATTGTCAGTATCAGTGGATAAGTCAAGGGATTCAAAATTGGATAGGTCCATAGAAAGAAGTTCATCAAAAACTTCTGCAAGATTACACCTTGCAAAATCAGGAACAAAAGTGCACTGGTGGTCAGGCAAGGTAGATTCTACAGGGTGAATAATATTCAATGCTGGATGCTGGATATCAATAGGCAGGTGTCTTCCTTGACAGTGACATTAGAAGAGGCAAATACTAAATCCAATAACACACCCCTAGAGTTCAAGACATGGTTACACTGTTCAACATCCAATAAACAAGCTAGCTCACAAAGCATTCGAGGAGAGGCAGAGGGAAAATGTGGTTCTTTTTTTATCCAGTCAACATGTGGGATGTTAAAATCACCAACCAGAATCACATGTGATGGTTCTACCTGTTGGTCGGCTATCACTTCTTCCACCACCTGGCAGTAGTTGGCATATACATCGAGAGGCTTACTGGGCGGGATATATACACTGCTCAGCAAAATGTGTGTATCATGCAACAGATCAATAGATAAAAATATAGACTCTACTTTTAGTGGAGACATTGTTCTAATACATCTAGAAGGTATTCTGTTGTTCACTGCCACAAGTACACCACCACCACTCTCTTTAGAACTAGTTTGAGAGGACCTATCACTCCTGTACACAGAGTGATTTGTGAATCCAAGTTCAGCATTAGAAATATCTGGAGAAAGATTGGTTTCAGCAAGTATAATGATATCATAAGTACATGTAGCTAGGGCTAATCTTAATTCTTTAAGTTTTGTCCGAATTCCATTAATATTTTGATAGTACATATTTATATTGGTTTTTCCATTGGATTTAATTAGTTTTTTGAACTTTGCACTATTTTGGGCACTCCATTGATGTATTTTATAGTGAGGCCAGTTTCACCTTCTTTGGTGCGCTTCTCGAGTTCAGCACGAAGATTTACTAAGAACAATCGCTCCTTAGGAGTTCTGTCACTTCCAAGTGAGATTTCAGAAAGAGATGGGTCTTTGCATGCAATTTCATTTCGCTTAAAACCCTTCAGAAATGTTACAGCAACGTCCTTGGAGCTTAGTACTAGTTTGAGTGGTCTTTGGCCAGAGGTAGATTTCTTCCCCAACCGAAAGAATGTGACAAGATCGCTTATATTGACACCAGAAGCTGACATGATGCACTCGATCTTGGACTTGTCGAAAGCTTTTCTTGTGTTGTTGTCATTACTTCTAGCTTCTGGAACCTTGAAGATAATGACATTTTTGGTCCTGTTTGACCTGTCATTGAACTCGGCTATTATTTCTTCAGAATCACTAGTTGTTTTTGACAGATGATCACTAAGAAGTTCAACACTTACTTCCAAAGTTGAAACCTTTGCTTCTACACTGCTAAGACGTGGTTCTAGTTCAGCAAGCTGATTAGAGAGTTTTTCAATGTTTTTCCTGACACTGTCCATTTCCTCCTTGAATTCATTTTTGGTAGTAAGAGACGACACTTTCTGCAGCAGCAGAGCGATATTCTCGGACATAGAGGCCGACGTGTCTTGATTTGATGATAAACAATCATCTCTGTCGCAAGTCCAATTATTATTTTCGCCTTTTGCGAATGAAGAGTATTCTTTTTTTGCTCATTCTGACGCATTCAGGATGGAACCTTCGGGAACAGTTACTACTGCATTGTATCACTTTACTCAAGATTGGTTTGAGGCAACACGGACAAATATCTTGCTTGTTAACGGGTGCCACTGCATTCAAACCAGGAGTTGAAATTACACACGATAATAATAATGATCAGAAATGTATTTAACAATCAAGTTGTTATGTAGGGATAAATATATATATAATACTGAAAAGACAAGTTTCTAACACAGGGATCGGAAAGTTTGAATATTGATAAACTGAAGTTATTGCACTGTTATTGCTTCACTTTCGGAAGTGAACATCACTCGTCGTAAAGTAAATGAGTACAACTTTTCTCATCAGGTAAGGCTTTCTGTCACCAATGTTTACAAGCGTCGTCAATTAAATTTCACAACTTGGAGGTTATGTATAGGAGCATAACACGTTTGGTTCTTCAAACAGCAAACTTCACACAGGAAGGGATAATAGATCAGTCAGTTTATGCAGTACTAACAGCGGATTACTTATCTGACTTAAAGAAACTTCATCACTGCACATATACTAATTAAAACTGAGAAATACTCGGCGCACTGAATGTTCACACTAAGATAAACGCTATGAGAAAACATCAGGAGTATGTTACAATTTGCTGAGGAGATTGCACTGTAAGCAGAACAGACTGAGGGTATTGAGAAGTTACTGAAGGGCATAAACAAAATACTGAAGCAAGATTTTGGAATAATATGAACCAAAGCAGGAAAAAAGTGATGAAATGTTGCAGAAATGATAGCAAAAATAGTAAATTAAATATAAAAACGGAATCGGATGCAATGGGCGAAGTAAATCGATTCTGTTACTTAGCAAGTAAAATTGCAACTGATGGCAGAAGTTAGGAATAATGTTAAAAGCAGTATAGTACTAGCGAAAAGAGCCTTTTTGAAAAAGATTAATCATTAGTTTTAAATGCTAATATAGGACTCTCACAAAGAACTTTTTAAAACTGTAGTCTATGTGTAGAGCACAGCACTTTATGGTAGAGAAACATGGACTTATGAAGAAAAATTGAAGCATTTGAAATGAGTTACTCTAGAAGGATGCGGAAAATTAAGTGGACAGATAAAGTACGAAATGAACGTGTTTTGGAAATGATGGGTGAGGAAAGAAGTTTGTGTAAGAGTATTAAGAAAAGAAGAGACGGGATAGTAGGTCATATTTTGAGAGATGGTGGATTGGTTAATTTGTTAGTGGAGGGAACAGTCGCAGGTAAGAACTGTAGAGGAAGACAGAGATTAGCGTATATAAAACAGATAATTGGGTAGTTGACTAAATTTGAAAAATAGGTTAATACTTCACCTTATTATCTATTTTACTCAAAAAACATCTTATTTTGTAAAGAATCGAACATTTACATTACGTATTTTGCATTTGTAAAAGCGAATTTAAATTTAGCTCGAAAACGCTCTAGACTGTCATGGCGTCTTGGATGACGTCATAGCGTCTGATATGAATGTAAACAGTCGTGTACGTATATGGCAGGTGTAGATTTTCTTTAGTTAAACATGAGTTACTCGTTTTATAAGTACTGTGTAGTGCCGAAGTGTAGAAGCACAACAATAAAAATACCAGATAAGTTATTTAAATATGTTCCAAACAATGAAAAAATACGGAGAAAGTGGTTAAAACTTGCAAGGAGGGAGGATGCTCACAGTTTACCTGCAGACAGAAGTATCTATTTTTGTGAAGACAATTTTGATGTAAGTGTTTGTGCACAATATATTTCTAAATCCAAAGCAAAAATGATGAATTTTGCAGAACCACTACGTACTTTTCAAGTAATGATAATGTAATAAGGTATGAGTTGAGTTGGTTTTGGTTTTATGTTCTAAAATCTTTCTTTAGTGTTATTTTTCATAGAATAAACATCATTAAGTGGCGCCACAATCTGATGACAGATTCTTAAGCAGCTTGACGAAACAATTCGAAAATAAAGAATAATTGATTTTAATATCTCTCTTGGTTCTCGAGATATCGTAACTGAAAGATGATGTTGTTAGGCTGATATGAAGCTTAGAGCAGCGCCATAGCTTTAAAATTTACCACACCTGTTTTTGAGGATATATTTTTCTAGAAAAGGTTCATATAAAAAAAAAAGAAACATACCTTAGGCGTGATGCAGCTGAAAAGTTAAGACACGGCACAGAAATAATAGTACCGAACAACGTCACCAAAAGCACAAGGAACTATAACTCATTTTTAACGTGCTATATCTCGAAAACGAAGAGAGATATCAAAAAACGTTATTCTTTATTTTCGATTTGTTTCGTCGAGTTCTACAAGAATTCTTTATCAGATTGCGACGTCACGGTAATTATAGAACTCCCTAACAGTTGCTTATACTTCGCAAAAGTAACATCAAAACAATATCAATTAACTAAGCAATAGATTATTGTTTACGAAACTGATTTCAGCTGATAATATATATTTGACCCTTGTATATACTTACATGGAAGTTTTTGCATTGCGAAATTCCGACGAGCAGAAGTCTATGTTTGAGGTGAAAAATCTTCCAACGGCTACGGCGTCAATTTTGGGCAAATTACAACTGGTTGCTTTGCTTAAACCTTCTTCCATAATGAATTAGCCTTCTCTTTCGCCAAATAATTAACAATAACTAAATTAGCAACACAGAAGTTGCTACAAACGAAAAACTTACTACGCAAGGTGTTCTATTACATGTAAATGTCAACCACTTCTGTGGCGCTAGGGACGCTATGACGTAATGCTTTCTCATTGGCGTTCGCGGTCACGTGTCACTATGGCTGATTTTGTCGATTTTATTTTCTATTTATAATTCTAATCTTTATCTTTTAAATTAAATAAGGTTGTTTTTTGTTATCTCCTTAGCATGATTAATCATTAAAAACTACTATATGCCCGATTTATTCTTAATGGAAACAAGCCAATTGAGGACGTGGGTTGCAAGAGGTATGTTGATATGAAGAGATTAGCGCAAAATAGGAAGAGATGGAGGTTTGCTGCGTTTGCATCAAACCAGTCAAGCGACTGATAACAACCGATAATAATAACAACAAAAATATTTGAATATATTTTTTATGCACTTAAATAATTATTAAATTTTACATTTGTCAGAGATGTAGTTTTGAAAAATTGGGCTTACTTTTGTTTTTCTTGGTGGTGATGCTTTGAAGCAGCCCTGACGAATGCCTCAGTTTGGGACCGAAACGTTGGCATCAGCAAGAAAAACCCAAAGCTAAACCCGAAAAGTAAAGCAAGTACTCCAATAATTACTTACAATACAATTCTTATACGAAATTATTACAAAAATAATTATGAAAATGAAACTGAAATTAGTAATGTGAAGTTTGAATCTGTTCCTTGCCAACTAAAAATTTTACGTTTGGAGGAAAATATAACTCCCAGATTCGGTTCTTAACTGCTCTCATAAGTCGTGACTAAAGTCAAAAAACATGTACACTTTTTTTCTTTCGTTGCTAAAACTGCATACTCCAGATAACACCAAAGCCGAAAATGTATCACTTGTACATTAGCGTTTAATAACTTTGAGTGACGTCACGCGAATCCGGTAATTCTGTCTGAGATTCTACTTTAAATATAACGGATTCCTTATCCATTTTTTGTCCCTGTCGATTGGGCGAAAAAATGTCTTCAGATTAGTCTCCAAGGCCCAGCGAATGTTCCTTGGAACCGTCAGTTGTTTTTTTCGTGACCCGGGGTCGCAACCCACCATTTGGGAAACGTCTTGTTAAAGTATTGAGTCCAGTCCCCCCGCGGATGATTGACGAATGAGACACCGCGAAATAAAAAACAGCATCTCCTCTGGAAGTCTGGCAGCTCATTATCTCATGCTGCCAATCAACAATGGCGCTCCTTCAGACGATAGCATTCCTCCTCCGAACTTCTTTCGTTTCTTTGGGTTTAACCTTGACTAGCCACATTAATGCTATCTATCGTTTGTTGTCTGTACGTATCAAGCTGTATATCTGTCATAGAATACTAAAGTAGCAACCGCCATCAGAAGCGTCATAACCACCCAAAGATTTTTACATAATACAGATAAAAAACACACAGAAAACTCTGCCTTCAGCATCGAGCGAGTTCGTGATAGCGTTTCTGATTATAACCTGACTTTTGCATCCGCTAGTAATCTAAATGAACGTCACTCGGCAAAGCAACAACACTGTAATTTCGTTGGCTCACTCCGTCCGCCACCTTTGGCTGGAGCTCCGGTAGACTGGGCCGAAGATGCCCGATGTGAGCCGATCAAATTATGACATCTATTTCAGTCTCTACCTTTCGTTAAATTTGTTTTTCGTAGCATTTAATTTTAAATTTAACACGTTAATTTAATTTTTTTTAAATTGTAAAAACTTTACGGTTGACAAAACGCAGAATAAAATTGTAGTTTACGATTTAGTGAATTCATTCCAGTTTTTGCCATTTTTCAATCACTATTATAACGCTGCTGAAGTGGGAAATATTACTACGCATGTGTTAAAGACAGATGGATATTCTACTATACCTTGAAACAATATTTATATCGAGCCTGGTATCTTGCTGCTTACCAGGTTAGTACCAGCCCATAACAGAGGTTGAAGCGGTATCTGTTCGAGACGCCTCATATTTATTAATAAACTATTACCATTGCACATGATTCGGCGTGAAATTACACAGTAACTAGATAATACGGGTGACATAG
The DNA here is from genome assembly GCA_031002005.1 of Vandiemenella viatica. Lineage (NCBI taxonomy): Eukaryota > Metazoa > Arthropoda > Insecta > Orthoptera > Morabidae > Vandiemenella > Vandiemenella viatica. Next base: position 35,129,624 of record CM061918.1, read on the forward strand.
CAAAAGGATGTTTACGAAGTGTGATGGTGCAACTTCGTAAAAACGAACAGCGGGGGTAATGAAGGGGTCCGCTCGCGGAGGCTTCATATTTTACTAGCAAGCGTTGGTCGGTGTGAGCAGCGGAGACTATTTCGCAGAGCAACCATCGCGGCACCCTTTGTAGTGCAGTCAAGGTGTTTGAAGATGGGAAACGAGATAAGGGGACCGCATTCCTTCAGTGGGGGACAGTCCGCCCGTGCCAGCGGTGCGAGAAGTACAGAGCGGTTGTGTGCGTGTATGCATTGAAGGATAACACTATTATTTGATAATAAGTTCAGACAAGCTTTTTTTTTTTTTTTTTCGCACTAAAACCCTCGTTTTGAGGAGACGATTGCAGCTGGCCAGTGAGACGCCGTTCGAAAGGATAATCATCGAATGTGTTCCAAAGCAAGTGCTCGTCCAGTATTAAACACAGTGCGACGATTAAATTTTGTTTTGTGTGTGTTGCGCACAGAAATTCCAGAAGAACGGACAGTGCTGACAACAATATAAACATCAACTAGATGGTAATGACACAATTTTTTATCCCGCCAGAACAAACCGAGTGAAAGTGTGGCGCATTGTACCGGAAAGCGAAAACATGTAGAGAATTGTGCTCTCTGATTTTATTTTGAGTTAGTCGGACTTTGTTCATGATCTGTCATTTCATTGTTTATTTAATCAATTTTTTTTTATTATATAGATTTAATTTTCTTGTTATATGTTTTAGTCAATGCAAATCATCTTTCCTTATGTTCATAACAATAAATGCAAGTGTCAGTATATAAAATTAATATAAATTTCCTCATAATAAAACAAATAATTACATTTCTAAATGTTTATTGAAAATTCTGGAAGGACTTCTTTCATGGCGCCAAGGAAAAATTGAACAAGGTATTTACATACAAAATTTTAATGACAGAGAGTAATAGTAACTGGTGTCAATCCTTACTCCCGGGTACACCACAAGGTGAGACAAATAGCGTTGGAATTATAACAGACCAATTAGTTTGTGATCAGTGGTAGGTAAATTGAAGGAGAGATTGAAACACAAAAACGTCAGAAATGTGTGTGAGGAAACAAACTGGTCTGTAAAACGGCAGCTTGATTTCAGGTTTGGATATTCATATGAATCTCAGTTAATGAGCTATATGCAAGAGATTTCTGGAAAAAAAATGGACATGGCACGTCAAATTGATAGTATAGTACTATAGCGTTCTATGAATGAACCATAAAATGATGGTAGATAAATAAAAACCATTGAAGTGGATAAAAGTATGATTTTTCGGGATGAAGGATTTCTAAAAAGATAAAAAGCAAAAAGTCATGATAAGAAGGGAGTATCAAAAGATTTGGAAGTGAAAATGGGAGTGCGACAGGATGGTGTATTGGGACCACTACTGTTGATTATTCTGATGAATGATTGTGCTGGTTGTTTACAGTCAGAAGTCATACAGTATAATTACTGCGGGAGATGACTGAAAAGCTACAAGCGATTTGGGCAGGATTACTCCGAGTTATTAACTCGCTATCTAGGTCGATATGCAATGACGATAAATGCCGAGAACAAAGGAATAACCAGCTTATTACGTTCACAGATACAAAAGTAACGGTTCTTTGTTATTATAGGGTGGAGAAGAATTTCTTGTTGAATATGTTGAGTGTAAATATCTTTGGATAACATGACAGTATATTCTCTTGGACGGGTAGTACTGAGAGCTTTCGAAGTCTTAATTTATTGGAGAAGATATATACGAGAGAATAAGGTAATTTGGTAACAAAACCTTGGTCAAACCATTGCTTGAATATGGTGATGTTTTAAAGGATTCATATATGAAGCATCAAATACAGGAGTTGGAGGGGGTGCAAAGGAGGGCAGCTAGATTAGTTTTGTGGAAATTACCGCAGAACAAAATCGTTAACTGATATGATACAGGTGCTACGACGGGACAGGAGACAGGTGAAGGAATGCTGGTAATGTATAAGGCGTATTTCGGAGACGAGGTTTGAATGGATATTGGCAGAAGAATGAGTAGTGAGTGCATGGAAGGGAAAAAGAGAACCACTACCACATCCTGGCACTCGATTCCAGACACAAGGGTGCAGAAAAATTTTGTTTGGTAGGTAAGGGAGTTAGAGATTGGACCAAAGTACCAACAGAAATGAACAAAATTTAAAATTAAAATTGGTAAAGGGAAAGGTAGTTGGATGGTGTTATTCCAATCAGTGGATTATAATAATAAAATAAAAATGATGGAATAAAAAAGAAGCGGTGAGGAGGGAAATTGCACCCGTACAATGAACATCGTAAAACACACTAAACTTTATCACAACTTTTTAATATATATTTTTTTTTCTATGTATGTTCTCGTGTATCATTACGTAATTCGGGTACACTCAATCGGTTGCTCCAAAGTTTTTACGCAAACACCATCTAGAAAGGTTAATGGCAAAATACTTGATAGTTGATATAAAGAATCGACAGTCACAGCTCGTTGTAAGGAACTGAAATTAATCCTTTCAATTTCGCCCAACATTGCCCAAAAAGTTTGACTTGGAAAAAGTTAAACCAATAGACGATAGAATGGGTATCTTAGACAGTGACCAACAGTTCGTAGAAATGAAACCTATTCCTTGAAGAACTTACAAAGTTGTAAAAAAAAATTCTCCAATGATACGGAAATAAAACATGCGTAAATGTTAATAGGAATTCTCGGCACGCACTTGCAGCCAGTCCTACCAACCCTTGTTGTTGTTGTTCCGACCGCATCGGAATTTAATTTGCCGGATGTGGGATGGGGATCGGCGCAGTCACGCACAAACCTCAATCGATAGAGGACTGTCACCAATGCGACAAATAGGTCCTAATTAGCAGCGGGCTCCCAGCCTCTATGGAATCAATGCTTACGCAGTCAGCACAGAATTTTTACTGCTCGAGTTTTTATTTCAGAGTTATAGTACGATAGGAAAGAAGAAAACGAAATGTGAATAGCATTATAGGCCAAGACGTAGTCCGGTAGCCTAAGGGAGCGTCCATAAACTAGGTAGACCCATTTTGGCCTCCTCTGAACCCCTCTCCTCCCCACGTAGCCACACGTAGTTTTCGCCTCTACACCCCCCCCCCTTTACCGCATGGCATGTAGCTTTTTTCCCCTATTCATGCCATAAGACATTTTCCACTGTTTTCTCTTGTCAGACTATCGTAAATTACAAGTGAAGATGATTAAATGTTGGAAATAAATATCCAGATGCTGTTGTGTGATCTGTACCATATTTTAACTGCGACAAATAATATAAATGTCTTAGCTCCGAACCTCCCCCCCTTCACCCTACCCACCCACCCCTTTTTTTACATCGAGCCACGTAGTTTATGGATTCCCCTAAGTGACAATGTCAAGCAATTCGCCTAAGGATTGCAATCCCACAGGACATTTACGCCAATCCCGCGGAATCCAGCGTAGGTTTTTAAAGTGTTATAAAATTAAATAATAAACGTGTATTTAATGGATTAATAAATCACCTTTAATCAAATAAGAAAAATCAACAGTTAACAATTTTTTAGCTAGTAAAATGACAGTATAAAAGTATCTAGTCTCTCTTGCTACTATAACTATACATTAATTACTTACGCTTTTAATTTAAAAAAATAATTGCGGCAGTTAAACAAATAATCAAATATGACAAGTACTCAGTCTTCATTCATATTACATGCCTTACACATCAATTTGTAAAATATAAATCTACGAACTAAGCAGTCAAACAGTCATATTAGTTGGTATTAGTATGTAGGACACCTAAACAATAAATCACACTGGGTTTCACTTCTGCTTTTGGAATATAGTAATTCATACAACAACAAAAACAGTAGTTCGTATAAATAAGTGAATCTATTTACTTGCGAATCACGACGAACGACAAAAACTCACATTTGCTGAGGCGAAAAAAACGTACGGGCATTCAGGTCATAGAATAGATGAAAAATGTTCTGTTAGTTTACATTGATTCAGCAGCAGTCATCAAATAGCTTTAAACAAGGGACAAAATACCTGAGAAAGTGCCCAAAAAAAATGTTACGACGATAACAAAAAAGTAGATGGACTTGGATCTGCAAATAATCAGTTGAAACATTAATTTACGCAATAATCTTACGAAAAAATCAAGTATGATGGTGGTGGATCACAGTTTTGCAGAAACGAGATTGCTTGATTTGATGGCTAGAAGTGCAACAGCAAGAAAGAGTACATAATTGTTGACATAGGTATGCTGAGATAGAAAGATTGGGTTGCGGTGTAGAGAAATGGAGGATTGTGTCAAACCAATCAGCAAGCTAATTAATTTCTGTGCAATGCCTTTAATTTACTCCGAAGAAGGTCCACTCTTAAATTGCGTACACTAAAACGTATTAAAAGTTAAACATTGGACGAGCGTTTACAAACAGTAAGTGGTTATTAAAAAGGCTGCTCATCTCTTACGGAACGATGCGTTAATTAATAAATCGGAATCAACACGAAAAATAATTTGCCCTAAAACCTTAATTACCTCATACCCTACGAAATTTCTCTGCTCTAACACCTGCTCATATTTAACACAGAGCGCTCCTAAAACGAGGATTTATTTGACTTAAAACTACAATTAAAACTTTAACAGCAAAACAGAATCGAGTTATAAATCTTACACTCACAAAGACTATTAAAAACTGTTAATCATATAACAAACACACACACACACACACAATCTGTATGTATGTATATTGGGCCAAGTTTTATGGGTAAAGCTTAAAATCTGCGCCATTTCTTTGACTCTACGTGAACTGACACTGGAGCAGGAAATCTAAACCTGATCTAATACTCAAAAATTTTAGGGCCATATTTCGTTTAAATTTTGGGAACAGGAGAATGGTATTACATCTCACGCTAGAGTCGTCCGTCTTTGTGAGTCTTCTTTTAGGAGAAATTCAAGCTTAAATACCGGAAACTAGAAGAGTGTCCGGCGTATTCTAGTATAGTTGGGGTTAATTATCTAGTACACTGTTTTTAGTCACCTAATGACAAACATGTGTACCAAGTTTCATTAAAGTCGCATCAGCCATTTCCGGAATCAAACTAAACGTCGATTTTCTCGCACCATGCCTAGATAAGGGTGGGATGGAGTTGGTTTACCTTTACAGTACTGGGTTACTACAAAAGAATCATTCACTTTCAAAACCCGATTTATTCAAAGGTATTATTCTTACAATTATGAATGATATATGAAAATAACCACAAAATATCCAAGTTTGGCAGCACTAGTTCAGTATACGTAACGAGTTCAGTTCAGTTCAGTCTCTCCCGAAATGGAGGCAAAGACATGTTCCAGTTATGGTTGTTTCAGCAACTAGCCGAAGATTCCGCTGATTTTGTCTACCAACAAGACGGGGCACCCCCATGGGGAAAAGAAATGTATGGAGAGGAAATACCGCTTATTCTGTGACGCCGCATCTAAACTCTCGGTTAATACTGCGCATGGGCAGTGGCGGCAGCGGCCATATTACGTATCCATACAATTGATATTTGGAGACAGTATATCCCGAAAACTAAGCAAGATATAGAAAAATTTAATTCTTTATTTTCGATTTTTTTTCGTCGTCTTACATAAGAATCCATCATCAAATTTGACTTTTTGTAAAATTTTTCATCTGCATTTCAACTCATTTTTGAGACAGTATCTCGATAACTAGGCAAGATATCGAAAATGTTTATTCTTCATTTTTCATTTGACTCGTCTTTTTAAATAAGAATCCATCATCCAATTTGACTTTGACCAATTTTGTCTTCTGAATTCCAACCAAAAACATCTCACATTTGAGACAGAATATCTCGAAAACTAAGCAGGATATATATATATATATATATATAAAATTATTCTTAATTTTTTATTTGTCTCATCGAGTTACATAATAATCTATCACCAGATTGCGGCGTTACGTTTATCCTAGAGTCCCCTTGAGGTTTTCGCTCATATTCCCAGTGTCTGTATGGATAGGTAATATGGCGGCCAAGCCTTCCCACTCCTCTACGCTCGGCGTCACTTCAATGCGTGGTGAAGGTTCCTTGCGTCGTTTCCATATATTTCTTTCCTCCATGGGCGTTCCTTCATTGGAACCTCGATGTTCGTGCTTAGCTGAACCACGAACTCCCGCATCGCTGGATTGGCCGTGTTGGTGATAAAGACCTCGCTTTCTTACCCTGGCCTCCCAGGTCGCCGAATTTAACGCCGTGTGACTTCTTCCTTTGGGGACACATTAAGGGCATTGTTTACGTACCCCCACTACCAAAAACGATAGAAGAGCTGAAGAAACGGATCAGTGATGCATTGATGACCATTGACGCGATCACGGTACACAATGTGTGGATTGAATTGAACTACCGCCTGGACGTGTGTCGTGTCACCAGGGGACCACACATAGAACATTTGTAGAGTCAGCATAAAACTTGGATATTTTGTGGTTATTTTCATATATCATATTTTAAGTATAATACTTCGGAATAAATCTGGATCTGAAAGTGAATGATTCTTTTGTAGTAAATTGAGAAAATTTGTACCATGTTTCATTAAATTCGCGCCAGCCATTTCTTGAATTAAAGCAACCCTAGATTAACTCGTTCACTACCCAAAAAAGGGATGGGTTGGAGTTGATATACTCCTACACTATTATTATAGTCCTATTGGAATCATGAGTACCAAGTTTCATTAATATGGGACCAGCCAATTCCGAAATTAAACTGAACGTCGATTTCCCCGCACAAGTACAAGAACAGGGAGGGTTGTATGCTGCGATATGAAATCTTAGTTGTCATTTAGGCCCAGGCTGCATTTCAACCTAATCACATCTGCTAATGTTGATACTCAACATGTACAGTACGCGCACTTCTAAATAAATATAATGTGTATGCTTGTTCCAGCATCAAGCGGAAAATACAGATTAGGAATGGGTTATCGCAATTTTAAAGCTTGGGGTCCGAATTAAAATCTGTCAATATGGCTTTATTCGTAAAATAAATGTGGCATAACCTGAAAACCGCTTAATCGATTTCGATGAGGTTTTCACAGAATGAGACATTGGGTATGTCTCATTATGCTGCCTCATCAGAGCCGGTAATTACCGTAATATTAGTAATATCGTTACGACTGAAAATAACATACAAGGGATTACTTACCTAAGCTGCTGGATCCAAATTTTCCTTCAAATGTCAGAGAGACTGTAATTATCAGTCGAACCTGTGTAATTAAATATCGTTTATCTAGAATTATTATCGTAAGCCGCTTTTATTGCGAACATTAAACGCAAATGACTGTATTTAAGCTTCATGAGAAAGTGGGAAAAGAAACTGTCTCTTTTTATTTTAAAATGTTTTTATTAACTCACTTTGGACTTTGTCTGTCCGAGTGGAATTTTGTAATTGATTTTAAACGAACTTCTTGATGAGCTAGAGACTTGAAACTTTGACCATATGTCAGAACTGGATGACAATGCATGAAAATGGGAAAAGTCCGGAAAATGTGAAAATTCGGGAAAAACTGAAAGTAGTCTTTTCTATGGACCAAATTGGTTAATTTTTTTAAATGTTCGTAATAGTCCGAATAAGGTTTTTAGTTAATGAAAAATTGGAAAATGACCGGAAAATTCGGAGCAAACTGAAATTATTTTCTCTGTGTACCAATTTGGCTAATTTTTTTTTTTTTTAATGTTCCTAATAGTCCGAATAAGGTATTTAAAGAAAGAAAAATTGGAAAAGTTGCCTGGAAAATTCGGGAAAAGCTAACTCGCTTTGGGTTTTGTCTGTCATTATCAATTTACTTTGTATCTCGCATTCAATACGGCATTCTATAGCGTTCACAAACTGCATAACCCAAATTTAAAGAAGGAACCTTTATGTCGTAATATTTTGACGAAGTGTGTAAGTTTAGTTGTAGCGCAGTGTGAGCAACATCTAGCGCAGGGATGGCCAACCCGCGGCCAGAACATTTTTCCGGCCTGGGAGATTCATCACACTTTTACAAAATAAAACCAATGTACTAAAAAATACATTATTTCTTCATCCATATACTAAAAAATTAACTGTCGAAACTATGAGAAAAAATTAACTTTGATTTTAAAATAATATTATTGCAAAGATATAATTAAATGTGGCCCGCGGAGTTATATGCATTTCAAAAGTGGCCCGCAAGATCATTTGGGTTGGCCACCCCTGATCTAGCGATTGCATTTTGGTGTTTGTCATGATATGTTCAGAATTTAATTTTGTGCTCCAATGTCATTTTACATAGAAACACACGATATACCACACAGTTTAAAGTCTGATCTTACGCTTTAAAACGGTGAAAACCAGATGGAAATCAGCTTAACAATTTTTGAGTTTTTCTGTAACAGACATACACCGTTTTCGTTTTATGGTAGAAGATATGGATGGATTAAAAATTTACTAAATGTATACAGGTGTATATGCTGGTCAGTGACGCCGGCCAATTTTTTTTTCCCCCTGCGTGCGTAGTTTTACGCTGCTATTCGACGTTAGTGGCATTAGAATTTATTTTTAAACAAATTCATCAGATTAAACTATGGTTTTTAGTGATAAAGGACTATCGATTCTGCTGCTTGGATTCTATTAACATTTTTATCTTTTTGCCGTCTTTATTGCTTTGGCTAATTTCGACGTACTTTTACGTAACTATTTCTTGAATTTTCTGTACTTGTGGAAGAGACACAATTTATACGTATTCGTAATGCAACAACGCTCAAAAGCAGCCGATTAGTCGAGAAGATAAAACTGTGTTATAGTTTCAAATTCTGACAGCAGTGTTTGTGCGAAACAATTAACATCCCAGACATTAACATCCAAATTCGGCTGCGGCGATCGAAAATTACACATCTGATGAGAACAATATAAGCGAAATATTTACACAACTACCTGGCGCTACTTCACTCCTTAACGTAAATAATTTTAAATAACTTCGCCTGTCAATAAGACGCTAAACTTCGAAGTAGCAATTCAGTGATGAAGCTATAATATAGATGTTACTTCGGGGATTCCTCGAGGAAGTGTAATAGGACCACTTCTTTTCTTAATATTTATAAACGATCTCGCTGACAACGTCAGATGCTGGTTGCGATTGTTTGCCGACGATGCAGTTAACTATAGGGAAATAAGGTGCTCCGACGATTACTTAGATGTTCAGCGCGATTTGGATGCTATTTCAGATTGGTGACGTAAATGGCAGCTTACACTTAATTGCAAAATGTGCAAGGCAATGCGAATAAGTAACAAAAAGAATCAGTTTGCTCACGAGTACAAAATAAACAATTCAGCTGTTGACACGGTTGATTCCCTAAAGTATCTGGGGATGATAGTACAAAGCAACATGAAATGGGACTTGCACATAACTTCCGTCGTAGGCAAAGCTAATTCTAAATTGCGATTCATAGGTGGTATTTTGAGGAACTGTAATGGTTATACAAAGGAGATAGCGTATAAAACACTAGTGCGTCCGCATCTGGATTACGGTTGTGGAGTTTGGGATCCGTATCGCAAGGGCCTGATCGACTCAGTGGAGAGGGTGCAGAGGAGAGCCGCTCGATTCGTGACTGGTTGCTACAGCCCTTATGAAAGCGTCACAGAATTGATACATAGATTGGGCTGGGATAGTTTGGAAGACAGACGACGTAGCTTGCGTTTGAATTTATTGGAGAATATGCGAAAAACTTTTGACTACGAGTGCAATGAAATACTTCTTCCGCCAACCTATTTAGGTCGCAACGACCGGAGGGATAAGATTCGAGAAATAAGATGCCAAACTGATACTTTTATGTATTCCTTCTTTCCTCGTGCTTTTTGGGATTGGAATGCGCGGGTTTAGGATTGGTGATTAGCACCCTCTGCCACCCACAATGTTTGTGATTTACAGAGTATGGATGTAGATGCAGAAGCAAATTTCCAACTAGTCACGCGAATCTAAACGAACCCAAATTTGTACGAATGTTTGGTGTAAGAGAGATTGTACGTACGTTCAAAGTTCAGTTCGATCTGTGTTTTGGAACCTGTTACGTAGTTCTCCATTTAAGCTTCATTTTGCTGCTCGAGCAAAAGCTAGCTATTAGATAACTCATTACTAGAATCCATAACACAAATTACGAAGGAGCTACAGCATCTCATGGCTGCTTTAATTAATACTAGATCACTTTAATTTAGTGACAAAATACGTACCGTGAGCCGAATAAAATAATATTGAAGACAACCATGTCGTCGAGCGTTGCATATCTCCCCACCCCCAAAAAAATTTGAACCTATTGGATTCACGCTGGAAATGTATAATATAAAAAATAATTAACGATTCGTTATTTAAATACGGGAAACAGTAGTGTTATAAAAGGTTGGAGGAGGATTGATTGATTTTTTTTCTTTTTTTTTCAAACAGACAAACACAATGGGATATCTAACCTTTAGAAGGTAATCTATGGAAAAGTATTTACGCTAAAGCTATCAGCCAAAAAGGAATATAAAAGTTATTTCAAGTGCTTAACAAATGTTTGTCAAAACTAGTTAAAACGAATTTAGGAGGCAAGGTAATCGTTTAAAAACTTAATACAATAATACAAAAGAGTGATCGATAACCCAGTCCCGGCAAATGAAGTCACTGGCAAAACCAAACACACCGGCAAATGCTTTCCCCCGATTTTTATTATCCCCTCTAATCTAATGGTGCTATCATCCCACACATAGGGCTCTGTCTGTAATCCCAAATTACACCTATATCCGCGTCCTTTTTCGGCTTATGTTCTTACATCTGCTCCGTGAAAACTTATTTCCTCCGTGAGTTGAGGCCCTAAGAGCTTTGCCAGGAAGACATTAAACCTGTTCTGCCCCTTGGGCTTTGCTTAAAGCCTCCCGACTCGTTAAAGTCGTTTATAAATCTCTAATCTGATCTCTTTCAGACTCTTTTTTCTTTCTTATGACTTTACACCTCGTCGACGTCGAGATCATTAGAAGCGGGATGAGAGTGGGGTCAAGGAACGGGGAGGAATTCGGCCATGGCCTCTTTACGGAAGCATCCCGGCATTCGCCTGTAGTGATTTGAAGAAACCATGAAAAATCCAAATCTGGATGCCCGAACGGGGATTCGAACCGGCGTCCTCCCGAATGCGAGGCCAGAGCGTTAACCGATCATCCACCACGTTCGGTATTTCTTTCCGAGTCCATACCTGCTATATTTCAGCCGCTCCCCTGAATATGCAAAGAGTTCCTACCCTAGAGCCTTATACTGTTGACGTCTGATATCTTTATCATTTACTCTGTATTGCTACAAATTTTTTTCCCCAAGTCACGAAGGCCGCTACTGAAGTGTGACAGTAACCAACATATTTATTTAAATTATATTTAAAATTATGAAATTAGATATTCTCCTGCAGTTTAAGAGAAATGCCTTATTTCGTTCAATATATCAGTTTCATGATTGTATGATATACCAAACAAAATTATTGTCTGTCTTTTGTACTCCTTTAAAGCCAGGGATTTCTGTAACTAAGCACTATCGTTTGCCCGTGACTTCGTTCGCTTAGAGTCCAGGGGTCCCCAAAGTGGTCCCCTTGGGGTCGATAAGAGATCTCCAGGGGTCGATTAATACTAAAGAGAATCAATTAAACTGTACAGGATAAATAGGAATGTTCTGCTAAAAGTCAGGTCAATAAATAAGAGTACAGCCCATCCTCTCAATTCTCTTCTCTTTGTGAAGTCATGTGAAGTAAATGATGAAACTTTCAACCAATTACTTTTGCTCACTGAGGTAAGGTGGTTGTCAAGAGGTGATAGTTACAGTATTGAGAGTTGAAGAGTACCTTAGGAAGGTGGATCCATCGGTATGTGAGAAGTTAAATCAGTACAACAACCATCTTCTCTTTTTGGCAGGTCTTTTATTTGAAATTTATTCCATCTATCCATAGTTTTATTCCTATAATAGTGGAAAGTATCTCGTTTTTCTGTTAATTTTATAAATTATTTCGTTGAGTTGTTATGCAGGCCTCCTTATTGATTAGCATCAGAAATACCAAAAATGATTTAATGTTTTTATTAAATACTTTCGATAAGAAGGCAAATATCGTATCAAGGGGTCGACGGGGTAAAAAGTTTGGGGACCCCCGGCTTAGACCAAGGTACACGAGGTTGCTCCAAGGGGTACGCGCGGAAATCTGTTGGTAATGGCAATTGATAATTGGAAAAAACTCAAGTACGAAAACAGTACTGTCGCCAAAAGATATTTTAAGACAAACTGCGTGTGTGCGAATTGTTTTACTGTAATGCTGTGGTTGTGCGAAACACTCGAATGGGATGAACGCATTTAATTATTTATCTTTTCAGCTATAAACGATCATCCATAAAATAGGTCACACGTTAATGGGGAGGGAGAGGGTCAACAAAGTGACACATCGTTTGATAAAGGGGGGGGGGGGGAAATCATAAGCTTTGTGAGCTCACATGTATAATTTGTATCACTTTTTGCGACGTGGCGGCCGCGCGAGTTCTCGCTCGCTGTACTACGGTATCGCACGTCGACCGCCTTTGACATACACCGAAACGCCAATATCGCCTTTGAGGCTTTGACTAAATATGACTTTCACTTTCTTATCAAAACGATCGTGTGGCATCTGTGGTCTATATTTTTCGTCATAAAAAGCCTCTAAACAATACAAGCACTCACATAAGAGGCAACAAGAGGTATTGCCCATCACAAAGATTCGTCCTGAATGAATTGCAGCTACACATGACAGGGAAGTTCTTTGTTTGATGAACGATGATGATGCTATATGGTTGGATGAAGGAGATGCTGAAACATCAAATGTTCCTAACATTATGCAAATCGAGAACCAAGAGACTGCTATATATCAGTCCAAAGTCCATAGACACGAGATGATTACATTTTGTATCATTCGTTTGGTTTGTTACGATTTGTCAATTTCCTAAAATGTTTAATTTATTGTTGACTTTATGAAAAATATTTTAAATAGAAATATGTAAAAAATTTGGAACTGCTGTTTTAATTTAATAACTTCTCAATTTAAAATTACAAAATATGTGACGTCACAGCAGGGAAGATGGTCACACAAATGTGACCACCTGTGACAGGGAAAGCGGGGGGGGGGGGGGGGGGCTCCAAAAACATGATATTCCTGTGGTTCGCCCCCTAAGAAGTACGTGAGGTTGAGCTCTTTCCTGACGTGATACTCGGGAAAAACCGAACCATTGGCTTGGACGGTTAATATATGAACATATTTCTTATAAGGTTTGGGTCGGAACTGAACCACAGAAGTTGGTAAATAAAACAAGACAGAAATGTAACTGTAGTTTAATTTTTTTCTAAATTTACGGTCATTTGTGCGTTCCGGTTTCTTGTTGCATTATGCGCCTGTGATACTGAATATTTAAAGGGTTCGTGAAATTCGGTGCAGATCACGTCGTGGATTTCGTTGGTCGGAAACTATCGTCCCATAGCAGCCAGATAGCACACTCCCCCCGGTAAACAGATTAAGCGGCCCCTAACCTCTCCCCTGTTTATCACCGCAGACTGCAGTAATGTAATTGTAGTGTCTGAGGAGGGGGGAGGGGGGGGCTCTTCCTGCTGCGTCGAACGGTTCGGCCAATTCAACCAACACTGCACACACCACCGCTGTAACTCCCAACTAAGGGAGCGTCCATAAACTACGTGTCCCGGTCAAAAAAAAAAAAAAAAAAAAAAAAAAAAAAAAAAAAAAAAAGGGGGGAGGAGGGGAGGAAGTGCCAGGTCACTTAGCTTTCCATTCATATTATGTTTCACAGTTGAAATGACGTACTGACACACAACAGCATGTAAATATTTATTGTCGTCATTTAATTATTACCGTATGTAATTTACGATGGTCTGACAAGATAAAAGAGCACAAAATGTCTTCTGGAATCAATAGGAGAAAAAGCTAAGTGCTATGTGGGGACAGGGTAGAGGCAAAAGCCACGTCAGGCTAGGTGGGAGGGAGAGAGGGGGTTCACAGGAGGCCAAAATGGAGCTACATAGTTTATGGACGCTCCCTAAACGAAAAGTTCCGGCCCATACAAAAGTATTTTGTCCTAATTCCCGCCTCGTATCTGAAGTATCTACGACAACATGACGTGTGTGATCACTAGACTTAGGATTTTAGACAAACATTTATTTTGTTCCTGGTTGAAAAACATGAAAATAACGTTACGTATATACGATTTATGCCCGTTATTTGTTGTTATATAGTGCCTAAAAATGCCAAAATTGTTATTAGATCCTACTTTAAGTATTTTCTTTAGAATATCAAAAAAAGCGTTTTTAAATCACAAAAACAAATAATTTATAAAGTATTTATTTGCAACAATTTGTGAATTGGCAGAGTATATATGTAGATGTAGATCAAGTATGGCACTTTTGTCTTTTTGTTCTGTTCTAACACACGTCTTCACATCACATTACTTTCTGTCTTTCACTATCGTCTCCTATTGCAGCTTTAAAGGTCACCCACCATTCCAAATCAACGTTTCTTTCTCTCTCCCTTTTACTTTTATTTGTAAATCACGATTCATGTATGTCTTATCGAATGTTCTAGCCAATTTTTCTGCAACTTTCTATAAATCTTTATCAAGTTTCTCTTCTCTCCATTTTTAGTAAATATCTCCTCATTTCATTACTTTCTCAATCCGATCGATTTTTCCACTCCTCCACTAAAACTACCAATCTTCTTTCTTTTTCCTTCAAATTGTATAGCCATGGTCAGAGTGAAATGAGAAAAGCTGTAAAAGTTTCTGTATGGTTAATCGGCACTAGAGAATTTGCGGATTAAGTTATAAACCTAATAATAACCTCAATCGGCCACCGAGCCTGCTGGCCCTGATATTCGGCAGGACTCTGGTTCGACTCTTGCTCCAGCTATCCCGATTTCGACTTCCAACGTTTTCCCAAAAGTCTCCAAGCAAAAGCCATCGCTGAATTTCTTCCCTTCCCGCGCATCGAATATTCTCTCGACGATCCGTAAAGCCTGGGCAGATATTACTGGTTATAATATGCTGACGAGAGGAGGCAATGCCCTCTTAATAAACACTCTGAATCCATTAATTAACTGTCTCTGGAGACTACATCCAATGGTTACTACTCGCCTCATTAAGAAGATAATATAGCAGCCATCGAGTATGAATGGTGGATTCCTTGCGAGATATTAACAGGAGTGATGAAAATTAAGGGACAGAGAACCGTTTAGAGGATGATGGGAGACATTTCAAGAACGGGATAGGCAGCGATTTTATATATGTTTATACACGTAGTGAGGTTGTTACTTATCTGTCAGCTAATGGAAACGATATAACCAATTACGGCTGATTCAATTGTTCTAACCAAATTAAATTCACTGAAGAACCAAAAGTCATAGCATAAGAAGAAACAAATATTCAGATGGCTGTAGAACCACAGAAGAAACGTATAAATGGTTCGTTCAGTATGAGGGCTTTCACTTGAACTCTCGAGAGTCGAGCGAAAGGTATTCTGACGTGATTATGGCCGAATCTGAACGCGAAATGGTAGTTGGTGATAGGAGCTAGAGCATTCCTTTTCGAAAGTTGTTCATCAATCCATCATTCCTCGATGCAAAGTGTCAAGGGTGTTACATGAATCATTAATTTCCGGCATTACCTCCAACCATGGACAACGCAGTGGCCGACCACGTATGCGTAATGACCGTGACCAGCGACGCCTGCGTCAATGTATCATGCTGACAGATGTGTCCGTGCAGACAGTGCAGCGAACTTCAGCGCTGATGGGATATGGCAGCAGGAAACAGACGAGTGTTCCTCTGCTAACAAAACGCCATCGGTAGGGCTCTATATGACTGTAAAACATTACGTGATCAGATGAATCACGATTCCAGTTGGTAAGAACTGAAGTTAGGGTTCAATTGTAGCGCAGACCGCACGAGATTATGGACCCAGCTTGTGAGGAAGGCACTGAGCAAGCTGGTGGTGGCTCTATCCTGGTATGTAACATGTTTATATGACATTGACTGGCAGCTCTGGTGAAACTGAACCAGACAATTGACCGTAAATGTTCAGCTATTGGAGATCATTTACAAGTCATCCATGTTCCCAAACAACAATGAACTTTTCCAAGACGAAAATGTGCTGTCACCGGTCCAAAATCATTCATGACTGGTTTGGGAACATTCTGCAAAATAAAATTTGAACTAATGATTTGGCCACTTAGATCGCCAGGTATGGATGCAATCGAACATATCTGGGATATCATCGAAAGACCACTTCATGTACAACGTCATGCATCGGCAACAGTTTCGCAATTAGGGACAGCTGTGGACGAAGCATGGCTTCCGACGATTTGTTAAGTCAGAGCCACGTCGGGTTATTTCACTTTTCAGGGCGCCGCATTATCGTAATGAGAGGTATGCCACGAGATATTCGGCAGTTCAGCTATAATTCATTTCCATATTCATTGAAGTCTCATCTTACAGCTCATTTTTGGACACAATCACATTTATCTTGCTTTGTATGCACCATCTCCTATCAGATTTGCTACAGAACCACCTTCATTCCTCTACGTAATTTGATTTCGAAATCCAGTTCATGTACTTTCCTTCTTGCAATAGTGTAAAGGTCGTTTTGGGCTTAATTAAGAAATATTTTATAAATGTTGGAGACATTTGCGATGTTATAGCGGAAAGTTGAAGTCACGCGGTGCAAACAAAAGCAAAGTCGTACCCCGTTCAGGAATGCTGAATAGCATGTCAGCAGTACCTTCACGTGACGCAAAACAGAGCCGAAGTGGACCCTGTACAATCAATAAATCATTCTATTCATTACCAGCGAGCTTAGGAGCAACATCGGGTAGCGAACCGCTAGCTTAAAGCTTAGTCGCCCTGCCTCGGACGTCGTAACGATCTTAAGCTCCATCCAGTATTAATAGACCGACTTTCACTAAATATCTTCTACGATCAGACTAGCGATCCAGTAGAACAAGTGTGGACTCCACTTCTTAGTTATCATCGTCAAATGTACTATCGGCAGTTTGATTCCATTAAACCGTTCATCCACACTTTGTGTTGATCATTTGTATATATAGTATTCCTATGGTAAAAGGGTCGTGACCTACACGTGGTGTCAGACAATCCTTATTGAATTAATTAGTTAACTTGCAAGAAGTCAAGACGGGAAGAAGATAAGAAGAGGAGATAAACGCTAAGGTCAGTCACATTCCCAATTAATGGTTAAAACGCCCAACGCTGTCAGCTAGCGACAGGGTCAGCCTGTTACAGTGGTGTCAAAAGTGGGATTCGAACCCACGCTCACAGAAATGGGAAAACCTCGAGAAATTGTGGCTTTACGAAGTAAATGTAGACGTTCCGACGTCCGAGGCAGGGCGGCTAAGCTTCAAGCTAGCGGTTCGGTACCCGATGTTGCTCCTAAGCTCGCTGGTAATGAATAGAATTATTTATTGGTTCTACAGGGCCCACTTCGGCTCTATTTTGCGTCACGAGAAGGTATTGCTGACATGCTATTCAGCATTCCTGAAGGTGGCAACGACTTTGCTTGCGTTTGCACCGCGTTACTGCAACTTTCAACTCTAACATCGCCAATGTCTGCAACATTTAAAAAATCTTTCTTAATTAATAATAAAGCCCAAACCACCTTTACAAAAGAACAGTTCTTTCCTGAATGTATCAACATAAAAACACTTTTACATGAGTTTTATTAAGCAATTAAGGCAATTCTTCTTCTTCCATCGTTATATCCAACTGAGGAGCGCGATTGAACCTACATAGCAGATATGCTTTTCAAAAACTCTCTTCATCCTCTCGCTGAGCTCATACATACGTTCATCCGTCCAGGTGTTCCTTCTTCGAATGTACGGTTTGTTGGCAAGTTGAAGATTATTGACCATGCTACTAAATCTGCATCTATCCTGTATGATATCACCTGCGATTTCGATTTCCTGGAAATCTTTTTCGATTTCTAGTAGCCAGTTGTTTTTCATTTTCACTGAATTGGCCAGGTTGAGAATTCATTTTGTTATTCTGTTGTTACTCATTCAGATAATTTAATTCGTCTGTTCCTGAATGTGTCTGAATTTTTTTCAGTATACTGTTACAGTTCGTGTGATTTCCTTTTCGTCCAAATTCTTCCTATACAAACTGGGCCAAAGATTTTTCTTAAAATTTTCCTTCCTTGCTTTTCAATATCTTTAATGAGTGAATTAATAATTAAAAACATAAAATGACCAAAATAAATATTTAATTCATGAATTTATGTACAATAACGATTGAGTTAGTTTGAAGGGTTTCCACACCTTCCTATCTAAGGTTCACTTACCAACCCCGATCCCTTTCGTGCAGCGCAAATGCACATGCGAACAGTTCTCACCTGAAACAAAAAATAAATGAATATTAGTTTGTTTCAACATTCAATCATCGTTCAGAATACGTAAGATTTTAAAAATTATTTAAAAGCGTTGATATCTATCACCCAATCGTGTAAGCTGCTTGGCAGTTTGTGTTCGATTTCCAATCAACGTCGACTGCTTTAGCAATCTACACTTAACTGGAAGTTGGTAGAAAATAAATCGTTACAAGGAATATATTTAGGATACAGCATACGTTGTTAGGTAAAAAGATAATTTTTTTCAATCGACAGATTCACATTTACGACATTTATCGCTGTGTGCTTGTTTGTAAAAGGTACCAATCCAGAAGCAAAGAACATTTGAAAGACATTCTGAAAATAATCATTATAACTGTTCCGTATACGGAACAAGCAAACTAAGGGCGTTTTCTAACGCCTCCTCGCATTTGATACAGTGCTATTGGCTGTTTCAGCTCTTGGAATTTGCAAAAAATAAAAACTTATTATATGCGACCGTAGTGAGAGATCAGTAATGCTCTGGTCTCGCAATCGGGAAGACGTATGTTCGAAACCCCAACCGGCCATCCAGATTTGTGTTTTTTTTTTATTTATTGTTTCTCGCAATCATTTCGCGCGAAAGCAGGGATGGTTCCTTCAGAATGCTATCGCCGAATTCCTTCCCGTTTCTTACCAACAAAAAAAAAAAATTCGGGCATAAAGTTGACAAGTACAAATTATGGAAAAAATAGGTTACATATTATGTAAGTGACCAGGTTGACAAAAATTAGCGACAGAGACGTACAAAATCTTCACAAATTTTTTGTTGTTGAAATTATCGTATTTGCAGATAAATTTTTAAGTGGATACATAACTTATTAGTCCTTTCGTTGGAAACTGTAAAATGAAAGTTACTGCAAAGATCCTATCATTCCTGTTAACTCTCCATGAATAACGCTGGTCATAGTGGAGACAAATGGCGCATATTACATGCATGCATATTGTCTCTAAAGTAGTAAGCTCAAAAAACAATGGTTTAGTACAAAAAAAAAAAATAATACTAATCTTTATATATAAAGATGAATGTATGTTTGTTTGTTGGTTTGTTTGTTGGTTTGTTTGTTGGTTTGTTGGTTGGTTTGATTGTTCTTCATACAAATCCACAGTTTTCATCCGATCTCGATGAAACTTTGCACACTTATCCTTTGAAACAAGGAGAAAAATACTGTCTACATTTGGTTGAAAAATTATCTGTATAAATAACACATTTGTCTCATAACTTCGAAATACGGCGGTAGACAGAGACGTTGGATGTGGACGACTCCGTACCGAGTTTCCCCGTAGCGGCCTGGCAGCTGAGTGGCTAAAGCGCTGGCTTGCGAACGTCGTGGTCTCCGGTTCAAATCTCCGTCTGGGATAAGATTTTTAAAAATTGTTTTTCATCGTAAGAGTCAGGCCTGGGCCGTAGGTTATTCGGATTGAATGTTAAACCGTAGATATTAGAAAGTTAGGGGTGCAATGCGAGGCAAATCGTAGGTATTTTTGCAATGTTGTAGGTGTATACTTTTTTACGTTATAATGATCCCTCAGGTTTTGTTCGCAGTCAGTGTGTGTGAACCACAGTATTATTATTATTATTATTATTATTATTATTATTATTATTATTATTATTATTATTATTATTATTATTATTATTATTATTATTATTATTATTATTATTATTATTATTATTATAATTAGAGATGTAAGTCTCTGTCTTTTTGTTACGTTATGACGACCAAATGGCTATATCGTTGTGATGGAATTTTATAAGGAAATCTGTATGAAGGGCACAGGATATTTTTTCCAGTATGATTAACAGTTGTAGTCACGAAATTTAGAGACCTTATCGAATGGTGACAGAAATATGTTGGAATTGATTCTCATAACTTGGAAATACGGCGATCGACAGACACGTTGGATATGCACGTCTTCAGACCGTGTTTCCGTGTAGTGAGCTGGAAGCTCAGTGGCTAAAGAGCTTGCTTACGAAGGTCGTGGTCTCCGGTTGAAATCTCCGTGGAGGCTAAGATTTTAAAAAATTGTTTTTCATCGTAAAAGTCAAGCCTGGGTCGTAGGTTATTCGTATTGAATGTTTAACTGTAGATATTAGAAAGTTAGGGGCGCAATGCGAGGCAAATCGTAGGTAGTCTTGCAATGTTGTAGGTGTACACTTTTTACGTTATAATGATCCCTCAGGTGTTGTTCACAGTCAGTGTGTGAGTGTGAACCACAGTAATATTATTATAAATACGGAAGTAATTCTCTGTCTTTTTGTTACGTTTTGACGACTAAATGGCTATATTGTTGTGATGTAATTTTATAAGGAAATGTGTATGAAGGGCACAGGATATTTTTTTTTTCCAGTATGATTAACAGTTGAAGTCACGAAATTTTGAGATTTTATCGAATAGTGACAGAAATATGTTGGAAATTAATTCTCTTCAAGAGGCAGGTTCGACGGTAGAATGATATAGTGAAAGCTTTCCTGTCATATTATGCCGACTCGATATTGTTTGGGACTAATCCTTCGTTACCAACAACTTACTATATTTAATTCTGGCAAAAAAATCTTAATTCACGCGTACGAAGTCGCGGGTACGAGGCTAGTAAAAATATAAAAAGGAGTAATACTCTTCAACATTGTACTAGATAAAGTAATGACAGAATGGGAAAAACAGCTGAAAGCAGAAAACTTGTGGGCACCCGTAAAAATCGGGACTAAAGGACTATACATACCAAATCTGGCATTTGCTGACGACCTATCAATCATCACAGACAAAGAAGAAGTGGCCATCAGGCAAATAGAAATTCTCAAGGAATGCGCAGAAAAAAAGGGTTTACAAATTTCATTTAAAAAAAAAAAACAGAATTCATAGGGTACAAAATAGAAACGCAAAAACTAAGGACAAAATATGGTGAAATCAAAAGGGTAAAACAGTTTAAATATCTAGACGAAATCATAGAACCAACGGGACTAGAAGGGAAGCACAGGAAGCAAGAGAAGAGAAGATGAAGAAAGCAATAGTGTTAGTACAAAATATTTACAAAAAAAAATGTATTTCAGATAACACCAAGATAAGACATTATAACACGGTAATTAAGATAGCAGTTATATACGCAAGTGAAATATTAGCAATGAACACAAAAAAAGCAACAGAACAAATCAAGAAAGAAGAAAGAAAAATTATCGGAAAAATCCTGGAACCCAGAGTGAATGAAGTTGGACAGTACAGACTTCAAACTACAAAAACTAAAGAGAAACTTAGAATCAGAGATGAAGAACAGAAGGCTGAAATTTTATGGACATCTGAGTAGACTTCCGAAGGAAAGAATCTCAAGACAAATTTTAGAATACACACAAACAGTAAAAATAACAACCACATGGATGAAGGAGATGAGAAAGACCTGAAGTCTGCAGGTATTGCTTAAGGGAGACGTCACAGATCGAGAGATTTTTAATAAGAAGGTGAACTCATGGGAAGTTATTTCAGAGACGAAAAAGGGAAAATCAAAACGCATCTGGACTGCCGAAGAAAAGAAAACCGCCAGTGAAAGGATGAAAAAATATTGGTCCGACAAGAAGAACATCCCAAAGAGGAACTGAACGCATCCAGTCAGGATTGATTATCGTTCTCCATTATGGGGACATACGAAGATAATAATAATATTTTTTTTAGGTGCATTCATTGCACTTACTTAGGCAGCCAAAGACTGAAGATCTTAGCGGTAAATGATAAAATCCTTTTTGCTATAAGACATCTCGCAGGCTCAATTTTTTCGATGATCAAAATAAAATTACAGGATTGTTTCGTTCTCATACCAAAGATGACGTGGCTCACAGAAACTAATTAATCAGATCTATAGTTTGCGACCTTGACCGCAAACGTTTCCCAGACTGATCCTAACACGGGCCAATTAATCGGACGCTTTGATTGGTTAGCAGCTAATAGGGCACCGGCGCCAATAGCGGAATGCATTCCAGAGACGGCGAGCGAGTCGTTAGCGCATTACCTCTGACCTGCTGCTGATCGGAGAAAAATATCGTCTCTGACCGCAAACGGCACAGCGCAATAATCGTACCGCATTAGCTGGTCGTAATTAGGTTGTTAGCGTACACCATTTAATGACTACATCCCCAAATGGGTGCAGATTGGTGGCGAATTTTGTGGGTTCCCAATACAAGAGAGCAAAAATTAATATCGATACCCTATCATGTCCGCTATTACTCGTAATCCAAACGTGGGATTTTTTTTTTACACTTCGTTCATTTTAGATTACATAGCAATTTCCCGCGGGAACTTCATTATTGTTCAATTCTCGTTCTGTCAGAAAATAATATTTCAGGTAGCAGGTTAAACGCTGGTCCATATTTCAATATTGTTAAAATTGAAGCATCCATACAACGATCACTCCCGTTAACAGATTTATACAATTTCCAAATATTTTACAGTCTGACTCCAGAAACTTGGACATTTCTGGTTTAAGAATTCAGTTGATAGGTGAATTCGAAATTCGCAGTAGTGGAAATAATCTAACTATAGAAACGAGCATGATAAATATAATTTGAAATATATGATTTGTATCATATAAATTGTCTCGTTAAATCGTAAGTAGTTTGCGGACGAGGTAGTTACCGCCACCGTTTAGCTTCTTCAAAGCTGGGAAAAGCAATTTTCTATATTTCTATCTGTTTACTATACAGGCGTACCGTACTGCACCAAAATATTTTTCTTACTTTATCAAGAAACAATCGGCTTTATTGTAACGTGAAAGTTTACCAAATTCAATTTTAATAAATTACCCAACATAGTTTGCAAGGTCTTTATAAAATCAAAAAATGGGTTCAATTTCTCTTCCAAGTACTCGAAAAAAATATTTATATATAAATCGATCAACATCAACCTGAATACACCTTTAATTTACGATCAACTCTGAAAACCTAATTTCAAGATTCCTTAACAACAATTACGCGTTACACACCACACGAAAAAAAAAAAAATCAAAATTGAACATTTTTCAAATCGCTAAAAAACGTTAAATGGCATTGAAGTTGCAATAATTCGTCTTTATTGAGCCTTAATGTTATTAGTTAGTCTAGAAGTACGAGAAATAATTCCACATGCCGGAAAAAAACAAATGTTGGTACAGCAATAATTCAAGTTAATTAATGAAACTCATTATGAAGAGCCAAATCATGCAAAGAAAAGATTGCAATATAGAACGTTGTATAAAGATCTCTGTAGTGACCTGAGAGGGAAGAGATGAAAAGGGTCATATTCACGCTGTTATGTGTAGGATTCAATAAAAATATCATTTAATAAAGCACTGAATATAATAGCGAACATTGCTGTTGCGAAATTATAAAATCTGCAAAGAGCTCAACATCGTTCCAATTAAAATCAAATATTTGTTTCTTTTTTGCTCTGAAACAGCAGTATCCTTCAGTGACCCGCAAAATCCATAAAGCTACAATATACAACGTTAATTATGAGTGAACGCTCAGATTTAAACTGTTAAATTGATAATGAATGACGGACTGTTTGCCTATTCAAACACGCCATATTGTCAGATTAGAATTATGACGTCACAGAACATGTCCAAATATAACAGCACTGCACAGACATATCTTCGTGAGTTCCCTGCTGGTATCAGCCATCAGCCGCGTCGCTGTTTGTCTTTCTCTGTTTCGCTATCTCTCTCTGATCCTGGCAGTTACAAACGTCCTGTATTATTTATGTTACCAGTCCTCTGATTGGCGGCTGTTCAAAGAGTTTCCGCCGCAGCGCAGACATTCCACAACGCGGCGACCTCGCTCGCGGAACAAGCGACTGTCACTGCGCGCTCCGCATGTTAAACACCTGACGATCACTCGAACAATGCCCGGGACCCTGAATTCGTCTTAATGCTGACAACTAATGAGGTATAAACGCTCTGGTACCTATTCTTGCACAGCTCAGTACTGCCACACTGTTTAAATAACACCTACATTTCAGCTGCTGCCTAGATTTTCTGAGAAATTATAAACTACAGTTGTTCTTTTCCCCCAACGGAAAGAAGATTTTAGTTTTGAAGTTGTGTTATCCCTTACCACAATAATCATTAAGTTCTATATGAATTCCTTAACCAAACACCGAAAATTATCAACCGTGAAACATAATACCTACAACATTGGTTTCTGTTGATGCTCCGATATTAATAGCTGACGTTGAAGATGATATTCAGTTGTCAATATACAACTTGTGAGATTATAGAGCTCTGTAAGTTATTAGTTTATTTTTTCGCCACCATGCAAAGTGTGGTATTGTTAACTTCCGGTTGACCACTATGCGTTTGTTTTCGTTTGTGATGCAGTCTGTGTAAAAGAATTTAACAATTAGAAAGCTCAAGTAATTACTTTTTAAGGATGGAGCACGTAATCTTTAGAAGTATACTAAGCATGAATTTATTAACACGTAAGAATTCACAACATGAAGTCCTATTAAGTCTTGAGGATACCGTTTAATTTAGATATCTTACGGATTTTTTCACTCCTCGTTTCAACTGCTTGAAATCATTTTAAAATTATAAATGTCTGATTTTATGCCAAAGTTTTTTAACACTGCTTTTAGAAGAGTTTTTGCGTTTTATTTACAGGTTTTATAGGAGAGAAGAACTCATGACCATCAGTCAAACATTGTTTGAAGTTGAACTAGTTTTTCTGTGAGATAATTTCCCCAAGATTGGTTTAATGAGTTGCGTGCCGACCTTAAAAAATAAATTAGTTTTTTTATTCCTTTTGTTGAGTTTAAAAGATCCGTTCATGTTGCTGATCGTCAGCAAAATGTGCGTAGATTGACGTCAAATTTAGTCTTGGAATTGCTTGAGGTTTCAATTATTGTTTTTTTACCTTCCTGTAAAATGCTGTTAACATTATGGATTGGTATATATATATAGAAATCGCGTGAAAACAATTACCTTGACTAACATATTTAGCACTTTTTTTGTCAGTCAACAGATTTTCAGCCGAACTAAAATATTATTTTAATTCTGTCACAGAACGTAGCAGAAAAACATGAACAATCCACAGGAATACTGTTAACATTATGGATTGGTATATATATATAGAAATCGCGTGAAAACAATTACCTTGACTAACATATTTAACACTTTTTTGTCAGTCAACAGAGTTTCAGCCGAACTAAAATATTATTTTAATTCTGTCATAGAACGTAGCAGAAAATCATGAACAATCCACAGGAAATTAAGGCTATGTTGCCGTAGTGTAAGCAGAACTACAACATAAATAATTGATTTACAGAGGTGCATACGAGGTTGATACAATCACTTCATGCTCTTAATTCAAAGCGTAAAAATCAAGCAACCATTTATGACAGCTTTCAAGCGATGAATTAAAATCCGATTTAGTCAAAATGACGTATTCTGGTCCAGTTCGATGGAGTTCTTACATGCCGCAGTTGTATAACCCTTAACACGATAACTGAGACCCTTATTTTTCACCGAAATCGTAAAAAAATTTACTAGATGCAACGATTAATCGGCGTAATTCCGTTTTTAATAAGCCTTGTAGCAGGGATAGTACATGTAACACAGTGCTAGAGCGCAACCGGAAGTTGAGTATACCACATTTCGGTGGCCATATTGATGTTACTAAGCTCTATAGTGCCGGTCCTGGCAGTGTAGTGGCTAGCGCGCTGGCCTCGCACTGCAAGGGCCGCCGGTTCGAGTCCGGCCTCGGGCATGGGTGGTTTTAATAAGTGTTGGGTTCGTCTTGTGTTGTCCTCACTGTAGTGTCCACAATATCATAGTGAATTTCTGATACAGCAGTTGCAACGTAAACAAATTGGAGCTGGCTAAATGGTCGAAAAGACCGAAGGCAAAAAAAAAAAAGAAAAAAAAAAGCTCTATAGTGATTCTGTCCCCATTAATCTATCTTGATAAGTACAAGTCACAATTTCTTGTTATCAATTTCTTTTTACTATAAATTCATATCATCTGAATATATGTATTAACAATACAAGTCCTTGTACTTATAGAAATATGTAGGCTAGCGTGATATATTTTTTTACTTCCTGTATTTTGGATGAGTTTGAGCGGTTGTAATTTTATCGCCTTCCGGGAAAACTAACAGGATGACTTTCCGTGAGAGAGGTGAGTCAAGTAACCTATTGGCCGACATGAGCGCGGTATTGAAAAGAACCCCCCTCCCCCCAGAGAATCAACTTATTTATCGGTCACTTAATACACTGGTTCTACGAATAAAGTCATGGTGATTTTAATAAGTAAATTCAGAAAAGGCAAGTCATGTGCGTAACAAATTCTAAATCGCAAAACCCTCCCCACAATACGTAAAAACAATCAACTTTAGTAGACTTCAAAAAGCATATTACTCTATAGAGATACACTTTTTACTATATTAAAAGAACATAAAAAACAAGAAGAAAATTAATCAAATAGAAAATAACGGATACTATTTTAAAAGTTAGGTTCTTAGGCAAAATGACTGAACCTTTTGAAAACAAGAAGAGTACCAGATCATCCCTTTTGTTCAGTCTTGTTATCGACAAAGTAATCAAAACGTGGGAGAAAGAATTAAAGGGAATAATCATTTGACACTACTTATAGACTTCGCCTGGGATGTTTGGTTTTTGCAGATACTGATCTAGCAATTCAACAACAGGCAAGAATCAGTCTACTGCAGTGTTTCCCAACCTTTTTTTGGTCATGTCCCACTTTCAACATTTTTTTGCCCCCCATACATAATTTTTAATAAATAAATTATTTGTTATTAAAGAAACTGATATAGGATGGTTTTTGAAAGAAAACACTTTAATAATATCATAAAACACACTAAGTAAAATTAAAAAACATATAATGAAATACTAAAATTCAAATTCAAAAGATTTATAATAAACATTTATTATGGCAATTTAGTGTGATCCTTTTAAGAATTTGCTTTTTTGCTATATTTTGTAACCATATCTGGCATTGCGTTTAAATAAACCAAAGAGAAAGCGGTAAAGTCGCATCAAGTCAATTTCTAAATTGCCCCCCTAAAAAAACCAAATTGCCCCCCTGTGGGGCGTGGGCCCCACGTTGGGAAACACTGGTCTACTGCCTTGAAAAGCTCCACTAAACTGGTCTCCAAATCGACTATATGGAAGTATTCTCTAATGCCAAGATGGACAATCTATTGAAACTGGCAATATGTCTCAAGTTACTAAATTCGAATACCTAGGTTTTTTTTTTTTTTTTTTTTTTTTTTTTACGCTAATGGCTTTACGCCTCATCGATGTCGAGGTTATTAGAGGCGGGATGGGACAGGGAACAAGGAACGGGAAGGAATTCGGCCATGGCCTTTTGAAGGAAGCATCCCGGCGTTCGTTTGGAGTGATTTGGGGAAACCATGGAAAACCCAAATCTGGATGCCCGGACGGGGTTTCAAACCGGCGTCCTCCCGAATGAGAGGCTAGAGCGTTAACCACTCACCTACCACGCTCGGTCGGATACCTGGGAGAAATCGTTCAACTTGAAGGACAAACTGCCTAAAGCGAAGAATATCTAAATAACAAAAAAACTCGTAGAATCACCTGAAACAGATACAGCAAAAAGTCAGTATCCCCAAATGTGTTAGATAAGACACCACAACAAATTTATCAAACCGGATGCATTATACTCATCGAAAACTAATCATAGGGTCGGATCACTAATTAAAGATACTGAAAAGCAAGAAAGGAAAATCTTCGGCCCAGCTTGTACACGAGGCATTTGATTGAAAAGGAAATCTCAGGAGCTACAGCAGCATTCAGAGCAAAATTTCAGACACGTTCACCAAAAGACGAATGAAATTTTATGGACTGAATTAATTACAATAGAGTGAGGAAGAGAATTCTCGACTTGCCATCTTAGAGAAAGTGAAGAAGAATTGTCTACTTTAAATTGAGAGAGACCTCCAGGTAACTGGAATCGCAGGCGATATTATACAGCACAGACCTCTCTGGTCAGGAGTCATCAATTTGCCAACAAGCCGTATATTGGAAGAAGGAACATAGGAAGGAAACAAGCGAGAGGGTGAAGAGATTTTGGGAAAAGAAGAAAAACATATCTGCAAATAAGTTCAATCACGCTCCTCACTTCTGCACAGCACAGAAAAACTGGAATGATAATCTAAATAGTTACGATTTAAAGTGATAGGTATCGGAAACAAACACGGAGATGAAAAGAGAATGGTTCAGAAAGACTACACGAGTGATCTAATGAACCAGGTACTCATAAAACTATGATTATTTTCTGTTATAACTGCTTGAGCAACCTATAGTTAGAACTATACTATGAGTAGAAACTAAGACACAAGTTTAATTCGCCACACAGTTATTCGGTTGCATTAACCGTTGTTGAATCTTGCGAATCCTCCTTGATCTTGGCGGCAAGCGAGTATTACAGACGTATTATCCGTAAGCAAGTCTGTGACGTTCTATAGCAGACTGTATTCTCCCAAGTTGGATAATTTGCAACGAGAAGACTATAATGAAGTTGCCCTAATTACCAGAAGCACTACATGGGGAGTTCGGTAACAATCCCGGATCACAGATTTCTACGGTAATCTAACCAATGTGCTAGCTTGGACAATAAATAATTAAGCACTCATGAAAAGGTAGCTGTTCCATAACAAACTTCGTGACATTTCGAGGAAAAGATCAAATTCGCAGCAGAAGATTCTTTCCAAATGAATTTTGAATACGATTTAATACAGTCAAAGATTTATGATATCGCTTAGCAAATTTTTTAAAAAAAAGTATATACATTTCGAAGTAAAGAATGCAAGAGTTATTATGACAACTAATCAAGTGTTTAATTCAAGTAAAATATAAATGTACACCAGACGTATATAAAGTTGTGCTAAGCTCTTTGACCAAAGGTAAGAAAAACCTAATTTTTATTAAAAATAATCAACCTTTATTTTCGAAGTTCAATAAATAGCCTCCTAAAGCATTAATTTTCGCGAATGAATACAATTTGTAATATATTTTCAATACCGTGAAATAGCCTATTGTACGCATGTCATCACATCATAATATGCTTATATCTTTAAACTGCTTCAGAAGAAAGGGTTCATTAACTTATGTATAAAATGCTAACGGCCCTCGAGACAGCCTGTGGCTTGCACACAGGATATGGAATATTACATTACAAAGGTCGGGAGATATTACACTAAAATAATCTTTACAATTATAAACGTGTAAGCGGAATGAGTATGTCTGTCCCTTTGTCCATGCAATTTTTGCGAACTTTGATCTTGTATAAAAAAAATTTGCACACACGGGATCGACGGGACCTTTTCACAATTTCATTATAATGGTATCCCTAACGTTCATGCAAATTTTCAGCTTGTTGGGAATTTATGCAAGGGTCAATGTCTATTTTGACCGGACTATTATGGAATGTGTTAACAGGTTTGTATGGATGTTATATGAGCGTAAATAAGTGATTCATGTAACAGAGATTATTAAAACCATTCGTATTTGCTCAGAACAGTACATTTTTATTTGCGACATCGCAACAATTCCTCCCGTTTGTTGGTGGGTCTATAACTAATAATATTAATCAAAATTCGTCTAAACTGACGGCTCGCACGTATTGAGTGATGACAAAGTGGGCCTATGTCATCCAGGAACACGCCGTCATCACAGATTAGTGTGCCAATACTAATAATCAGCGTAGATGTTCGAAGGCTGTCATGGATAATGATGAACCTTGCAACTGGCTTACCACGGCCGTACTAATTAAGTGGGAAGCTTACTTGGTCTGCTATTAGAAGAAAAACGAAAGACCAACGCATTACTGTGCAGACCAAGGTCTGCAGGAAAATACTAGTGCTTAACAATCATGCTAGGGGAGCGTCCATAAACTGCGTGGCTCCATTTTGACCTCTTTTCAACCTCCCCTCTCCCTCGACGTAACCTGAGGTGGCTTTTGCCTTGACATTTTCTCCCCCCCCCTCCCCCCTTGTGGCAAAGGTTTTTCCCTATTAATTCGAGAAGACATTTTCTGTCACTTTCCCTTAGCAGACTATCGTTAACAGCTTTTTTTTCAGAACATCAAAACAATACTAACTGTCAAACTGGAAATCCCATTCTGACATCTGTAAGTGAAATTGAGTCTAGGTACCGTGTGTTTAATATTTTTCGGTTTTAAAAGCGCCGTCGTGGATCAATTAATTCAAAAACATGCATGACACTGTCAGTATATTGGGTATTTAAAATAAGGAGATGATTGAATGGTGGCAATAAATATCCACATGCTGTTGTGTATTCTTACCCGGTTTTAACCGCGACAAATAAAATTAACGAAAAGCTACATAGCTTGGCTCGGAACACCCCCCTCCTCTCCCCTACGTAGCCCAACCCCCCATCCCCTCGACCGAACCACGTAGTTTATGGACGCTCCCTAGGAAAGGCAATGGGCTACCACAGGGATGGCGAACCTTTATTGATCTTCCTGCCATTTTTTCTAAAGAAATGTTGAATGAGGCCATGACGTGCCATAAAACAATCATGACTTATTTAATTTCATTCCTTTTCGAATTAATTACTAAGTGCAACTCCTGTTGATGCGAATTAGATGCTCGCAACTAATATTAGGTTCATACTGCGTTACTTTCAGCAACATGCAAGCTGGAGTGGAGTCATCAGACAAACGGTTTGGGAGCGAGTCTTTAGTATTATTTTGGTTAACTTTTTTGACAAGAGATTTGTGATTTGTTTCATAGTGCCTTTTTACACATGTTCTACACACTGTTCCAGAACATCGAGCACATACCACTTTAACCTTTATTAATCGTGCCATATTTCTCAGTTTGCCAAAGTTGAAATTCTTGAATCCACTTATCTTACAAATTTTGTATATATATATATATATTTTTACCAAATTAGCCATGCTTAATAGTTGTACATATAACTCAAACAAACTTTAACAAGGTGCTGTGTTAACAAAATTAGTTTAAAAAATGCAAGAACTACGCGTAATTGGTAAAAGCACTCAACGACGTCAACAAAACCAAACAAGTGAATAAGTAATTTTAGTGTCCCTCCCGCCTCCAGCACTTGCTCAATCAGTCCGTTCTGTCAGAAATTCGCTCGTAGTCTACCTCTTTTAGCAATCTATAGTCTTTCCGGCACCGGTAGTTTCGTTCACGATGAACTTTGTTAGACTACTATGACCTTGAATTATGTAGACGAAAAAATAAAGTACTTATATCGATTAGGTACTAATTAATCAGCACGCATGTCATAGTTCGCAATCCCTGGGCTACCATCTCCATCAAAATATTGTTACAGAGGAACAGTCTTGATGATTAACACATTTATACGATACTGTACTACTAACTGAGAAGTGTAATAAGCAGAGTGACGTAGTTTGTTTCACCATCAGTCGCGCGGACACTTGAGGAGCCCCCCTCCGTTATGTTGGCCACACTGGCTGGGAGGGAACAAATTTTGTGGCTCCCGGACTGAAGACCAGAGGCTGGGAGGGTAATGAATGCGCGACATTAATCGTTGGCGCGTGTCCTTATTGCGGGCGATATTTCCCGGGAGGATGGTCTGCATTCCGGGGGGACCTGAATTGGCGCTCTCCATCACAACGCGGTTTCCAGGGAATCCGCCACAGCCGAACGACCGCGCAGCCAAAAAAAAGTGGAAAATGAGCGGAGAGGAAAAAAGGGAGCGACGCTTCCGCTTAATGTTCGCCCAACGACTCAGAATTCTCGTTTGCTCTCTGGAAGAGGAGAAAATTGGCGTCACGCTGGCACCCTGCTGGCCTCTACTCAATTGACCCTTGACCATTCTTCCGCTGCCTCGCTCTGCAATCACAGACTGTGGTCTGGTCAACCCAAAGCAGTCATAACGAGTCCAGGAAACGACCAGGCTGTTTTGGGGTCTATTTTTATACTTAACAAGGTTGTCGCGGACGTGGACAACTGAACTTCATTTCAAAGAAATTATCCACATAACTAATTTATTGTCTTACTGTAATCATATTATTTCTTCGGAAAATAATTATAATCTCAGCTTGCTATTCAACCCGAAGGTTGCTTAGACCCTTCAGAAGCACGCATAATTAAGCTGCGTATCCATTACGCGCGGCAAATCATCGAACATTGGCTCGCGCGGCAGCCGTGCATAAGGGGACATCCATAAATTACGTGAGGTGTTTTTACGGATTTCCGGGAACCCCCCCCCCCCTCCCCGGTGAGATTTCGTGAGATCTGGACGGATCCCCCCCCCACTGGTGAGATCTGGTCCGGGAGAACCCCCCCCCCCCTCGTAGAAATCGCCCTCGAAATTTTTGGAGACCAGTCCAAAAAAAATTCCCAAAACCTCACGTTAGATTTCCGATGACCCCCCCCTATTTCACATCACGTAATTTATGGATGCCCCCTAATGAATACGCTGTTGGTTCGCAAGGCGGTCGAACACACCGAGCTGCGAGCCATTCTCTATCGCAATTTTGGGGCGCGGCAAAGACCCCCCCCCCCCCACTTGGTTCGCGCGCAGTTGAGATGGGAGTGTCTTTTGTTCGAGTTGGCTCGCGCGGCACAGCGGCAGTTTGCTACCATGGATAACTAAAAATGTCACCTTTTAACACAATTGTACGATGCCAAAGATTTTTTGTGAAATATCAAATATGCAGCCTAATCAGACTCAGATGGTATCACCTCCATTACCACCACAACCATAACTTGAAACTCCAATCAACGAATTTATAGAATCGCCAAATGACATGATTAACTCAATACATTTTACTAAGTAAGTAGTAAGATCTCTTTAAGAATGACAACAGACAATTAAATAACAATAAAAAACTTTAATATAACATGAGTAATATTTCCTTATCTTTACCTATTATTTCAGAACTTTGTTTAAAGCGGTAAAAACATCTGGAACTATTCTCTAAATACATGTTTTGACATCCGAAAAGGGTATTGCAGGCCAGTACTCGAATCTCCAGTTGTTAGAAATCTTAAAGTTACAGCGTTTTTCAATAACTGAAATCGGCTCCCGAAATTGAGTGTTCACTTTATTCACACTAATGATTTTAAGAACTCTAACTCGACCTTTGTCACTCTCGTAAAATTTGTTAATTGTATCCTCGATGGATTCATATCTCATGTCTTCCATATGTTTCACACTAAACTGCATTCTAGATAGATAGATAGATAGATATGTTCACTTTGATCCCATGTGAGAATAATCTCGGGGATGTGGAACAGTACATACACTTATTTTTAATATCAATATTAATACAATTTCCTTATCCACCGATGCACTTTTCGTTAAGGTTTATAGTTTACAGTGTGATGCATCACAGTGAAAGTAGCAGCTGCTCTTCACGAAAAGACTGAGCCTGGGTAGTTTGCCGCGCAATCCTGGCTGGGTTGCGTTGCCGCGCGCGGCTGCCGCGCTCGTCTCTACAGAAATGGCTCGCGCGGCAGCCGCACGTAGTCGATACGCAGCTTGAAGCCTGGTAGGGTGGCCAATAGGGTATTTAGACTACTTCTTGAAAATGGTTTTAAATTGTTTACTGACACACCTTATTAACCGAGTACAGAGATTTTTTGACGAAAGTGCCTTAAATTCAAAGTTAAAATTTAAACAATTTAAAAGACCGCCACAACGCTCCTTTGCTGCCTGGCGCGGGCAACGGCACTCGTGACGTCACACGTCTGTAAAAGCTGCGGCCGCGAATGGAGCGATTCCTATTACCCAAGTTTTCAACTATTTTTATTGTTTGCTGCTGGTTATTTCTTGTTATTAATGAAAGTTCGTTTTGAATTTAAAATCGAGAACCATTTGTAAAATCCTACACCGGAAAAATATTGAAAGTATACGCCTTATTTGTGGGGCTAGCTATAGAAACAACCACCGAGTTTTATTCTGTGGGGCTTAGCAGATAATTGATGCATTAATAGCTCAACTAACACCGCAAATAACATGAACTGATAAGTAAGTTCTTACATTGATAGCCGCTCTCTACACTTCTTATAGTTATGTAAAGCAAGCGCCCCATGTTTCTCGTTATCAATTTTACAAGTATTTTAATAGCTATCAAAAATTTCCAAGAATAAATTTCAGGACTTTAGAAAAAGTTAGAAATCTGTATTCAGTTTTATCCTTCATAAGGACCAGAGAAATTATTTTATACTTTTTAGTCCGTTATAAAAACACGGTACATTAAAAAAATATTTTCTTATTATTTTTTGCTTTTTAGATTTATGTGTAACTGAAAATTTGGAATTGATTTTATTCAATATGTTTTGTTTTTCTTTAATTTTAATGCTACATAGATATCGAAATCAGAATACTACTGCACGATTTATCAAATGTGTGAATTCCTTGACAATCCTTTGTCCAAGTCATTTCTCGCCTCTAATGACCCCAACGTCGACGAGCATTATGCAAAATTAAATCATCTAGCAAGAGCTGTCCATTTCTATAAAAACACTGCTCGTATTTTTACTACAATCGACTTCAATTTAGCCCTTTATTTCGGATAACGATTCGACAATTCATTACAACATGTAGTTTCTAGATAGGGACCAGCCCCTGAATTTTATTCCTTATTTTGGTAGGTATATCCGAGTTCCATTACGAACAATTTGTTTCTACTGACTGTGTGAATGACACAGCGGCGGGGCATGCTGCTGACTTTGTACTTTACGGCAGTGGTCCAGTCATATGGACAGGTAATCACGTGCTTCTCCTTCAACGTCTCAGCTGAAGCAAACTTCTCAAGTCCCGACATCGCAGACTCCCAGATCTGACATTCATCGCGAAATTCATTCAGGACGATCTGTACGCTGGGCTCAGGACTAGATCCTGCTCCGCTAGTAGACCACCTTAGCTCACTGAGCCACAATGTCGAGTAACCGGAACTCAAAAACTAATCTACACCATTATTATAAATGTCTCTCGGTCTGTTAAATACTCACGATTATTCGACTAAATCGATCCTTGACAAAGAAGTAGGGGAGACTGGGTACGGTTGTGACAATTTTCATTTGATTGCTCATAATTTTCTTAGTATGCCAGTTACCTGGAAGAAAAGTGATTTTTATAGTAAAATGTACATTTTCCTACATATAAACAATAAAGTGATGTCCCTAAGTACAATGGTTAAGTCACAGCAACAAATTAGAAAAAAAAAGAAAAAACCACACCCCAGGGGCAGTTGTGACGGTGCTTGGGGTCGGTAGTGACAGGGTAAAAAATACATCAAAACTGTCTAAAATCACTTTTATTTCAAATAATATCAAACATAATGTAACATAATCTTCTTCTGGAAAAATTTAATTTTTACATGCCAATAGGAATTAATCTGGGAACATCTTAATCGCTTATAACTAATAAGGCATTGTAGCATCAATAGTTATTATAAAATTCTTGATATAGATCATTTTTATATTACCTGGTATATCGTAGATTGTCATTGTGACTCCGCATCTATTCGTATCACAAGTAGTTTTTTCAGATTTTTTAAGAGTTCGAAGACAGGTCGATACAAGGGCTGCAGGTTGTACGAGCAGTGTGGAGGAAAAGAACGCAAAGTGATTGCATTTTCTTTACAAAAATCCAATGTATTTATGTGAATAAGCGAGGAATGGTTATCGAGCACTAGCAAGACTCTATGCGTTGGAGAAGCATTAGGAAATTTCTTAAAATGTTCGAGAAATACTAGGAACAATGCACCTTGCATCCAGCCTGAAGAATTTGCTGTCCCAATTGATCCCTAGCAAAATGATCTTGAAAACTAACCCGTGGAAATAAAGGAGGGATAGTATTTCCCAAGGCATTTTCTGCAAAAGTAACCATGACTAATGTACCTCGTACAGCTATAGGTCTACCTAGAGCGTTTTCTGGGCATCAAAAACAAAAAATTAACTGTCACAACCGTCCCCAGAAAATATGTCACAACCGTACCCAACGCACTCCTTCGCAAAACAACAATCGCCTTGACAATACAAAATAACCTACGTGCAAAGTAATCACTGCTATGTAACTACTAATGTATAACTTATAACGAGGAAACACACTCATTACTCTATCTGTACACATACAACAACAATTATTAAAAGAAATCTAATAAAAATAGTTACTTTTGACTGTTAAAAAGTAATGTAGGCCTCTACGATTGTTAATGTCACGCGATTTCTGACGCGATACCGTGAAACACGTTCAAACACGCACGCCGCTCCTCTCTACCCCCTCCCCATCCCGGTATTCCTTATAGTTTGGCTAATATGACGACTGTCACAACCGTAACCTGGCACAACCGTACCCAGTCTCCCCTACTACTTTTCATTAGGAAGGACATAGGATACTATTACTGGGATAAATAACATATTTTGTCAAGAAATTTTGAAAACTACCCGAGCAGCGACAGACAGACGGATAGCGTGTGTAAGGCACTGAAATGTTATATCGGTCACTCAGGCTTTGTTTCTCTCGCAGTCAGCTTGTGGGACACCTTTTAGTAATTCACAGCTTTCTGTATCCAATTCCAGCAATCCACGCGTATGAAGTCGCGGGTAACATCTAGTTGTTGGATAAGCGAAACATTCGTGTTACCGCTGTTACTACTAATGAAATACACTAAACACTCCGTCCTGTTTGTAGCTATCAACGGAAAACGATTTTTCAAATTGAACCATAAATACCATGATAAAGTGTAAAGTTTTATAGCTCATAAAGCTATTAATATAAATATTCAAAAGACGTCTGTTGCTGCTGATACTGTCGTCGGCCAATACTTTTAATCGAGTTTCTATTTCTCACTTACCTTGCGGACACATTAATGTGGACGTCGTTGCCGGCTGATCAGGCCGATCCTGTGTAAAATAATCGTCTGCACACGTTGAACCAAATTGTAGCTGGTGAGTGTGGTTGGATTTATCAAGTTTTTTATTATTTTTAGGAGCTTCTACTGTCATTTGTTGCTCCTCTTCAAACGACAGCGACGGAGGTGGTTTTGCGCCATAGAGTATGGTCTTCTGCAAGGTAGATCCAGGTGTACAGTTCTGTGTTTGCTGTTCATAGTCTTTTTAGCTCTCCTTTTTAGCACCATGAGGGCTTCTGGTAGTGCAGACGTCATCATATAAGGCCTCGTATCCACTTGGGCAAGCTCAGGTGAATGAAAAGCTAAGTGAAGGAGCGGATCAAGTGTGGACGCCTGAGCACGCTCGCAACGAACGCGTCGAGTGTCGGTGTTTTGAAATACTCAAAGATGAGCTAGGGTGCGTTCGGCGCTCAGTGTGGAAGGTAGTTGGCAGCTTTTATAATGAGCGCGAGCATACGGCACAACAACACTTGCTTGACAATAATTAATCGGTATGCATCAAAGAAGGTATTATGGGATAGCTAATTGGGACAGTATTTATAATCGAAGAAAATGAGAGGATGCATGGCGTTAAGAAAAAATGTAAAATAATCTTTGAATATGTACTGGTAGTAAAAGTCCATAAAAATAATGAATAGGTACCAACCTAAATATAGTTTTGAAGCGACTGAACAATATCATCACAGACCATCGGTACAAAACGGCTGACGCTTTGCTTAGGTACTTTGAACATATGCTGTAATCTAACGAAGGCAGGAATCTTAAAGTTATCATTAACTTCTTTCCTGGTGGGATCGCCCTATGCATAGGCGTACAGTGCTTTTTTTAAAAGCGTATCCTGGGCAACTTCGGTGGAATTTAAACCACTGACGACCGATTCTTTCACCATCAGACTTAAGGAGGGACGCGAAACAGTAAGTAAGTAAAATCAAGTGCTTTTTAATAAGAGGTTCAACTAAACGCAGGAAATGTTCGAAATCGATCCATGACATTCTCATAAAGTTTTGCAAAGGCTCATTATCTACTTCAAAAGCAAATTCGCAGATTAAATTATTAAGATAATTTCTTCGCTGACGATAGCTTTCTCTAATCCATCACCTTGGTACTTTGCTTCTTTTTTTTCGATATCGTATGTATAATAACAAAGGCCGCCGCTGCCGCATGTATACGAGACGATACGTCAATAGCCGAGCGTTTACTGAGCACTGGCACCAGACTCGTTAGACCTAAATTTCCTCTTTCCTTGAGGGCGCTCAGGTGGATACGAGGCCTAAGAACTGTCGAGGGAGTCTGTTACTCCTACGCTGTATATGTCCAATCCATCCGTGTTTGTAACCAATGATTAGGCCTCCAATGCTGCACATTTGCGTCCTTTCTAAAACTTGTACCGTTGGACACACAATAATTCCGATTGATATATGTATAATTCAGTGCGGAACAAAATTACATTTTATTTACAAAAAAAATGTCCGTATTTCCGACTGTGATATATCGGTCGGTGGTTTGTGCTCGCCCGGGGCACCTCGTCGTAACTCTCCCGTAAGCCCCTGGCGTCACGCCTTCCCCCCTCCCCTCCCAGCTCGTCGGGACGCCATTTTTCACGTCACACGACGCAAGAAGTCTCTAAGTTTGAGCCCAACTGTAGAAACACGCTCTCAGCAGCTCTAACAACACCAGCGACCTGTCTACATTCTCAGCGGAGTAACGCATTACGTTCGAGGACAAGGCGATACTAATTCCGCCGACCCAAGTGCGCTGTCTGCCCCAGTATGCAAGTCTATACGACTGAAATGATTAAAACTGAATCGTTTCATTAACGGTCTGTTCCCAAGAAAAAGCAGCATTTCGTTGGTAGCTGCAAAGCAGTGACAAGACTTGGGCAGCAGGTAGACCCATGGACTAAGAGCCAGAGCTGTGCTCACTGTCCCCTGGTCAGCAAAGTGTTAATGCAGCAGGGGAGGTGGGGGTGGGGGGGTTGTTCAGCGTATCGCCTGGACGCAGCTATTGAATCAGTACTGTCAACCACATGGCTTTGGATATCCGTAGATTGCCGCTATAATTTCAGTAGATTGGGTACAAAAATCCGGAGACTCGCAACAATAATCAAAGAAGAGAGAGTCAAAATTAATAATAATTTTTGTTTCAGGTCTTTAAAATTCGAAATAAAAAATAATACTCTACATTGAAAGTAAGAAATATATCTGAACATGTTTTATACATCGTCACTTTCATCATTGCTGCTGCTATGCCTACTTTTTTTTTTTTTTTTTTTTTTTTTTTTTTTTTTTTTTTTTTTTAAAAAAAAGGGTCCATACATTTTCTTTCTTGACATTATTAAATGTTCCTAAGAGGAAATGTTAAAAACTGCGACCCCTTTGATTCTCGGATATTGGTTAAGCCTTTTCGGAAGGCACTGCTTTGTAAGCCGATCCAACGAGCGTGTCACAGTGCATAAAGAGTGCGCCTATACTTCTGTATTACGGTCTTTAAAGATTTATAATCAAACAAAATATTAGCTTTATTTCAATCGTTGGTTCACATGAGTTATTTTTTTTTTTTTAATGGCATTTGGCCATGTTAGCCATTCAGCCAGCTCAATGTGTTTGTTTCTCTAACAATGTACAGAATTCTTATAAGTGTGATTATTTTCTCTAATGTGTAAGGACGACACAAGACGAACACAACACTAAATTAAAACCACCCATGCCCTAGGCCGGACTCGAGAAGCAAGCACGCTACCCCTACGCTGCCGGGGTCGGCGTTCACACGAGTGGTTAGGGAGCGTGCACAAATCACGTGGCTTGGTCCAGGTGGGGGGAGGGGGGGTTCCGAGCCAGGCCACGTAGCTTTCCTTTCATAACATTTTTCACGGTTAAAATGAGGAACAGAACACACAACAGCATGTGAGTATTTATTTCCGTCAGTTAATTATCTCCTTATGTAATTTACAATCGTCTGACAAGAGAAAACAGTAAAAAATGTCTTCTGGAATCAAAAGGGAAAAAAGCTACGTGCTACGTGGGAGGGGGGGAGGGGTAGAGGCTAAAGCTACGTAGGGCTACGTGGGGGGAGGGGGGTTCACATGAGGCCAAACTGGAGCTACGTGGTTTGTGCGCGCTCCCTTACAAGGAAACGATTCACAATTATTGACAATTCTGTAACGCATTAACACCAATACAAGGAAAATTCAACAAAAAGATAAGTACCAAAAATCCGTAAATATTTCAACAAAATCCAAAAATCCTAACCTTTTTACAAAAATCCGTAGATCTACGGATAAATACGTAGAATTGGCAGCACTCTATTGAATGCGAACGTGGGACGGCATATTTCAGCCAACTAACACTTGTGAAAGGAATCAAG
The DNA here is from genome assembly GCA_031002005.1 of Vandiemenella viatica. Classification (NCBI taxonomy): domain Eukaryota; kingdom Metazoa; phylum Arthropoda; class Insecta; order Orthoptera; family Morabidae; genus Vandiemenella; species Vandiemenella viatica. The sequence continues at coordinate 35,170,357 of CM061918.1, forward strand.
CGACGGAAAGTTTTGTGTGACTGTGCGAAACAGAATTTAAGGGTTTTTTTTTTCTTCTTCTTCTTCTTCTGGAGAGAAGTGGACAGTCGAGTGGCGACTGGTACTGTGGCCTGACGCGGCGTACAGGCTAGGCAAGTACGAGTGCAGTACCTGCATATCGGTACTGCGCGGGGCTCAGCGGAGGTCTGGCCTGGCACGTTGAGAGGTGGGGAGAGACTCTCCCATCGCGATATTCAGTGCAGTGATTGATGAAAAAGTGTGTCAGTGTTTGATAGTAAAATTACCACCTTACATAACCGAATCGCGAATGAAGGAACCCGCGCCGCTAAGCGACCAGGAACCAAACCAGGATAAATATCCTATAGAAACTAACAGATGCATTGCCTCATTTCGGTGGAACCGAACATGCCCTGACAGTTAACCCTGTGCAATCAGAGATTCCTCAGTGCTCTCTGTAACTCCTAGCAGAGATGGCGCGTTTTTTTAAATTAAAAAACTCAAATGTCCTAAATGTTTTTTGTAATCAAGAATGTAGAGTTTTTTTTTTTTTACTGTCTAAAACTGTCATGTTGTTCTTTTTAATAAATGATAACCTGTGAAACATTAATATTTTGATGTTTGTAAATGCAAACAAATCCAATCAGGGTAGATCCTTATAAATCGATAAAAATGGTTAATATATTAAAATTAATAATTCTCCTCCCAACCTTAAAATAATATTTTTGTATTGTGGGAATTTCATTGATTATTTCAAAAATTTTATTTTAGTAAAAATCTCACCACCTTTGAGATATTGATTTTTTCGAAATATGTGACTTTTTTCAGTTTATTCCATGTCATCCATAAGTGAAAGGGCAATCCCTGCAACCGCATCATTTCCTACTATGTAACAAAATTTTATTTTAGTAAAAAGTTTCTATATTTTCGAGATATTGATTTTTATAATTGTTTATCGGGACAAGTGACCTTGTCCAGTTTATTCCTAGCCATTTCTACAAATTAAGATTTTTTTGAACCCTGTTCTTTTTTTTTTAATTACTCAAAAGATATTTGAATCATCTTTTTTCTTAAAACGTTAAAAAACTTATAAACACCTTAAATGGCATAATTATTTTATAGTTCTTTTAAAATGATTGTTTTATCGTAGTTCTATCTGCTAAAGAAACCATTGTGCATTTTAAACATGTAGTAAAAAAAATATGATTTTTTAACGTTTTAAGAATAAAATGAACATTGTTTTGGATGACTCAAACATCCTTGAGTAGATTTAAAAAAAAAAAAAGGATTCAAAAGTTTAAAGGGGACGTCCATTAATTACGTGAGGTGAAATAAGGGGGGGGGGATCCGGCGAAATCTCCCGAAAACTCACAAAGGGGGAGGGGGACTCAACGTAAATCTCACGTGAGGTTTTGAAATTCTTGTAGAATGGTAGAGCTACAAAAAAAAAGTCTCAAAAAGTTGCGAGGTCCATTTGTAGGGGGGAGGGGGTCTCCGTCAAAATCTAACGTCATTTTATAGGGGGTCATTCGACCAAACCTCACGAAGTCTCATCAGAAAGGAGGGGGGGGGTGTCCGGAATTCCGGAAAAACTCCCGTAATTAATGGACGCCCCCTAATTTGTAAAAGGTATGAAATAAAGTGAAAAAAGTCACATACTTTTAAAAAAATAAAAACATTTCCAAAATGGTGAGACTTTTACTAAAATAAAATTTTGTCATATACGTAGTAGCCATGATGTGATGTGATGTGATCGTTTCATTCTTGCACACCCTGTACTGCACGTGCGGATGAACGGTGGTGTCTGCATAGGCCATAACGGGGAAGGTTCCCATCTGACATGCGAATCGTATGCCCTCACACCATACTCCCTGTTTGGGATTCAACCAGGGATTTTGGGAGCGTCCATATACAACGTGACTCGGTTGGGAAGAAAGCAACGCTGAGCTACGTGGAGGGGAGGGAGCGTTTCCAAACTAAGCTACATAGTTTTCATTAAATATATTTGCCACTGTAAAAATAGGGTACAGGATACACAACAGCGTGTGGATATTTCCATAATTTAATTATCTCCTTATTGTAGGTATACTATACTGTATACCTGCAGTGCCTCGCATGCGTGTGATTTGCACCGGGACGTCGTATTGCAACTAACCAACACGCGATGGAGCATCACGAGCCGGAAAACTAGGCACGCGTTGCCTAGACTCAAATTTGTTTACAGATGTCACATGCGATTTTTATTTTTATTTCTTTTAAAAAAAAGCTGTTTTGATTCGGATTGCCTGCGTGCCTGTTTGATAAATCAATTCTAATTTTATTCTGTTAACTGAACTTCAGTGGATTTTTAATTATAGTTCTCCGTGAAGTGCAAGTTCAAAGTGTGGTGTAAAATGACGCTGTACGGTAAACTATGCGAGGTTTATCGGAAATGATTGACCAGCGAATGCAAAACAGTGTCAATGAGCTATGGAAACGTATTAAGCAGGACAAAAAATTATTCCCTGGTAATGTAGAGAGAATCCTGACAGAATTTCAGCCAAAGAACACAAAATCGAGATAAAATGTCTCCCGAATTAGAAACTGTTATTCGTTGAATTTGATGCAGTCTTTACTTTCTTGTTGTACAGAGATATCTTCTCCCTTTCAACATACTTATCACAAACAATACCATCATCCGTTTCGTATATTCCAATATTTGTTTTCCTGTACGTTTCTTGCCTTCGACCGTTCTCTCTAACAAATTAACCAATCTCACATGACTTAGAATGTAGCCCACCATCATACCTATTCTTTCTGCGAGATTGTACCACAACCATCCTTCCTCTTCCAGAAAAGTATTCATTTCGTACTTTATCTGTCCACTTAATTTTGAACAATGTTCGATAAAACCACTTGTCAAATGCTTACATTTTTTTCTTCTTCTACGTTTTCCCAATTACCAAACATCATTCGCTCATTTGCTCGATACATGCAGCTTTAGAAACTTCTTTGTCTCCTCGATGAATATTAGAAATTAAAAGATATATCTTTTTGAAGAAGGCTATTCTGCTCTTGAGAACTTTTTGCTTCTGGGATCAGATAAAACTTGACTGCTTAAATAATAGTATCCCTACTAAATCTTATCGCCTAAATTGCAAGATGCCACAATACGTTGGTTTCTGTAAACTTACTCTGTCCATAATCGTAAACGTAAAGTATGAATTGTTAGCTGGTAGTGGAGCAAAGAACGCTTTATGTGCACTGCCAAAGTTTCCTTTGCAGATGTGGAATAATGCACTTCATTCACGAATCGGATTCCGGGGATGAACTGGTCCCAGACCATATCTCGGCGGAAGTGACGGAGAGAAATGCAGAGCCCGCAAAGTTCGCAACCGCCACTCGATAAGCATACATTTATTTATTCCCCTCTACTTCCTTTTATCAGAAAGACGGCGGAAAGTGGATAAAAAATAACAGCTTCATCCGACGCCTTCACGCGGGGTGGGATATATGAAGAGAGAGAGAGAGAATGTGTGTGTGCGAGATTGAGAAGACGACGAACTGCGTCAGAGGAGGGGGAGGGACAGCTGTCAGTGATGCCAACATATCGGCGGTGAATAAATCGCGGGCGGTATTATTCACGTCGCGGCGCGGGACCATCCATCAAGCCAGGCGCCGCCTCTATTATTTCCGCTCGACCGAAACGTTGGCAGCGTTGTAATTCTTTCGAGGCGAGCGGATCTGAGTGGATTAACGCCACCTATGAGCGAAAACCTGAATCAAACAACTTAGTTTCATTGCGCTTGGTTTACGGGGATGCTACATAAAAGCTGAAGAATTTGACATCTGCTGTTACAGGAAGGACATAGTAGTATAAATAGTCAAAGTAGGAAATGAGGGTATAAGTAATGAAAGTAGTTTGTGCAAAGAAGAGAGAGATTCAACATCAAAGTACTTCTAACCTAGTATAAATTAATTTGTTTCACCATTTAAGCTGTGTATTCTTTCATTTTACATACGATTTGGGAAAAGTGGTGTTATGTCTCATCAATTATTGAGCAAACATTTTGGCGCAGTAATACTTCGTTTAGGTATATTTCAATTTTCGGTGGCATTAGGGTGCGAAAAGTCATTGAAAGGTCGAATTTTGAGTCGCCATTTTCTCCCCTCTTCGCGGTTGGTAACGCTTAAATATATGCGAGATTCATTGGTTTGTTTGTGGTGAGAACAGTGGAAGATAGCAAATGAAGAAGAGTATATACATTGGCAATACGAAGCAGATAACTGATGAAACAAACGCGTTTGTTGAGATGAACAAATTAGCTCATGATAGGAAGAAGTGTAGGACTGTATCAAATCGGTCGAAAGACTGGTGATAGAAGAAAAAAGTCTTCACGTACGATCCGTATTGCGATTTATACATTTGGTATATGTGGTAGCCCCTAAGGACTCCGTGGGAAGCATGTGGGAGCATGGTTATAAAGATCAAGCCTTGTTCAAACATTTTATTGCAAGAATCATGGTCAACGATTGAACTTATAGAGAATATCACAAATAATATAATACAATATAATACATAAGACAGTGCAATAACAACCAGGTTAAGCCATGAGAATATACCTCATCACACTATCTCCACTTGTATTAAACATCCAAACAGAAAACCTTACGCGCCTGGAAACGTGATATAACAGGGCAGGCTCTCACCAATTTACCATCATGTAACAAATCTACAACTATACTATATTCACTCTCAAGTGGCGCGTCAAGGTCATGTGCCCCTTGCCCCGCGCCTCTCCTCACCACCCCCTCCAGTTGCCTTCCCCTCCGAGCAGGCCGCTGCCTACAGGCATTGTCGTTTGTCGAAGTATTGTCATGTCTATTCCGATACACCGTTATAAAATGCAAGTGAAATGGCGTCAGATAGTTGTTACATTAGGCGACAGTTAAAACAATTATTTTTTGTATGTATAATTTTTTAAGACGTTAGAAAACTCTGAAGAGAAAGTTAGTATACTTTTTAGGAAACCATTAAAAATGACGGCAGAGGTGTGTGGCGTATCGTTACGAACAGTGCAGCGTGTATGTAGCGAAGCCCAGCTGAGTGTTCCAGGGCCATCCTTCTCTTCTCCAAATAAAAACATTCACCGAGAAAAACTGGTCACGGAGATGGATGACTTTCAGAAAGATGTCATTCGACGTTCCGTTCTAGAATTTTATGACCGTGGTGAATACCCTACCTTATGAAAATTGAGGGAGGTACTGAAAGAGAAAATTAACTACACTGGAGGAGTATAAGTTATTAAAAGCACTCGACTTCATATACAGAAAATATAATGACGGTAGACGTTTTCTGATGGAAAAGACAGACACTGTTGCGGCAAGGGCCTCATTTTTAAGAAAAATGCACGATTTAAGGAAGGAACATTCTCTTCGACCTGTCATCTATGTTGACGAGACGTGGTTAAATCAAAATCACGCAAGGAAGTTTATTTGACAACACTCTAAACGCAATGGTGGTCTTATCAACGATTTCTTTAGTCAGAAGCTATCGCTTCGAGTAAATATCACTTTCATTTCAAAATTTAAACGACGTGTTTAGATAATTAACTTCCACTGGGAAAGACATCTAAAAATTGGATTTAATCGTCGAAATGTCTTGCGCAAGTTTTAAAACTAAAAATAATTATTGGAAGCAGTAAGTTTTATTCCTTGATATGTAAATAATTTTTATATTTATTAACATATGAAATTGTAGTTGGTAAACACGAAATTTCTATGACATACGATTCACTCATTTTCGTCACGACAAATAGTTAAAATGATCGATTTTACTGAAGAAATCATCAAATTAGATGCAACATATTGTAAGACATACGTCGTGGTGACGTTTGCGCATGCGCGGCAGCTGTTTCCCCTTCGCCTGTAGGGGCTGGGGTAGCGTGGTGGGGATAGAGCGGAGTGACCTTGGCCCGCCTTTCCTGCGTGAAAACAGTATAGTATCAAACACAATTTGTACAGAGGAGGCAAATACACCAAAAACGAAGAGGAATCAGTTTACCTCAGCGTCCTTCAATTTAACCTAAGAATCAAGTTCTTACCAAAAGGTTCTGACACACTATAGTGTGTACACCGGCGCATAAGTCGTTACCACTCACACCCACTGATAAGGTGGCGGGAACGATTAGCACCACATATCGGGGAATTTTGTCCATTCCCGTAACACAATTAACAAGAACGCAGTAAGCGACGCACTTTGCAGTTGGAGTTATCAGGTATTCTATCTCAAATACCCAACAGGGCTAGAAAATGGCAATTTATCGCCTCGAAGTCACCACCAGCCCCGACCACCAGCGTACTCCCGCATCGGCGGAAAACCGCTCACGAACAAGGAGCGCAGCAGAGGGATTCCTTCGATTAAAGCGAGCGAGGAACGGTCTCGGTGGAATCACAAATCCACCTCAAGTAGTACTTTCAGGCTGCCTGGGCAAATTACAAGAGCTCGCTATACCAGCGGGTCTCTAACGTCGCACTCCTTTGAGGAAAGTATTAGGACCAACGAACCAAGCCGCTGCTGCCGGCCGACTCGCCTCCCGGTCTCGTGTCCCCCGATTATATCAGCTCATTCAGCCGGAAGAGGGCACCACCGGGCCACAGCGCTCTCTCACGGGCGAAACTAGCACGCGGGCTCAGCATCAGAAGACGATCGCGGGCGGGAAAAACAAACAATGCGAGCCGAGCACGGCTCAACATTCACTGTTTTATTGGGCAATGGAAGCAGCGGTGATAATTTTTTTGATAATTATCCTGATCTACCAGAGAAACTTAATAATTTTGGCAAGGAATAAGAATTTTTTTTAACCACATAGTAAAGGGGTTAGGTCCCGACACAGAACGTCGGACTGTGGCAGCCATCTTGTACTCAATGCAAAGTACTGTTCATTTATGACGAGACTTACTCCCTTAGTCCACGAGACACCCACATTTTCTCTTATGACTTTACAACTGCTCGAAGTCGAGGTCATTAAAGGCAGGAAAGGACTGGGGACAAGGAGCGGGGAGGAGTTCGATCATGGCCTTTTGACAGAACCATCTCGGCATTCGAATCTATTATCTTAAACAAAATTTGCAAATATTTTTTAGACCGAGCGACTACAGCGCTATTGCCGGTTAGTTTCGCCGCGACTGTAAACTTCTACGCAGTATTACTGCTTAAGCGTAACTTGTTTTATCTCGGGTAGATACGGACACGCGGCGCGATGGTATGAAATATCCGGAACAGAAAACAGTCACAAAATCAGATTAAATAAAACAAGCGTGATGTTTATAAACTAGCTCACCATAAAGTTTATTTGTATGCACGAACGGCATAATGTTATCGGCTAAAATGAACGAAAACATTGAAAAATAATCTAATATTTGTATCGGTTCATGCAAGAATGGACCACTATTTGGTGGTTTTGAGTTAAAAGTTGATTGTAAGTTGTGCAGCAAAGTACCCTCTGCAGTCAATACATTTCCTCGTTGTGTGCAAGGAGGGTCCTAAGTCCAAGGCTTTACGTCCCTCCTTGCCTGAATGCTCGAAGGCGCGCTTCCTTTCTCCATCGTGATTTACAAAAACATACGAGGGACAAAGCAAGAAGTACAAACGCAACTCCCACATGATGTTTTGGTGAAAATGCATTCGCATGTCACTAGTTTTGCTACGGAATGTAGTCACTACACAGGAACTGTTGATACATATCTAGATGAAATACTTGCCATTAAGACAATCTGTAAAATGTTTACCGAAAAAATATCAGATATCCCAGTGTGTTTTACGAAATCAGATATCCCAGTGTGTTTTACGACATTTTTCAGCTACTTCAGGGAAAATTTTAATGCAAGATTTGGGCAGTAATTATGGGATTGTTGTGAGTGCGCGGGCTTGGAAAGAAAAATTAAAAACTGTCATTTTAGTCAGTCAGCAAAAATAAATGCCGGAGCTATTCAGAAGCACAGAGCCAAATTTTATATAAAAAATTGAAAAATGGAAAAGAAGAAACTGTTCGCACTAAAGATGAACAGTTGATGCCTTGTGTTTTGATTTCATGCAGACCCTCACGATACCTAAAATATCTGTTTAAGAAACATTTATTTTCCGAGCGATAAACGTTAACTTGTTTGGTAATCGCAATACTAAAACCAACACTGCTAAATTTTAGACGTACCACAAGGCCGAAAGGAAGAAAGGAACAAACGAGGTTTGCTCTTTTCTGTTAGACTACATTCTGATAGAAATTTCAGTAAATGTGAATTCTGATCATATACTGCGATAACTGTGGAGCGTAGAGTAAAAATCACGGTTTCTACAATGTGTTGCTCGCCATTGTTAAAATAAAATTATTTATCTAAATTAAGTAATATTACCCGATTATAGGGCACAATTTCTTTGCTGTTATTGTGGTTTCAGTGAGATAAAAAGAAAGTACAAAAAAAAAAAAAACTTACATGCCGTAATTGGTGAGGCAGCTAACCACCGTAGTCCTGCATAACTCTAAACACCAAAAAACGTTTCTAGAAAGGAAGTAAAAGCTGGAGGCATACTGGACTTCAAGGATGTTGACGTCAATATTGCGGAGAATCCTTATCTCTCCTGAAACTAGACGGAGCAACACTTAAAAAGATAAGATGTAATTTGGAATAACCAGTTTCCATCACTTCAGATTCCCTGCAAGTGTTATAGCTTACCATTTCACTGACGAACTTATGAAATATTGTTTATTTATGCAGAAGAGAAAACAGAAACTAGAACTTCCGATTTAGAAGGCATATATTCTGCGAAGAATCCTTATGAAGCAATCTGAAATTAATGACTTGAGAAAACTACAACCATGCATCCCCGACAGATACCCATTTTTTAACTTACTTATCAACCGACTGACTAATAACGAGCGGGAACAGGGCAAAGCTGACTAATGAAATATGAATTTGTGCTTACGACGATGTTTTCTTCACAAAATACATTTTTTTTCAGTATTAAATTGTTTTCTTAGTATACCATCCACTGCAGTACAAGCAAAAATGGACCTAAGTCAAGTGTCTTTTTTGATTAAAAATTAAAACCACAGTTGCTCAAGGTTAAAAAGCAATTAACTTTCAAATAACCCTTACCGTAATGAATATTCTGTGTAAGTCTGTTCGAAAAATTCTTTGTACAGACAGCAGCATTCGGTATTTTTCGTTTTTCTCAAAATGCATTCAGACGGACTTGAATCCCTTCTTGCATGAAGCAATACATTCGATATCTCAGTTATTTTAATCAACTATAACTGTCGTTTCTTCAGAGAAACTTGGATGATTCTAATCTCTTGTGCGTCCAGATTTGGATTATTGTTGTGCCATTTGGGACCCGTTTCGTAAGGGGTTGATCGAAAGTATAGAGAAAGTACAGAGAAGAGCCGCTCGATTCGTGACCGCTTGCTACAGTCCTTATGAAAGCGTCACAGAACTGATTAGTAGACTAGGCTGGGAGTCTCTGGTAGATAGACGACGCACGTTTCGTTTAAACTTATTGGTAAACATGCGTACTCCCACTTTCACTTTTGAGTGTAGTGAAATACTTCTTCCACCAACCTATTTGAGTCGGAAGGACAGGAAAGATAAAATTAGAGAAATAAGGTGCCGGACTGATTCTTATATGAATTCTTTTTTCCCTCGTACCATTAGGGATTGGAATGCACAGCAAAGAGATTAGCTTTGGTGCTGAGCACCCTCTGCCACCCACAATTTTGTGAATTGCAGAGTATATATGTAGATGAACATATTTTATACAGGTATCAACCGTATTCGTAAAATGGTTATGACCTCGATATTGCTGAAATATTTCCGCCGGCAGTTATTTTAGGAACGCTGTTGTTTTCAATAATTGGCCCCGTGTCGTTCCTTCACGAACGACCGCGTTAGTGCTAACGAGACAGCGTGACTCCGACTGGATATCGTTTTGTCTGCGCTAACAGGTGTCTCTTGTCGCAGGCGGCGATACAACTAACGAGACGTAAACACGTCACTGGGCAGACGGCCGTTTTGTTTGCGATAAAGAGGTCTCTTTTGTGACGCGAGTGAACACGGTTCAGCAGGCGATAGGGTCGTGAGTCGCCTGCTCCGCCGTGTAATTGAGCGCCGCCGTTCGTCTTGTGCCCGGACACAGACCTTTCTCTTCGCGTCCTCTGCGAAGCTAACTAGCTGCACACGGCCGCACGGCGCAGAGGCAGGAAGAGGCCGCTAAAGGCTATAAATTGGAAAACAGAGCGGGCGGCTGCGGGCCTTTGTGTGGTCTGTCCCCTCCACAACGCTCCGAAACCACGAGCGCTTGTCTGTTATTGGTGTGTCATCTCCTACACTGTACAGCGTAAATTTAGTGCAATAAATTACGTGTGGACATATTCCACAGCTTAAACGCAGTGCTTCATCAACTGGGATGCTTCACCACATATACCTAATCCCTGTTCCCTGATACAAGAGGGTGCTCGGGACAAACATCCAATATTAAGATTGACACGCACGCTTCCCCCTCCTCTTTGGGCGTCGTTTGTAAACAACCAACCACCCTCCTATATATATATATATATATATATATATATATATATATATTATATATATATATATATATATATGCATATAAAAGAGGACGCCAGATCATTTAGATTTCGGTTCATCAAAATAACTCGGCATAGTTTCTTCATACAGTACACGATCGAATTCCTTCCCGTTCCTTGCCTCCTATACTAAAGTACGTTGACGAACAACTTACGTCCCCAATTATTTTCTTAATAAATCTTTATCTTTCTCTACGGTTTATTTTTCTCCAGCTAGGGAGCATACATAAACTACGTGACTCGGTCGGGGGGGGGAGGGGAGAGGAGTTGGGTGGAAAGCTACGCTGGGCTGCGTGGAAAAAAAGGGGGGGGCGGTTCCGAGCCACACCATGTAGCTTTGCTTTCATATGATTTGTCACAGTTAAAATGAGGTACAGAACATACAACAACATGTGAATATTTATTTCCGTCATTTAATTATCTCCATATGTAATTTACGATAGTCTGACCAGAAAAAAAACAGTACAAAATGTCTTCTGAAATCAATAGGGGGAAAAACTACTTGCTGCGTAGGCCGGGGGGGGGGGGGAAGTGTTAGAGGAAAAAGCCACGTCGGGCTACATGGAGGATGGGGGATTCACAGGATGCCAAAATGGAGTTACGTTGTTTCTGCGCGCTCCCTTATCCTCCACTAAATCTTTAACCAATCCCGCATGTCTTAAAATGTTGTCTATCATCCTGTCTCTTCTTTCTGTGACTCCTCCGCAAACTTCATTCCTACATCCTCCTTTACACAGCACGATAATTTCATACTTTATTCAACTCATTCATTTTCTATTGTCGTTCAATAAACTGTTTTTCATTTAATATTTCTATGACCACTCAGTGTATTTTGCAGTATGTTAATTCTTCAAACACTTTACAACTCTCATACAGTACACCCTTTGGTTAATTTTATAACGGAATTCCCCTATTAACATGTTTTCTTTGCCAGGCACCATCTTACGTACACTGCCTGACAAAGAAAGTGAAGCACCCAGAAGAGGAGGAGAAAACGAAATGAAATTTCATGCGTTGAGAGGGTATGTGACGTTATTTAAGTGATTGCAAAAGCAAGTCAAATTTACAAAGAACTTGGCGGTATGAGCCAACTTATCAGAATAACGTTACACTACCTCTGGCCTGGATGCATGCACTCATTCCGTAATGAGAGGTGTCACAAAGCCATTGTAATCTATCTTGAAGCAAGCTGGTTCACAAATGTTGTAATTGGTCCTTGATATCCTGGATACTGCAGTTGACGTCCGAGATAGTCCCACACACGTTCTATCGGGGACAGATCTGGGGATCTTGCTGGCCACTGGAGTACCTCAACATCACGCAGACAGTTCATAGAGACACGTTTGTGTGGATCAGCATTGTCCTGTCGAATGAGAAATAACACATGAGGCCCACGGGCCTTCTACTTATTAATAGTCGTGATGTACTTCTCTGCTATAGCATTCCTGCGATGAGGTGGTTTGGTGATAAGCATAGCAGGTAGGCGAAGCCACTAAGGATGCGAGTTCAGCGTGCGAAAACTACGGAAGGTGTTTTCTTTTTCCTTTTGCTTTTATACCTCGTCGACGACGAGGTTATTAGCGCCGGGAAAGGACTGGGGACAGGGAATAGGAAGGAATTCGGCCATGGACTTTTGAAGGAAGCATCCGGGCATTCGCCTGGAGTGATTTGGGGAAACCATTGAAAACCCAAAACTGGATGCCCGGACGGGGATTCGAACCCGCGTCCTCCTGAATGCGAGGCCAGAGCGTTATGCTCACCCACCACGCTCAGTACGGAAAGTGCAATCTCCCCCCCCCCCCCCCCGCGTTTTATGTGCTAACTTATTCTTTCATTAACTTCTTAATCGGAATTTTAAAAGTTCCCCCGCTACAATACTTCATTCAGTTTTCTGCGTCTGATTCAATTAACGGATTTCACAACCCAAAAATTGCGTATTTTATAGAGTTTTGAAACACTTCAGAAATTTAAGTTCGGTGGGGAAAGGAATGAAGTACATAGTAAAATTTATATTTCAAATGTTTCTTATTTAGTTTCTTACGCAAGCTACGGGTTTCTATGAATGGTTAGCCTCAATAGTTCTTTATATAGAGTTATGGAATTATTCCTAACATTTAACAGAAGTAGACTTTACTGCTCGTATCATCAATCACATGAGCGAAAACAAAATGGACAGAGAGATAGGGAATAATTTGGATTAATTCGTTTGTAGCTGGGTCGAGGCCTCGACGAGTTACTGAAAGTCACCCATTGAAGTATTTTTATAAAAAAACACTGCTTCATTACAGTTGAACTTAACATAATTGAACGACACCCTGAGTTATACAAAACTGAGCGGCACACAGAGAAGGCCTGAGTCGGAGACGCTTTTTATGCGTTCTTGGCTATGGGAGCGTCCATGAATCACGTGAGTTGAAATAAAAAAGGGGGGAGGATCCGGCAAAATCTCACCAAATCTGACAAAGGGGGAGGGGAGGAGGGTGTAGCTATTTTAAATTTATTTTCTTGTCTGTATAATATTGCAGTTGCACACACAAGAAATCAGTGCACATTTGAAACTTATTTATTTTATCGTTAAACTTGCTCCTCGCTACAGAAGCAAGTTTTCAAACACTTCGTCTCCTCAGATTGCAGGTTTCTGTACAATTAAAGGTAGGAAAAAATCGTGAATAATAACGTTATTTTTAATCCAGATTAATACTTCAATACAATTCATGCGCCATCACTCGTGTCAGCGATACTCATACTATGCCTAGTGAGAGAGCTTATATTAACACTGTTAGTTCTGTGAAATTAAATAAATTACACTAAAAGGCATTATGCCTGTTCTATTACAAGGGGTTCGACGGAAATCTATCTTACCTCAGGTTTTAAAATTCTTGAAGGACAGTAGAGCTAAAAAAAAAAGGTGTCGACTTTAGAGGGAATATTAGGTCTAGAAACTGACTTTACCGCCCAAGCTGCGAGATCGATTATCAGGGGAGAGGGGTCTCATCAAAAACTCACGTCATTTTAGGAGTGGGAAAGGGGGGGGGGGGGAGTCCGGCCAGATCTCACCATAGGGAAGTGGGGAGGGGTCCGGAATTCCGGAAAAAAACACCTCACGTCATTAAGGTACACGAAGAGCGTCAACCAATGCTCGCTTCCTCTTTCGAGCAAACTGCAATCGGCGCGATCATCCTTATGTCCCGGCTCTGGTTCACCACCTCTGCCATACGGGCAACCAGAGACATTAGCCTATCTCTCTCTTTAATGGGACAAGATTTAGTTTTCGTAGGTTGTCTAACTACCGACCAGTTTTAGTCGCCAGCTTGTCTCCCACGTGACGTCAGAGTGTTATTTTAGCTGGGTATACAAATTACCGCTACATTGTCCCTTCTTTAGAAAATATATGTATCTACAATTCGTATGATATTAATAGGTTTGCTACTCGAAATATTCAGAAAGACATTAATTAATAAAAATTTAGCTCTACATCTCAAAGTTTTCTTGTTCTCGCATTATGGAACGTCCATAAACTACGTGGTTACATTTTAGACTTCCCTTTACCCTTCCCCTCCCCCCACGTAGGCTGACGTGGATTTTACCTTGACACACCCTTCCACCTTGTCCCACAAAGCCTTTTTCCCTATTAATTCCACGACACATTTTGTGCCGTTTACTTGTAACACACTATCGTTAAAATTATTGCGCACATATTAAAGACAACTCATATTTGCGCTAGGTACTTTTATATAAATACAAATATTCTGAATGAAATGTTGGCACAAATCACTCTAGCAATTGATAAATCATTGAGAAAACATCTTTCTCAGGTATAGTGGCGTTTCTAAAAACATTCTGTTTTTCCCTTTAACCATCATTGTTCATTAATTGATAGAATGAAACAAACTAAACATGTCGCGTAAAAAAAAAAAAAAAAAAAAAAAAAAAAAAAAAAAAAGAGTTGCATTTTTTGATACTGTAAACTGGTTGGCAAAATGTTTTTGAGGAGCCTCGTGAAGTTCATTTTACAGCGATACTTCACAACGCACTTTGAACTTGAAATAACACTTCAGCGAGCACCCGAATTTCACTTCGTACAACAAAATTAAAATTACTTTATCAATCAGCGGAGTGGTCACACGCGAACGTATCACAATCAAAACAGATTTATTTCAAACCATCAAAACGTTACGAACTGTCACTACCTCGAAAATCCCGGGTGACATCTGCAAGCGCTTTTGAGCTTATGTGCGGCATGACAAATGTGTTTTAAATCGGTGAAGCTCAACGTTATGACTTCAAAGCACACACACGTGCAGCACTGTTAGCATATAGGATATCTAATTACATACGGAGATAGTTAAATGTCAGAAATAAATATTCGCATATAGTCGTGCTTTCTGTACCTTAATTTAACTGTGAAAAATAATATGAATGAAAATGCTACGTGGTTTGGCTTGGAACCCTCCCCCACGTAGAACAAGCGTAGTTTTCTACACAACTCCCCCCCTCCCCCAAAGAACGAACCACGTGGTTTGTGAACGATCCCTTATTGCTCATTCCTATTTAATAGTAAATCTTTGGCGAGCCGTACACTATTGCTTTCTATGTAATACCGTTGTATTACAGAGGGGTGTGTATCCCATTTGTGGAGGTAGTTTTTATATTTCTAGTACGTTCTACATGAGATTTACAGGTAATGTTAATTTGATAACTACCTGATAAGCTATTTCAAATGAACGATTGTCTACGTGTGTTTGCAGTATCCGTTACACCAAGCACCCTATGGTCAGACGACCGAAAACAGTAACAGTAAAAAGTTTAGCAGCGATCGCAACGGTAACGCGCAACGCAACATCAGTGAAAAACAGAGCTCGCTGCTACGAGAGGAAATTATCTGGTATTCCGCGCTGCGAATTAGTCCGTTGGCACTACCGGTTTAATGGGATAAGACTTAATTGCTACGAGCTGGATAGAGACTGTGCAAATTAACTTGTTAAGCGGGATGGAAATAAACGGGAGTGCATGATGAGGCAGGTAGCCCGTTTCAAATCCCTTTATCCCACCGGGAAGAGTCTCGCGGCTCCAGGCGGAGCGGAAAAATGTAACGTCACGCTCGCAAGGGGGGGGGGGGGGGGCTAATAATCAGGGTTGCTGATGACGTTTCGGACGTCAAACTGCAGTTATCCACGCGGAATACTGAAACTCGAATCCACTTCAAAGCAGTCTGTCTGCTGGACTCTGCCATTCGGTTCACTCATATTTCGTCCTTCTGGCCCGGTTCTAGTTCAGTAAACAGGCAAAATTAAAAAAATTCACAGGCAGCCAATTCCGCAGCACACAGCTGTGCTTGGCGAAAGAAATAGTGATATAACGAGGCTACCACTCCTGGCAATTTATGTAACGATTTACATATTCTTATAGTATTAAAATATTACTATTTGAAAGTTGTTTTGTTACAAACTTGATGTTGCGATGGTATTTCAACGACCGGAAACGTAGTTTTCCTTAAGCCCAGAGGATATGGTCCCAGCACCTCATGCAACAACAGTAGGAAAACGCAAAAGCGACGGCTGAAAACAAAGGTTCTTCGCATGTGTTGATAAAGTCCATATAAAAATGAATTCGAAGGGGCGAAAGATGACAAAAAGGAAACAGACAAAAAGGAGGAGGAAACCATTGCTAAAAAGAAAACAACCGAGCGCAGGAAATCTAACCCAGAAAGAGAGTTATTTTTATGACGACAATGGTGATCGAAAAGACACACATTGCTTGTACTGTAACGAAAGTTTTTCAGCTTCAAGCTCACAAGAAAGATGGATGAAATGCCAATTAACAGCCCACTTTGACCGACCATATCGGCCATTTGAGTACTTTTTGAAAGAATAATTTTTTTAGGCATTAAAGTTAATCCAAAGGTACTGTACTTACAAAATTCTAGAGCATGCTACGATAGTTAAATTATGGACCCACTAATTTTGATGCCTACAGGTTTGTTTAAGTCAGCTTAAAATATCGCCAAACCTTAGGCTGGCCACTGTACCCGGCTCTCCCCTACGTTGAAATTACTCTCTTCGAAATAAATTTTTATGACCGACACAACTTTTCTACAATTTTATTATACAGACGAAGATTGGCCTCTGAAAATCACTGTGGTGTATAGTGAGATACTGAAGTCACTTCGACCACAAAAACGTGTGAGAATTCCTCAGCCTTTCTGCCAATCGCTTAGGACAGGAAAATTGCACTTGCTTTGAAGAAAAAATAAGAGGATCGAAAACTGCGTTTTTTTTTCTACAAGTGCGAAGACATGTATCAAAGTGAAATTAAAGGAATGTTACTCATCTCACTTCAGAAAACGAGAAATGCTACCGAATGGCATAGGCTTTTTTAAGATTTGTGCTTATCACTTTGGATTAGGAGAATTAAATATGTTTAGCAGCAAGAATTCGAATTTACTGAATAAACATATATTGTAATGTGTAAACTAGTTACAACGGTCTGGTAGCTCAGTGGTTAAGGCAGTTGCTTTCAAGAACTCAGCCTCCCGTGGTCTCGGGTTCAAATACCAGAGGGGCCAGGAATTTTTAAAGAGTTGTATTTGATCATATGAGCTACGTCAGAACATTGCGTGGTTCGGATTCTAAGTTAAATTGTGGGTCACAGAGGAAAGGAATTGGCCGTCTTACCTCTGACACAATGGGTTAGTGTGCCTCCTTAAGCAGGATCCAACCAACCATCGGGTTGTGGAGTAAGCTAGTTTTATAGTAGCGAGACAAGAATGAAATCGTGATGGCGGAAGCGAGCTGATGATAATCTTCTTTTTATTTGTAAATATTATCTACCTATTCGTTCTACATATCGGATAAAATTTGAAGCATCCAATTTACTTTTGCCAACTGTTAAAACGAATTTTGCAGCCAATGGCAACGTATCTTGTACAGATGTGTGCAACGGTAAGTTCGTATGTCCAGAATAATTTTTTATTTCATCTGGACTTACTGTTTTGTCGATGGCAGGAAGCCATTATGACTGAAAAATGACAGCAGGAAAAGGACTGGATGCAAATCTGCGGTGACCTTAACACTGATACCTCCAGGATTCCTGCGCGTCATTTCCTAAAACTACGGAAAACCGGAATCAGCATGGCGGGGCAGGGGATAGAGCCCGCTGAAACTACTTTAAGAGCGAGTTTCCTGCTAATTACAATCCCCTGTGCTTGAGACAGAAACGCAGTAATTAATTGTAAATTTGTACATTTTTTCTAGGAATGAGTATTATTTTGGTGGGTGAAAATGGTTTAAATTAATTGTGATTTGATTAAAAATGAGTACGGTGTCTTACATGTCGATTAGAAGACTGAAATTAAGAATGTTGTTAAGCTAAAATGTTTTGAATGAAATTCTGGATGTTTAGAATTGTTTAATATTATCATTTGATGTTTAATTTCTTGTAAATTTAATCTAGTTTCATTTAAAACTGTTTCTTCATGATTCTAAGCAACTCTGTATACGTTTTAATTGTTTTCGTACGAATTCTATTGTTGGGGCAACTGAAGCGTCGATCAGTGCTTGAGATGTCTTGGAAATTCTGAGCTGCCTACTTCTAACATCACGCCATGTCTTTATTTTATTAATGTGCTTTGAATCTTTGGAGGAAGGCTGATGTCTTATTCATGTGTGTGTTTCTGCGTGTTTCGACGGAACAGAAGTACCATAGAGAGTTTATCTACGGTGTTGTCGTTCAAGAAGCAACAAGTCATTTTGAAAAGTATAAGGATCCAGCTGTTACCCGCGACTTCGTAGGCGCGACAGAATTGTATTACTAGAATTGAATATAGAAAGCTGTAAATTACGTAAAAGGAGGCGTGATAAAATGACCACACTACTACTGAACCTGCCTCTTGAAGAAAACCAAGGGGCAGCATGTTTAAAAATGGTGCCCAAGTTCCTCCGACAGATTTTGGGCTTTAAAATTGTCACTTTCTGGAAACATCTTATGTCAATACCGTTTTGGTCACAATGTATTTTGTTTTGTTGCCCTTTGCTAAGATACACAGCCTTTGGGTGTTCGAAACCCACCAAGCTAGCTACATAACTGCCCATAGGAAAAACACGTTTTTTCGAAATATACCAGTCACAGGGCTTTATTGATAGTCATCGCAAAGGCTAATTTTAGTAGGAATTGTAAGTCTTTTGAGTTTGTGGTCTTATTTAGGGCTGCGAGGCGAATAAAAACAGACATAAGGTACTGATACCAAAAACTTTTAGGTAAACGCAAAATAGTCTGGTCCTGCGCAACTCCACATTTATAGCATATAATACTCTGTCTCTGTACATCAAATTTGTTAACAGATCCTACGCAAACTGACTGCGAGAGAAATAAAGCCTCAGTTACCGGTATATCATTACAGACACTTACACACGCTATCCGTCTGTCTGTCACAGTTTTCAAAATTTCAAGAAGAAATATGTTATTTATCCCCAAGAAAGTATCCTATGCTCTCCCTAAGGGGGCGTCCATTAATTACGTGAGGTGAAATAGGGGGAGGGGGGAGATTCGACTAAATCTCATAAAGGAGGAGGAGGTTAAAAAGGTCTACCAATCGCACGAAAGTCGATTTTAGGGGAGTATTTTCGTCCGAAAACCGACTTTAGGGGGTGGGGGGCTATACCGCCCTTGGGAGCATAAGACCTAAAAAAAAAAAAAGTCTAACGTCGTTTTAGAGGGAGGAGGGGTCCGACCAAATCTCACGAAGTTTCACCATAAAGGGGGGGGGGGTCCGGAATTCCGGAAAAACACTTCACGTAATTAATGGACGCCCCTAGACAAATTTAATGAAGATCGGTTACGCTGTTTAGCAGTGAAATCGTAAGGAAGAAACAGAAAATAAGAATTACTTTCGCATTAATAACACTACAGCATATACGTAGATTTGTTCGAAGTTAATATCACCTGACAAAATACCTGTAGCTCTTTGTAAATCAATTTGCGAGTGGTTTAACAGCGCGTAGTTTACGGCTCACCCAGACACCACGATAGGGCGTGTCTGAGTTGCTCCTTCCAAGCAGGTCCCCAAGAAGCAGGGAGCAGAACTACTCCGCTCGATGGGCCCCACGCGGTCCGTTAATTGAATGCAAGGCATTCAGTAAACAGACCCCAATTAAAACAATTACAGAGTAGGAAATCCGAAGCAGTTTGGCCTGCAAACCCGAACTACGCAGGACTTGGGAGATGAACCAATGGCAGCAATTTACGCCGTACCAGCTGTTTGAGTACAGTCTAGAATAGCGTTCCTCATCTTTCTCTGATGGAGGACCAATAAAAAGTAAAAAAAAAAAAAAGACAATTTACGGACCACTAACATCTTATGACGCATGCCCGATTTCAGGCGTAGTCATGGAGAATGTACTCCTCCTGCATGGGAACTCTCTTGGGAAGATGAACTGGGTTGGTTTCCCGTGCCTTGCCCCATGTGTGTTCGTACGTGTTGTGAATGATTGCGATAGTACGTGTGTCCGTTGTAGAGTGTTAATAATATATATAATGTAGTAAACATTGTGATGAAATTGTAATAACAGTATGATACATCGCAGAAAATAATAGTTGTTTTGTTGGGAAGTAGTTGACGCTATGAAGGTCACGTGGGCAGTAGGTGGCGCTCCCATACACACTACAGCGAAAATTAGAAGCTGACGGCGAACCTGCCCTACTATACTGAATGCAGTTATGCGGACAAAAGAACGTAATAATAGTTACACAAGTCGAAATAGTGGCAGGGCAAACGCTAAGTAAATAACCTTACGTCGTAACGCCAACGTTTTGAGTCCGACTCCATCGTGCTTGGACTTTCAATGTAACACGTGACCGAAACCTGACATACTCAAACCAACAAAGCAAATACGGTACACATTAGTTGTCGCACTGGGATTTGAAACTTGGAGTCTGAAGTCGAGCCTCTTATCCACCGATCTATCAAATGTTTATGCTCTATTTTTGCCTACGGATTTACGCCTCATCGACCTCATTATAGGTGGGAAAGGACCGAGGGCAAGGAATTCTACAATAGCCTTGAACAAACTATCCCGGCATTCTTCTATAATGATTAACAAAATCAGGATGTCTGGACTGGGCTTAAAAACCGAGCGGTAAGGGGGCGTCCTTTAATTACGTGAGGTGATTTTCCCGAATTCCGGACCCCCCCCCCAAGATGAGATTTGTTTTAGCTCATGCTTCCGAGGGCGGTTGTCCCCCCCCCCCAAAAATCGACATCCGAGTTGTTAGTGAAGTTTTTTTTTTTTTTTTTTTTTTTTTGTTGAGAAAAGCTCTACTGTCATTTAAGAATTTGAAAACTCACTTGATATTTCCGTCGATCGCCCCCCCCCCCCTCTGCCGAGATTTTACCACCCCTCTCCCTATTTCACTTCATGTAATTAATAGACCCGCCCTAACGCTGCAGCCTGCATTCGGGAGGACGCCGGTTTGAATCCCCGTCCGGCCTTCCAGATTTGGGTTTTCCGTGGTTTTTATAATCCCTCCAGCGGAATGCCGGGATTATTCCATCAAAAGTCCAAGGCCGAATTCCTTACACCTAATCCTCTCCCGCTCCTAATAAAATTTATCCCACATGTCACATGCACGAAGTCACAGCCGATAAGACATACATCAGACCAGACGGTATCCGGACCAGACGGTATTCCTACAAGATTCTACTCAAGATACGCAAAGGAAATTGCACCGTATTTGATGAAATTGTATACCGTCTCTCTGGATCAAGGAAAAATACCAGCCGAATGGAAGACCGCTATCGTAACTCCAGTGTTTAAAAATGGGAATGTTAATGATCCTCAGAATTATAGGCCGATCTCGTTAACTTCAATATTTTGCAGGATTTTAGAACATATCATCTATTCGAATGTCATGCGGTTCTTGGATGAAGGTGAGCTTTTAAATCCAAATCAACATGGATTCAGAAAAGGCCGATGCTGCGAAACACAACTTGCACTTCTAATTCACGACTTGTGCCGAATTATAGATGAGCAATCCCAGGTTGATTTGGTTCTATTAGACTTTAAAAAAGCTTTCGACACTGTGCCTCACACTAGGTTACTTAGGAAACTTCGCGGTTACGGCATATCTAGACAAATATGCGACTGGGTTGCAGACTTCCTGAAGGGCAGAACACAGTGTGTAGTTCTCGACGGTGAGCGTTCATCACTTACAAAAGTGGGGTCTGGAGTTCCCCAGGGAAGCGTGTTAGGGCCTCTGTTGTTTCTCATATACATCAATGATCTATGCGACATAATAGGGGGAGTGAAAAGATTATTTGCCGATGATGCTATAATTTATCGCGAAATCAAAACCCTGGACGACTGCGCTTTGTTACAAGACGATATTACGAAAATAATTGCGTGGTGTAAAGATTGGCAGTTGGAGTTAAACGCTAAAAAGTGCCAAGTCATGCGTGTGAGTAAAAAGGCGACACCATTTAATTATGAATATACGATTAATGACACTGTCCTTAGAACGGTAGATTCCGCTAAATACCTAGGGGTAACAATTCGTAATAATTTGTCGTGGAATGAGCATATTGAGAATGTAATGGGGAAAGCAAATCGTATACTCCGATTTCTAGGTCGTAATTTAAATCAATGCACTCAGGAAGTTAAATCGATTGTATACAAGTCACTAGTACGTCCTCACTTAGAGTATTGTTGTTCTGTATGGGGTCCCCATCAAAAGGGGTTAATGGAGGCTTTAGAGAAGGTCCAAAGAAGAGCCGCCCGATTCGTGACAGGTATATATAGTTGGTGGGAAAGCGTAAGTGCGATGTTGAAGGAGTTAGGTTGGGAAGACCTGGAACACCGAAGGCGTTGCTCTCGACGGAAGCTAATTGAAAAATTCACGACAGATGTATTTCGGAATGACAGTCAGCAAATATTGCTACCAGCAACATTCATATCTCGAAATGACCGTGAAAATAAGATAAGAGAAATCAGGGCCAGAACCGATTCATTTCTGTATTCATTTTTTCCACGAGCGATTAGGGAATGGAATAGAAAGGATTTACCGGGCGAGTAAACTTAAAATCCAACAGGAGTAGCTTTCGATAAAGCACTCCAGCCATCCTGATCTGGGTTTTCCATGGTTTTCCCAGATCACTCCACGTGAATGCGGGGATGGTTTCCTCACAATAGCCCATGGGCGCCTCCTGCCATATCCCTTATATCCCTTCCAAACCATAACCCTTCTCGATAGGTGCTATGCACCCTCTGCCACACACTTATAGTGAATCGCGGAGTAATAATAATAATAATCAGACTAAGTCAGGCCCTTATTTACCAAACGCCACCTAAACTTGTTAAGTAGCTTTTGTGTTTTGCCGAAACAAATAGAAACATAGTAGTCACAGATTTATAACACCACAGAAACAGAATCAAGCTTTTCGTTACTGACAAAACTACACAGCATACCTCCCGTAGAGATTATCCACTCCAATCAACTGAACGCAGCTCCCAAACTCCTCACCTGCAACAAAAATAAGAAACAATACTTGTTAATCAGAGACGCCTCTCATACATGGTATTAACTATTACTTATTACTATTCCATACTCAAATGCATCGAAATATGCGTTAAAAAATACTACCTTTTGACTTTAGTTATCACGATAAAGTTAGTGATGCAACAAGATACTTATTATTAAATCTGATACAATAAAATGCCAGTTACATCATGATGTCTAAGACTGATGAAGTAGTGACACTTTTGCAATAAGAACACTTTCGCTAACAGCAGATCTAGAATTAACGAAATAGGTGTAAACCTACTCCTCTTATTTTTACCGAGTCTTGTCGTGTGGTACAATTTTTTTAGGGAAACTCTTCACTAAGTAAAAAAAGTTTTCATAGCACAGAAAAGAGCTATTAGGATGTTGTGTGCAGTAAAACCAAGAACCTCTTGCAGAAAACTCTTTAAAGAGCTCAATATTCTTAGAATACGCCCGTTTACACGCACGGTTTTGTACACTTCCAGGGGCGTGCAAATGCTCGGTGAGCACAGAGGCCTGGCGCAGGTATAACAGGGGCTTGTGCATTCTCGGTCTGCAGTCTTGATGAGTCAGTACTTGTTCGTTGTTGGTTCGAAAATCTGGGGGACTTTATTTAACTTTAGCCTGCTTTAACAGATAAAAATTTAAAATCTTGAAAAATGTGGTCACGGGATAATTTTGAAAGATTTATTGTACTTTATAAGAATTTTCCATGTTTTTGAAAGGTTAAATCAATGACTAAATGATATTTTTTTTAAAAAAAATCGTGCATAAGATAAGTTGGTAGAATTCTGCAAAGTAAATATATGTGAAAGTGAAAACAAAGCATTTATTCATCAGAAAGATTCAAGGAATTCGGGAGACATTTCGAAAAGTACTGAGAAAAATATATGCAGGCAACAGGAGTGGATCTGCAGAAGAAGACGGATACACGACTAATCTGTGGTATTTCAATCTTTTTTCAGTGCAGTATAAATCGCCCGGCATGTTTCAGGTATGATTTTACTCAGAGATGGTGTAGAAATACTAGTAAAAAATTTCAAATCTTGAAGGGACCTTCCAGTTGACAAAAAACGAAGAGTAACAGGTAAACGTTCCTCTACAGTTATACTCTGCCTCACGACTATGCCTTGGCTTGATATCTGTGGGGATAGGCCTACTAACTTTAAAATGTAATAAAATGTCGAATTATCCAATCATAAATAATTTTTGAAATTATCTGGGTCATTTTCCAGTAGCTCTCTCAAAAGAGGCATGTGTCCATATAGATCTTTATTTTGGCGCCATCTTTTCACCCCTATACGCTTTGTTTTTTTTATTATTATTATTATTTCTGTACCGAAAATAATATGTAAGGGAGCACATGCTATTGGTCGGTTTCTGTCATTTCTTTTGGAGGACATTTTAAATACACTTATAAATACAAGCACGACTACGACCTGAAAACCGAATGATGCATGCTGGACCGTCTACGAAACTTTCCAACCAGGCGGAAAGTCCACGCGCCACGCGATAAGGGGGCGTCCATAAATTACGTGAGGTGAAATAGGGGGGGGGGTCCGGCGAAATCTCACCAGGGGGGAGGGGGGGGGGTCTACGGAAATCTCACGTGAGATTTTGCGAAAAATTTGGGGATAGTAGAGCCAAAAAAAAGGTCTACAATTTGCGCCTAAGTCGATTTTAGGAGGGTATTTCGTGAAAAAGTTAGGGTGTGACCTAAAAAAAAAAAAAAAAAAAAAAAAAAAAAGTCTACAAAAGTTTCGAGTGCGGATTTCTAGGGGGGGTTCTCACGGACCTGATCTCACCAGAGGGGGGGGGGGTCCGGCCAGATCTCACGAAATCTCACCAAGGGGGAGGGGGGGTCCAGAAATCCGGAAAAACACCTCACGTAATTTGTGGATGCCCCCTAACGGTCCAACCCGCAGTCCTGGCGCGCGCGACTGGAGTGTTGACCGTTTTTTCGTCGCACGCTCCAGGAGCGACGGTCCAACCTCACGCTCCGGCGCGGCAGTCCGGAGCGCCGTTCCAAACCGTCAGTTTGGCGCGTACGTGTAAACGGGCCTAATGACTTCTCAGTATATACATTCTCTCATGTGCTTTTACACAGAACACATCAAATTCACATGTACACAGTTTCAATGCAAGAAACAAAAATAATTTGTAAAAAAACGCAAAGATCACTATCGTTAGTGTATAGAGTAGATGAGGGAAGATAATTGCAGACAACCATTCGGATAACTTTACACGGGAAATATCATCGGGAAACCGGTAGAACGATGAAGTGTCACGAATGTAACCCAGGAATTTTGTGTTGCTCGCAACGTTGTTTCACTTGCATGAGGAGGTTTCCGAATCACCTGCTTGCTGCCCCAAAGAGTTGTCAACCACGGTCAACTACAACAGCAGATGATCACTACATTACGCAATAGTCAATAAGAGTCCTACGCCAAACGGCGGGTGCAGTAGCAACCACAATTAAAAAGACTGGAAGGAACGCAATCTCACGCTCCACAGTGATTTTACGACTGTACGGGAATTCTCTCTTAGCGAGAAAACTGTTACGTTGTGTTCCGTCGACACCCGCACTTCGGCCACGCCGTTTGCGATGGTGCCAAGAGTATCACGATTGGACTGACGACGAATGAGGTGGTGTGCTCTACTCAATTTAGTCTGAGTAGTGTTTCTGGACGGACTCTAATCTGCGATAGGTGGGAACACTTAAGGTCCGCGCTCACTAGGGCGCGCCGCATCGCATCGCATCGGGTCGCATCGCATTGAGCGAAAATGCTGCAACGCACATCTGGACGCAGCGAGTCGCATTTCTTTTGTCACCGCCTTCAGTTCTCGACGATTACTCAGCCGCTTCTGCACTACAAATGGACACATCAGACAAAGGGCTCTTATTTTTATATATTCATTGAAGAAAATTAAGCAGAAAAGGGAATGGGTTTAATGTGAAAAGGAATTTTCCGCATTTCTTAGGCACATTATATGGCAAACATATTACAAAAGTTCTACAGAATTGCGGTTCTCTTTATTTTTAATGCAGAAAAATGAATGTTTTTCATGGTTTTAATAGCCCTTTCAGTTGCAGTTGTATTTTGGTCGCAGGAGGATTGAAAAAAAAAATTAAGATGGCAAAACATTTAGTTACAACAATTTAGGTGAGGCAATGGCTGCAGGAAAACTGAATTTTCACGTTGACAAGTGAGATAAAATGCAGTATGTAATAGTAGCAAATGAAGCTTTTCCCCTTTCGAGATGAGGCCTATTTCAGAATATCAGATAAAATGAAATGAAGAGAAACGAACTTTCAATTACAGACTCAATAAACTATGGAGGGTGATCGATAACTGCTTTGGTGTTATAGGTAGAAGGTTTCAAATCTGTGAAAGAAGAATGTCGGTGTTACCTAATAAGATAAATAAAGTAATACTAGCCACGTGCTGCATTCACAACCTTTTGATTAACAACATTTGAATTGGGTTGCAGAAAGTAAGAACGAAAATGACAACAAAGAAATTTCAACAGGTTGACTTGCACAGATTTCTAGGTTACATCAGAAATCATTAAGATTTAGAATAATTTCACAAAATATTTTTAAACAATTAGGTTAATTGTTAACACAAAGCTTTAGAAGCGGAATTTAAAGAAAGTGATAGAAAATTATAATATACACGTAAAATAAACAAAAAATAAAATACGAAACATGACATTATACCTGGTTGTTTTAACTAGTTTCCTATTTCCTCCCAAATATATATATTTTTTGTTATTATATTTTGCGTCTTGTAAATCATAAAACTCTTTGAAAGTCATTACTAATGAGATGCAGTACTCTGCATCCATTACGTTTGATTAGTTTAAGTTAAAACATACAAGCAAAGAACAAGTGAGCATGAGCTAGAAATTTTTGTTCTTTATTAAATTTCATAAAGTAGTTAAATTTTCAGAATGTAATTACTTATATTTTTTCAGAAATCATCCACCATCCTGCGTGCAAATTTGCAGCTAATTTGTTGAAGTAATGTAGTTAATTCACGGAATTAGGAACACACAAATTACAAAAGTCAGTCAGTGCTGTTGGAGCTCCTATCGCATACCCGGTCGTGACTGAGCGCATCGAGGCGCACCGGCGGAAAAATACGCCTGGCCAAGCGATCCGGCCGTGCGATGCGATGCGGCCCGCCCCGCCCCGACTCGACCCGCCTCTGGTGTGCGTTACCCCATTAGAATCAATGTAAGCGATTGCAGACGCATTTCTGCGATGCGACGCGGCCCGCTCTAGTGAGCGCGGACCTTTAATGTACCCAGGAAACATTGTGGAAACATGATATTTTTGCTGATGCAATTGTTATGGTGTGGGTAGGCACAATGCTGAATGGGCGTACCGACCTCCAGATCTTTTAACTCCATCAACGTTATTGCGACACTGCATTCCTTCCCCGTGTGCGGCTCTGACTTCATTTTTATTGATGACAATGCGCGACCGTATCGAACAGCGGAGGTGGTGGTGTTTTTGGACGAGAAGATATTCGTCGAATGGCCTGTACGATCCCACAGCTTAAATGCCATCGAACCCGTGAGGGATGCGTAATGCAGCACGTCCACTTGTACCAACGACCATCCAGCAGATGTCAACCCACGCCGGTGGGGGAAAATGGAACGCTCTACCACAAGAACTCATTACCAACCTTGTGGGCAGCGTGGCAGCACGTTGCAGAGCATGCATCGCTGTCCGTGGTGATCACACAGCCTTTTAAGGACCGTGTTCCTCCTTTTTGTAACGTGCAGGAGACCATCGTGAGTCGTAGTAACTTTAGTTTAGCATATCGTCACTATGTAAAAGTGTCATTTGTGTTCGTCTCATCGCGTATTTTTTTCAGTGCCTACTGTACCTTACTGTAGGCGGGTCTTTCTGTGTATTGTTTCAAGTTTCATCGAGCTATGTTACTTGGCAGTGACTCAGCATGCGAAAGTTACTTTCGTCCTTTGCACACCAGAGTATGTGTCGACCATATTTTACCGCTATTTTGTGTATGTATATGATGCCGTCCAAGGCAGGTAGTCGGCCACTCAATGAGTATTTGTACGACCGCCATTCAACAAAGACCCGTCATTTTATTGCAAAAAGGTTCCACTCAGTTGCGATACCGGACATGGAAATCATTACGTTATTTTATAGCATACGACTAGTATGCACTAGTATACCCAATGTGTATGTCAGATTAGTCGACTCACTTCTTCGTTGGAAAACCCAAATGTGCATACCCGGACGGGGATTCGAACCGGCGTCCTCCCGAACTAGTTTCTTAATTTTAACTTTGATTCAGCAATTGTAGCAATTTTTCGGTCTGGCCAATACAACAATGACAACAGGGGACTTCGAGTATTTAAATCATTATTTGAGCCAAGTGTGAATAAAGTGAACACTCAATTTCAAGAGGAGATTTCTGTTACGTAAAGACTAACCATAACTTTAAGATTTCTAGCAACTGCAGATACTTATACCAGCCTACAATAGCTTTTACGAGTGTCAAAACAATTTCGACAATAGTTCCAGATGTTTAAGACGCATTACGGGAAGGTCTTAAGGAATGGACAAAAAATAAGGAAATAAACAAAGTTTATATTACAGTTGTTGCTAGTCAATTTTCTGTTGCCATTCCTAACAAGAAGTTACTTCTTGCTTAGGGAGCGCGCACAAACTACGTGGCTCGGTCCAGGAGGGGGTTGGGTTGGCTGGAAGGCTACGCTAGGCTACGTGGGTGGGGGGGGTTCCGAGCCGGGCCACGCAGCTTTCCTTTCATAACATTTTTCACAGTTAAAATGAGGAACTGAACTCACAACAGCATGTGAGTATTTATTTCCCTCAGTTAATTATCTCCGTATGTAATTTACAACAGTCTCACATGAAAAAAACAGTACAAAATGTCTTCTGGAATCAAAAGGGGGAAAAAAATACGTGCTACGTGGGGAGGGCGGGGGGGGGGGGGGGAGTTAGAGGCAAAAGCCACGTAGGACTACGTGGGGGGGGGGGGGGAGGGGGAGTTAACAGGAGGCCAAAATAGAGCTACGTGGTTTATGCACGCTCCCTTAGGTAAACATTTATTGAGTTAATTATGTAATTCAACCAATCTGAAGAATCTTGATTGGATTTTTATGTGATGGTTATGGTGGTATTGAAGGAGATATGATCGGAGTCTAAGTGGGATGCACGTTTGTTATTCCACAAAAAATCTTTGGCGCCGTACAACTGAATTAAAAGAAGATACATTTTCGTTATCCATGGTAGCAAACTGTTGCTGTGCCGCGCGAGCCAACTCGAACAGACACCCCCGTCTCAACCGCGCGCGAGTCAAGTAGTGTGGGGCCTTTGCCGCGTGCCTATAGTGCGCCTCACGAACGATGGCGGGTCGCGCAGAGAGAGGGAGAAATAGGAATGGCATAGAATATGCGGCGTTACCGCGTTTAACTATTCGCTGTACACTATAAGGCTGATATCACATGCTTCATCAGTTCTCTCCTGAGCTCTGGCAACGTCGCAGTTCGGCCATCTGGCATCTGTTTCGCACTTAAAATGCTTATATACTTTAAAAATTTGCTCTCTGCTTTGCCTACGCAGAACCTTAAGCTTTTGCTGCTTGTATTCCATTATTTAGAATAGGAATTATTGCAATGCTCACTGATTTACAACCGTCTACTTCCCAAAAACATCACATTCGACACTCGTGTTACCACGACAGGCTCTGGATTGTTACTGAATGTGATTGGCTACTGGCAGAGCGATGACGTACATGCGCAGAACCTCGCTAAACGGGGCCGCTATCGTTCGTGAAGCGCACTATAAATACCGACAGATTGGCTCGCAGCGAGGCACGTTCTACCGCGCTAATGTTCGAGCAGCCTCGCGCGGCAACACCATTTCCATAATGTGCCGCGCATAATGTTGGAGGGTTTGCCGCGCTCAGTGGATACGCAGCAATACTCGAAGAGTGCCCGAGCCACCCACAACGAGTACATTATTATTATTAATTTAATTTCGATGGAGCTAACGCTCCGGTGGCAATTCCCCATGTCAACTAATTATCTCTGCCTCGGCTTTGGTTTCCTTCGAATTCTTAGGACAAGGCAGTCTCTAGAAACAAACAATAGGTTTCTCGCTACCCCAAACGCGCTCCGACGTTATAAAGCAGCCATGCCAGCTTATTTTCTTAAAATTCTCTTACACAATTCTAATAACCGACTTTTCGAAATTAATATTACGACCAGTGGACAAGCACTACTAATAATTATCCCTCTTTTTAAATAACTTCATTTACTCACAATAATTGTTAGTCTTCTGAAGCAATTTAATTAAAATGTTTACTGGCGGATAATTAATTTCCAGGGTTCAATGTGGACTGCCACTTTCATTAATTAAAATTTAAAGAAGTTTAATCAAGGATCGAGTGAACAATAACGGAGAACTTAATTTTACCGTCCTACACAGCCTTTATATTCTCCTTAATGTCCCAGCGGCTAATCTTCAATTCTACAAAGTGCTCTTCTTCGTATTAAGCACAAAGCAGGTAGACAATATCTGCGAGTTTGATACTTGTTTTTAAGTATTCTCTCTCTGCTTGCTGTCACAATTCCTCTGTCGAAGGCTCGTTGGCCATAATTTTATTTCATAAACTCTCGACGGTGACATTTTGAGGTCGTATCTCCAGTCATCCAGGTTGTTATTTTCCATGGTTTCCCGCAATCATTCCAGGTGAACACTGGGACGGTTCCTTCAATAGGCTATGTCCTAATTCCTTCCCGTTTCTTGTCCCTATATTGACAAATTTCAAAACTATTAAAGATAAACCGTAAAGAACAGCGAATTTATATTGTTGTTGAATTCAACATTTGCTGAGTACGTATTGGATCTTTTATTTATACAGTACCTCATAATCTGCGTAGCATATTATTCGTTTACTTCCAGTGCAAATGACTTTCTGTATAATGTATTTTCACCAACTCTCGTTTCTTATTAGACCTAGCTTTATGCTTACCTTTAATTCTTCAAATATCTTAGGCGCTTCATCTCAACTGCTTGTTTGCAGCTTTTATCACTTCTCTTCGTTATAACTGTATATAATTATACCTCTGTATATCCTTTTTACTAAACTTTTACTTATCGTTCGACATATCGTCTGATACTCATTTCCTGTTTCTCTGTTTACTGGGTTTGTGATGTCACAACCAAGGTAGTGATAATGCGAAATTTGCTGTAAGAGATAGTACCATTAGAAAATCTGATTCACACAGCATTTCAGTTTAAACTGTTTTCACAACCTTTTTTATTTTTAAAACAGTGTAAAACTTCTTCAAGAGTGTTGGGCGATTTTTGGATGAGTAAAATCTTAAGAGTTAGTGTCACCGACATGCTATGACGTATTGTGCTATTATACGCGTGTTTAACGTTTTATGAATAGGTAAAATATTATAAGTTTGCGTCACCAACATGCTGTAATAGCAGTATATCTGTAGGTATAAGTATGACGTGCAGCGAAAGTATAGATAATAGTTGTATATAATATACAGGGTGTTACAAAAAGATACGGCCAAACTTTCAGGAAACATTCCTCACACACAAACAAAGAAAATATGTTATGTGGACATGTGTCCGGAAACGCTTACTTTCCATGTTAGAGCTCATTTTAGTTTCGTTAGTATGTTAGTACGCTCTCCTGACCTCAACCCTCTTGACTTCCATTTATGGGGGCATTTTAAAGCCCTTGTCTACGCAACCCCGGTACCAAATGTAGCGACTCTTCGTGCTCGTATTGTGGACGGCTGTGATACAATACGCCATTCTCTAGGGCTGCTTCAGCGCATCAGGGATTCCATGCGACGGAGGGTGGATGCATGTATCCTCGCTAACGGAGGACATTTTGAACATTTCCTGTAACAAAGTGTTTGAAGTCACGCTGGTACGTTCTGTTGCCGTGTGTTTCCATTCCATGTTTAATGTGATTTGAAGAGAAGTAATAAAATGAGCTCTAACATGGAAAGTAAGCGTTTCCGGACACATGTCCACATAACATATTTTCTTTGTTTGTGTGTGAGGAATGTTTCCTGAAAGTTTGGCCGTACCTATTTGTAACATCCTGTATATATATATATATATATATACCTACTGGTGCACGCGCATCTGCCTCCGTACATACATACAGAAATACATTGTATATATATATATCTCCTCGGTCCTCGTGGCATGTTATATAATGTATCTATAATATCGTATCTACGTAAAGTCTTTTGATTATCATGACTATTTTTTTTGTGGTAATATATCTGAAATTAATAGTTCGAATTAGATCTTATAAGTCCGCAACTATTAGCAGTCCCCGTGGGTGAAGTGGTAAAGCGCTGTACCACAGAACGGAAGGTTACGGGATCGAAGCCACAATGACAGAAACTTTTTTGAAATGAAAACTTCTGTAGGCACATTGAGCGAATTTTGGGTGGGTAAAACGTTACGAGTCCACGTCACCGACATGTTAATATTAACAGCATATCTGTTGCTATAAGTATGACGTTCATAGTTTTAAGGTTTCCAGTTAGCTGAGGGTAGACAGGGCTGCTCCTATGCGCTGTGTACAGTCAGCGCTCTGTCTAGTCCAGCGAGTGTGTTTATCTACGCCGGGCTGCATTACCGAATTTGGGAGCGTGGGGAGCCATTAAGCCGGCGGGTAATTCCTGTTACCGCGGGTTTTATGCTCCGCATTAATCACGACATTCATTAGCCGTATTTACGCTGCTCCGCTCCGCCGCATTGCCGTCCTTTTTCGGCCGATGTGAAATACAGTTCGGACTTATCGGAAGAAACTGAACATGGTGTATTACCATACATCGACGACACCAAACGACCTCCAGCTCACTTTCAAATCAACGCTCCCTGAGATTTCACGGAAAAACCATACCACAAAATGAAGTAATTACACCGCGAAATAGACAAAAAACCAAAATAGCGACAAAAAAATAAAAAATTCGCCATGAGTCACGACTAACCAAGAAAGCTTTCCACATCATCAACGGACTCTGACAAACTAAAGCATGCTGGTTAATAGAAAACCAGGACCTCGCAGAAGTCAACCTTGACGCACTGGCATCTACACGAAATGTATAAAAACAAATTTGCCCCTAAGATCCCAACAAAAAAGAACCTGAAATTCAGAAATGCATGGACATAAAGCCGCGTTCCCACGATCCCTTGTAACGAAGGCGAGACGGGACGGGACGAATACTCGACCACACGCCATGGGAACAGGGCCGCCTCTGCTAGCGGAGACGAAACGCAGCTACCTACTCTCTGTCGGTAAACATCACAGGCGTGTGTAGCGGTGCGCTGTTGCCATCGGTTTGCAGCAGCGGTGCGCACCCCTCCTGTTGCTGTAAAGTGCTGTGTGCCAAACGACACTAGGCAACGTGGTGGGGAGGTGGCGGCGAGGTAAGCGAGGACTAACCTGCGGCCCGCGCTCGTCCCTACATTTCGGCTAATGAGGTCCCGTCCCGTTTCGCCTTCGTTACAAGAGATCGTGGGAACGCGACTTAGAGAGACGTCAAGCCCACAGCGAAAGGATGAGGAGGTTTGGGGAAGATGACAAGAAGAATAAGAAGGACAGTGCAAATTAATGGTTCCGCGCGCTCCTTAGTGGGCTAAACGATAAAATAAAAACAAAAAAGGCGCCATCACTCAGTACAAAGGAACCAGGTTCGAGTCCTGGACCCCCTCATGACGGTCCCATATCTCCGCTAAATACACTTATCACACGAAACATAGTTACACATTTCGCAGAAAGATGGCAACACAACAGTCCTCCAATAGCGTCGATGCTCCGGATCTGACAAATGGGGTTCTGTCACAGGTTGGGCACATGTCCTCCCACTCTCATGATAACACACTGGACGCCTTGTACACAGGAGCCGGTGTCTCGTAGTCTGTAATTTCCGATACGAAAAAGAGATGTTTCTACTACTTAATGACGTCATAATGTAGCTTAAAAATCAAAATGACGACCTTCAACCACAAAAATACGGCAAAAAAATAAAAATAAAAAATAAATTACGACGCATTTCTACCACGTCATGACATCATAATGTCTTTTGAACCTCTTCCTCTTCGCAGAACAATCTCGTTTCATACATCGATTGCTCTTCTCTATTCCTTACTTTATGAGATAAATAGAAGCCATTTACTATTGGCTACATCCAAAAGCTCTTCTTATACTGTAATTGGCGGATTGTAATGAACTCCTGCAAAGAATAAACGAAATTATTTCGCATCGTTACCAAAAGCGATACGGCTACAGATGGAAGGTATTGTGGTTGGTATACCACTCTGAGGTACAGATTCACTCAAAGACGACGCGAACTGGGCGGCAATTTAAAGGAGACGCGCATTTTTCTCTCTATTAATCACTATGATGTCCTTCCCAGACGCATGTGAATTCTGCTTTAAACATGCAGTGTAACCCGATTAAATGAACCTAAAGTCAAAACGGGGCGTACAAATTAAAACACAATTTCGTCTTCCATCCTTTCAGCTGGACAATGAAAGAACCCTGAATTGTTACGCAATTTTTGTAATGAATGAAAGTTTTATTATGGCCAGTAATAAAAGATATCCCAATTCTAGAAAAGAATTCCCGAGTACAAATTGGTACTAAACGACACAAAATTTTATACAATGCTACTTGTTAATTAAATCGTGAGAAGAGTTATTCGGGGAACGAACGAAACTATACTTATTGAAAAAAAATTACCATAAAGCAACAGAAGGTTATTTTTCTCCTTGCTGTATTTGCATAAAAAACTGAATGGTTATTAACATTAATCAGGCATATCTCGGTAGAAATTCCACATAAAATTTGTCGGTTTGAATAACTTAGTGGGTACGATCAGAAGACGAGGGTTTGAAAAAAAAAAAAATCCTGTTTGGGCAAACAGGGAAAAACCGGGCGATTACTTCGTATAAAACACTATACTGCCTTCTTAACAGTTCCAAGGTCTATCGACAGAGAACGAATATAGACTCGTAAAATGGCGCTCACAAAAACACATTAACCTCGACCCAAAGTGAAGCGCTCATTAGGAGACGCTCTGATACTCTACTCAGACCAGCTGCAAACTGAACTGAAGAAATACATCAGTAAGGGCTACTAGTCTACATCAGAGAAGGTGCGAATTTAACAGGATCCTTACGAAAAGAAATTGTTGGTACAATCTAGAATTCTAGATGGTCAGAGGGATATTCGTGTCCTAGAATGACTCAGTTCTTGATAGCGTCTTTTCTAACCTTAAGAAGCAGCAGCATACATATTAATTAACTATCGAAACATATGACGTAATTCTTCTATTCGGCATAGGCTAAAAACTAACACAGAACAAATTATTCTGCAACTGCAGCGGAAGAAACCGTATGGCCTGTAAACTTCAACTAACTTTTTCATTTTTTACACCTGAATCGTGCATTATGTAACTGTTTACACTGTACACAATCCCTTATCATTTAGAAAAATATGGTTAAAAATGGAACAATCAGTCATAAAAGTTGGTATTCTAAACTGTTGTTCTTTCTCCGGAACAAATTATTGACATTGGTGGTCAAATATGGGTGCAATAAGTTCCAATGTTTTCTCACGGTTTAAAACCGTTTGTGTAGTTCACTTCTTAGTATATATATTATTGCATTGGTTTATCTGCAAAATAGACATGTGAATATACTTTCCTTTTTGTAGTGTATATATAGGTGTGTTCAAAAAATAACGGGATTTTAAATTTTTTGGACAGAACTTTATTTATTCGTCCACACCGATGTTAAACCTTTCAAAATAGTCCCCATTAGGTATTATACACTTTGGTCAGCGCTTCTTCCAATCCTTAAAACACTTCTGGATCTCTATCTGTGGGATAACTTTAGGAACAGAAAAAAACCGCACGGGGCTATGTCTGGCGAATATGCAGGCTGGAACATCATTACAGTGTTTGGTTGTTTTTTGTTTATTTTTTTGGGGCCAAAAATTCTCGAACAACGACGTATAAGCAGGCACATTATCGCGGTGCAAAAGTCATGAATTGTTCTGCCACAATTCCTGGGGTTTTCTTCGGACTGCTTCACGCAAACGGCGTTGAACTTGAAGGTAGTATTCCTTATTGATGGTTTGACTTTGTGGCAAGAACTCATGGTGCACCGTGCTTTTAAAATCGAAGAACACAGCGAGCATAACTTCACACTTGACAGAACTTGCCGAGCTTCTTTCAGTCTTGGTGATCCAGAATGCCTCCACAAGGACGACTGAGCCTTTGTTTCGACATCGTACACATAAACCGATGTTTCATCACCTGTTATGGCACGTTTCAATAGTTCTGCATCGTTGCTGACCTCATTTAGTGATTCCTGAGCAACTTCCATTAGCCGCTGTTTTTGTTCGAAACTCAACACTTTTGGAACAAATTTTGTTCCAACACGTTTCATACCAAAAACAGATGAAAATATTTCGTGGTATGAGGCAACTGATATGCCAAAATCATCAGAAACTTATCTAATTGAGAACTAGCGATCGTTCATAACAATTTCTTTCATATTTTCCACGTTTTCATCGGTTATTTTTTTTTTTTTTTTTTTTTTTTTTGTTTATTTGGCTTTAAGCGCCTAAGCACTATACAACCATCATCCAATTGTACACACATATATAAACATTATACATAAAGGTAAGAGGGCAAGACTTGACATGATTAGTGAAATATAAAGGATAGAACATGGTAAACTGATTAATCAGATGGGAACATTTTTGTTTATCCCCTATAGGGGTTTGACACATTATGATTAATTAATCTTGCTCAGACATAATTACAAATGATCAGTGAAATATACATTATTGTTAGTTCCTTATAGTTGTTTTTTTTTTTTTTTTTTTTTTTTTTTTTTTTTTTTTTTTTTTTTTTTTTTTTTTTTTTTTTTTCTTCATTACAATGTGTATATTCCTTACTATTAACTGGTTTTAGAGAGATTATTCGGTTCTTTAATTTATTCCTGCTAGATTGTTAAGAAGGTGACGAAATGGGTCGAGTTGGGAAGTATCAGATGGAGCTACTGGAAATTCTTGAATCATCTTCATAATCATTTGCAATGTCTTCTCTATGAGTGCTACTTTTTCGGGGGAGAGGGACTTTTCCTTATCCTTGGGTTGAGGAGGGTAGGGATTCTGTGTGATAGGTGTTATTGGTATATGATGGGGTACATACATTCTTTGATAAACAGGAGGATATTGGGACTTTTGTTCTTTTGGGGTTGCTGGCCTTTGCTTGTTGTGGCCTACGGTAGTAGTAGTATATTTCGGTTGGTTTGGAGAGAGTGCTTTACTTTGGTGACGTGACTCTTGATTTTGTTGGATAGGGATTATAGGACAGTTTTGGAATGCATTTGTTGAGGCTAAACTAGGTGGCTGCACTGCAATTGGAGAGAGCGGGGGGAATTGCTTTTCGTCGTAATACAGCGGAGCGGCGCTGGCTGCCTGCGAATATGTATGACGATGGGTGGGACTCCAGTTCGGCGTGGGAGACGCTTTATTATGGGCCGCTGCCTCACGTGCTTTTTGTTGTTGAACTATTACGGGACATATTCTGTCATTGGATAAATGAGGACCGTGACAATGCACACATTGTGGATCAGCTGTGCTGGCACACGTCTCCATAGTATGTGGGCCTCCGCACTTATTGCAACGGGGAGGGCTACGGCATTGAGTTGTACGATGGCCAAAACGTAAACAATTATCACAGACGAGAATTTGTGGGACATGAGGTTCGACTGGGCAGCGTGCTCCAAAGATTGCTATGTGATCCGGAAGGGATTGTGATCTAAAGGTGATCATGCATATTGGTATCGGTATTCTCCTATCATTATTTTGGTATGAGTTCTTCTTGGTAAACCGTTTAACTGCGATAACTGGATAGGGGCTTTCTATCGCCTGTAGGATTTCTTCTTCTGACAGGGAGGTGTCTACGTCCCGGATAATACCTTGTTTGTTTATTAAAAAATTTGGAATGAATGCTTCTAGGTTTCTGTCCTTGAAAACTGTAGATTGAACCAACAAGTTAGCAGAGTCTGCTGAATTAGTTTCAATTTTTATCCTATATCTCCCGGCCGCTATGATATTGATGATGTTATGCTTATGTGCTGGGCTATGTGTATAAAGAAGTTTCCCTATTGACATGGGGTGAAGTCTGCCAATATTTTTATCCACACTTTCTACAAAGACGAAGTATGGACCCGTGTCTGTGCGGCTGTATCGGTTATTCTTACTTCTGTCTTTATTGGAATTTAAGTTGGGGCTTGGCACCTGGGGTATACTATTTTGGTTAGTAGGGTTCCGATTGGTTGATAATATACTTTGAACTCCTTCACGATCCACGGGAATGCTTGTGATATCCATGCCCGTACCCTCGTTTAATGTTTTTTGGGTTGGATCACGGCTATCATATTGGTGCTCTAATTCTGGGACTGAAGTAGTTGGGTAAAACATCACTGATGACATGGAAGCTAACTCCTGGGGCACACTCACTAGATTGTTTATCGTTACAGTGGACATTTCCTCGTTCGGTAGCTCAGTAGGGTTTCCCTCTATGCGAGACCGTTTAACAGTTCTTTCTTCCGAATTTACATTGTTCAACACTGCGGTCGAGGGGCAGCTTGCAGAAGCAGCGTCGTTACCTGGGTAGTTGAGCGGATGAAGATGAGATGGCTGTGGCTGGATACCTTGTTGGAAGTGCATCATCGTCGGGGCTGAAGAGGCTGTTTCTGGAAAATAACACGGCTGCAGTGCCGCGTTGATTATTTGCCCCGTGTCTGGGGGCTCTTCCATGTTAGGGCACGGCCCAGGCTGTCAGAAGATGCTAAGAATTGAAGCCTATATCTTCAGGCAATTCAAATTTTATTCGCACTTCACTGCACTCGCGGACTGTAAGTTCACTTGACTGTTTACGAGGCTGGCTAAGCTCCGGAACACGGAAGTGATCGCTATGAGCGCAACAGCTAGACTGTTTCATCGGTTATTGACGGCTATCTTGAAAACGCTTATATCATTGTCCTTGTTTTACTAGTAGTAGATTCACTAAAAGTATTATTTTACATTTCTAGACCTTTGTTGCACTTAATTCCATTTTTACAACAAAATTTAACGCAAATTCTCTGATCCATGATTTATACAAAGATCGTCGACTGTATCAAAACGTGTTATATTTTTAACATCTGACAAATGACTAAACATCCAATACAGCTCAAAATGTATTGATACTATTAAGACATGTTTGCCAACACAACAACGAAAAAATTGTACGAATCGGACTAATATAACCCGCGAAATTTCGAAATTCCCTTTACTTTTTGATCAAACCTCGTACACCATTTAAAAAATGTCACTAAACACATTTTACACTCTATAAAATCAATAACAAGTTATTTTTAAATAAACTTGGTTTTTATTTGGTGAAACAAATTAAGTTCAAAATCTGTACGCGAGGTAATTTTAGGTGTTTCTATAACAGCTACTGCTCAAAATTTTTATAAAACCGGAAGTTGAATAACTGCTATTTCAATTCAACGTGAACAGCGGAATTTA
Source organism: Vandiemenella viatica (assembly GCA_031002005.1). Classification (NCBI taxonomy): domain Eukaryota; kingdom Metazoa; phylum Arthropoda; class Insecta; order Orthoptera; family Morabidae; genus Vandiemenella; species Vandiemenella viatica. The sequence continues at coordinate 35,210,156 of CM061918.1, forward strand.
ACTGTAGACGCAAACTGAAGGCTTTAAAAACTGAAATTTACAGATATTTGGGTGATTATTACGAATGCAGGTGTGTTTTAATATCTAAAAACAATCCCCGAATTAAACTGGCAACTCAGAAATATGTTTTACGTCAGGTAAGTTCTCAGAAGCTTGTTCGTATGCGGTATTTGGTATAAATAATTTCAAACACAGTCCACAAATTCTGTCAGCAGTAAAAACTAAGTGCCTATACAAAAACGTGGCAATTTGTACGACGCCAAATACGGAAATGATGCAAATATTTCGTATGATCTGTATTACTAACTTCAAATCTTCCGCATTTGAAAACTAAATGACAGATAAATCTGGAAACTGAAAATGGTCGAATTTATCTGCATCTCTTCTGCAGGAAATAAAACGCAGAGCCAGAGCGAATGGCGTGGCGGACAGAGGCAGCAAACAAATAGCACACACAGATAATAAAAACACTCGCAGGTGCTACTAACTGCATGCCGAGTGATATTTCAGTGCAAACATTCAATTACCAGCCGATTGGGCGGCGAACACACATCACTCATCTACGATTACATCGGTCAATTCTACGGAACCCGACAGACGAGCTTGGTGTAAAAGTCTGATGTGCGGACAACACCTTGAGATAATATGTATCTTCGGGTCCCAACAAAAACACCCAAACAATTTACTCTAAAGCAGTGTTTCCCAACGTGGGGCCCACGCCCCACAGGGAGGCAATTTGTTTTTTTTAGGGGGGCAATTTAGAAATTGACTTGATACGACTTTGCCGCTTTCTCTTCGGGTTATTTAAATGCAATGCTAGATACAGGTACAAAATATAGCAAAAAAGCAAATTCTTAAAAGGATCACACTAAATTGCCATAATAAATATTTATTAAAAATCTTTTGAATTTTAGTATTTCATTATATGTTTTTTTTTTATTTTACTTAGGCCCTACTGTGTTTTATGACAATAGATATTAAAGTGTTTTCTTTAAAAAACCATCCTATATGAGTTTCTTTAATAACAAATAAATTTTTACTAAAAATTATGTATGGGGGGCAAAAAAAAAAAAATGTTAAAAGAGGGACATGACCCAAAAAAGGTTGGGAAACACTGCTCTAAAGTGCTAATTTATGTTCTGTTTTACTATTTGTTTGTTATAAACAGTGTATACTTGATCTTTTGTAATCACATTTTCGAATGATCTTGGGGATTTTTTCTTTTTTCCAGCATATGGTCTTATGGAATACACACAGTAGCACAAATTCTAAAACTTAAATGCACAGCAGATTTCGCACCATATTTGGTAGAGCCGTAGCAAACCGTATGTATTCGTTACTGAGTAACGGGTTCGTCGCCTGACTAGAAGTAGCGAATCGTTACTCACAAATTCATTTCGTTACTCGCATGTTTCGTTGATTCGATAAACGAATGGACACCATGTATCATGCAGTAGCTGGAACGGTTAGCCCAGCGATTGAAAGAGCAGAGATTTGTGTTGAAATTAGTTGATTTAAGTGTGCTGCGATTGTGATATTAAGTATTCAGAGGTTTTCCGCAAGATCCATGTGCTATTTACTTTACATTAAGTTTTACTCAAACGAACAACTTACCTAAACTTACTAAATAAACAATTTACTTAAACTTCACCAAGTACGAACGAAATGAGGTCTTCGCGGGTTCTCCGCCGGATAGTATTAAAGAAAGGCAAGTTTTCGGCGGCTTGCTCTGCCGCCGACGTCAGGTCCATGGTTCGTATGTGACAACTAGAACTGCACTGGAAGTCTCGCGGATCCGCTGCTTCATGCTAGTGTTCCATTGTATCAAAAGTAACGGGTACTGATTGGTTTGGTAACGAATACATACGAGTACAGAATTTCTCGCACCGAGAGTGGTGGGTTAACGGTTAGCGTTCTGGCCTCGCATTCTTGAGTACGGTGGTTCGAATCCCCGTCCGGGCATCCAGATTTGGGTTTTCCAAAATCACTCCACGTGAATGCCGGGATGCTTCCTTCAAAAGGCCATGGCCGAATTCCTTCCCATTCCTTGCCCCCCATCCTTTCCCGTCTCTAAAGACCTCGCTGTTAAGAGACGTTAAGCAGTTAAAAAAATAAATCTCGTTACTTTTACAGCTCTAATTTTTTGGTGTGTGTACAGGTATCATTACACAGTCTCTTAGTTTTTAGAGTTAAAAATTAATGTTTCTTTTTCCCTTTTCATGTTATTTCTGCGGGAAGTGTTTATTGGCAGCAGTATTTTCGAATCAGTATTTTGTTTCTGCTTAATGTTAAGCTGATTATATACGTATGTTGTTAAAAATGCTTTATATTGTGTTCCTATTATTATTTCTTACGTATAGTGGCAAAGAAATCCAAGCGACGTAATTACAAAATGAACAATATATATGAAAATCTCTGGACGATAAACAGAAAGTGCAAGAAGAAGATCTTTGGCAGAGAGAAAAAAAGACAGATGAAAAAGGGGCACGCCGGCAGACTGTTAGGAAAAGCGATTTGTAACTGTATATATATATAAAAAGAAAAGAAAGAAAATTAAAGGAATTAAATGGAGGTTTCTTTTAAAAAAAAATTATTTTCATTACTAACAAGAAGAAACTGTTAGTAAAGTAAAAATATTATACGTGGCGTCTCATGACAGAGACGAGGAGCCATATATAACAAATAAAAACATTATGCTAAATGCCAGGGAAAATAAATCCACATTCTCTAACAGCATTTGGCAAGGGCTGCGATAACTTTACTATTACAAAAGATAAGAAATAAACAAATAACCTGCGAACAGAAACTTATCTTTTATTCGTTTCAATGACTGCGTATCTTACACTGCAGAATTAAGTAAGGTAACTATTTTTTTCTGTTATGATGTTATGCCCGATTCCTGGCTAGGCAGTTATCATGGATTGTACCCCTTCAAGGTAACTCTCTAGGAGGTGGTTTTTCGCTGCGTTTTCCAGGGTGTGTTCCTATGTGTTACTGGAGTTTTGGATGACTGTATTAGTGTGTGAGCTTAGTACTAAGGGTTGTTTTAAATGAGAGATGAAGAAGGGAAAGAGTGAAACCTGGTGCCAGCACATTTAGGCGTATTCTCCCGAAAGAAAACAGGGGAACCGCTTGGCTTCCGAACGTCCAATCCTTCGGACGACTCCCCCTCAAAAGTGTCGTATGCCTTCACTTCATATGCACTGCGGAGAGGTTTGGGATTTAACCCGGGAGTGACTCTGGTGCACAGTCTGGTGATTAGGACTTGTGTAACACCTCTCCAACACTGCCGTCAAGTCCTGATGTTTGAAATTCCTCCCGGGCACGAATCAGCTAACGCTGGACACCATCACAGTGCCGCAGCCGACTGAGCCAACAGGAATGGCAACGTTGTTATATCTACCGCAAAAGTATTTCTAGAAGACTATAATTCTGAAATAACAAGAATAAGTTGCTCAGGCAAAATTTCAAGTGAAAATTAAGAAAAAGTTGGCAAAAATTTATAAAAAAATATGAAGTTACATTTGTATGGGTGCAGCAGGAACGTGGGCACGATTTAGCTCCCCCCTTCCTCTTTCTTATTTCTTAACGCCTAGTCGACGTCGTTCTCATTACGGAAGGCGACAAAGCTCTGGGTCCAAAGAACGGAATTCAGTCATGGCCTTTTAAGGGAGCCACCCTGGCAAAGCCCGCCCCATTGGCTCAGTTGGCTGTGCCACCGTTAGGGGGCGTCCATTAAATACGTGAAGTGAAATGGGGGGGGGAGGGGGAGGTCTGGCGAATATCAGGTAAGGTTTCGAAATTCAGGAAGGACAGTACAGCTAAAAATAGGGTCAACAAACGACGCGGAAACCGAACTTGGAGTCGGAAGCAGGAAAGCTAAAAAAATAAAAATAATAATTCTGAAAAAGCTTCGTGGCCGATAAACAGGGGAGGAGGGAGGGAACTTCTCACGTCATCTTGGGGGTAGGGGGGTCAGAATTCCGGAAAAACGCTTCACGTCATTATTAGTCGCCCTCCTTATGGAGTCCACCGCAGACACGGGGGTAGTAGCTGTTTCGAGTCCTCGAAGTCCACTTGGCCTGCTAGATAGAAGAGCTGGTGGTGCCTAATCACCGGACTGTGAACCAAACTCTTAAGGGTTAAACACCAGACTTCTCCGCAGTGCGTATGGACTGAGGGCATACCATATTGCTGATGGTGATTCATCTGTCGCATGGGGACGTCAAGCCTGGCGGCCGTCAGGTGTCTTTCGTAAGGTACAGCACTTGGTTCCACCCTCTCACTTCCTTCATCTTTCATCGAAAAACACTGAACTGAAGACAAGCATCACCACAGTTACAGTAACAGTTACGAACACTGTCACAGCCTAGTTCATCCCCCCCCTCCCCCCGCGACGTTGCCTGCACTGGCACATGGGTATGACACTCGTAGAATAAGAAGATTTCTGGAAATCTTAGAAAACCGAAATCTGGCTGACCGGACGGGGATTCGAAGCCGCGTCCTCTCGGATGCGAGGTCAGAGCGTTACCCTTCACCCACTGTTGATGGTCACGACTTCGCGGGTCGTAAGCTTGAAGACGGCGCTGCTCTCTCAAGGCCAAATGCGAACTTTTTTTTTTTTTGTAACTGCTTTACGTCTCTTTTCAACATCGAGGTCTTTAGAGACGGGAAAGGATGGGGGCAAGGAATGGGAAGGAATTCGGGCATGGCCTTTTGAAGGAAGCATCCCGGCATTTGCCTGGAGTGATTTGGGGAAACCATGGAAAACCCAAATCTGGATGCCCGGACGGGGATTCGAACAGCCGTCCTCCCGAATGCGAGGCGAGAACGCCAAATGCGAACAAGCAATTCAGGAGATATGGCAGACATACTCCGATCCCTGTTGCCCTCCTTCCATTGTAACTCGAAATTTAGTTTTTGAACATGCGAAGGAACGAAAACATACATCAGTCTAGTCACTCCACCAAAATATATACCTGCCGAAGTAGAAAGAAGAAGAACATATCATGAAACTGGAGCGGCGTGCCTAAGAAGAATATATTCACAATTGATAGCTTTTTCGTGTATTACAAGTGAGTGAGATAGACCAGGGTTTCTTAACCTGTGGTCCGTGGACCCTAGGGAGTCCTCTGGCAAAATAAAAAAAACATTTCTACCTACTCTCGATACGAAAATGCTTTTTTTTTGGAAAATGATTCTTTGAACTTAGCCCTTTCGTTCTCTGTAGAAATCCATGAAAAACGTCGAAATAATATTCTTCTCATCGCAAATCACCACAAAATGTAATACTGAACAGCCTACTGTAACGACGTAAATATAGCTTTTTGTCATTTCCCTAAAACTTGTCAAACTGCACATTTTCTCTTTCTGCGTTTAGTGATTCAATTAACAATTACTAAACCATAACAGGAGGCGTCAAAACACGCAAACTCTGGCCACAATGTGTGAGCTGTGAGTCCAGCTATCTAGAACAGCCAAGTATTATTATTACTATTATTAAGGAGTCCGTGTTAATCTCTAAGGGGTCCACTGTTGAAAAAGTTTGGGAAAGGATGGCATAGAGGACTTGTTGACACCTTGATAGTTTTTTTGATTGGCGCTGTGCAGACGGCGTCGGCTAGATGTATCAGAGGACTCGTGATTGGTGGCGGAGCCAGCGGATTAAAGTTCCCACCGCTTGCTGGAAACTATTTATAAAAGACGATAAAAAAACAACGTTCCTTTGGGTCGCGAACACGTATGATAAATGTTTAAACGAGCGAGAAATTTAACATAGTCTGTCAAGAGACTTTGATATTCTGTTAAGGTTTCCGAATGGACTGGCCTATCATGCAATACACCCTCCAAATGCTGGTAATGCGGTAATGCTGGTAATAGCAACATACTGAAGCTCCTTCACCGCTGGAGTATGTGTTGTAGACGAGATTACAAAGAGAAAGATGACGACAGGCGATGCCCGAGACGCAAACCATCAACAATTTCAGCCCAAACATAGTGCAGAGAAGTTGCTATCGGACTTTTCCTTTTTAAGTTCAGTTCGTGTGCTCCAATTTAAATATTAAATTATTTATCGCTGCAGTTACAGCGGCTAGAAAATGTGTCAAGTGGAGAACGCGGAACATTTCCGACATATTCTTCTGTTCCAGTTAATAGAGGCGAGAAATCAGCCGAGGCGGTAAAAAAATTGCGCTGTGTAACTCAAAAAAAAGTATTTTGTGCCGAAAATAAGCTCAAGTTTTCGGAAAATGCTGAAAAAAAAAAACAAAAAAATTAAGTTGCACCTACCAGAAAAATTTCTGCCCGAAATAAACTCTACCTATAACTGGTGAACAATGAACATCACTGGTATTCAACACTGAAGTCCTACCAAAAAATAACTATACCAATAAGCAATGATACCAATCGTTATTTCTGCTTAAAAACATCTCTACCATTTACGAAAACTACCGCATGAAAACTCTACAGTAAACATCTCTACCACGGGAATCTCTACCAAACGCAATATCTACCACAAATGTCTACCACGTTTACTATCTACCAATTACATGCGTACCGTTAACATAACTAAATCGTAAGCCTGCCTAGATAAAACTTTACTAGAATAATTCAACATCCCCAAACATCTTTAGCTACCAGAAAAAAAACCAACCTGAAGGTAACTTTACTATTTATTAACCTACCAAAAAACAATTTAACCCTACCAGAAAAATCGAACTTGTCTATGTATCATACAATGAACAGAGCAGAAAATATTAATTACTTTGCGTCTGTAAGACACATATTGTGTGGTATGTAAATTTTATCTTGAAAATTATCTGAAACAAAACTTAAATATATATTTCAGTTAAAAATAAGAAAAAAAAACATACATGTTTAATGTTTTATAACAACTGAAATATTTAAATTTGTTAAAAAAAATTCTTTATAACATCCCTTGATGTAGATTCTTACTTTACACGTGTAAAATGTATAAAACAGACAACAATTAAAAATACTAAAATTTTATCACCCCACGAAAATCGTCCACTACAAGGAAAAAATTCTAAAAAAGCATTCTGTATTCTAAAATGAATTGTTTCATGCTAAATCACTTGAAAATATCTAAATCTAGCCATAAAAATGCTAAATTAGCAGCACGTGGATAATGCCATAGGAGAGAGCACGACAAGGAAACTGCTTTCTCATGCAGAGAGAGTAGTTTCGTCATCAATGACACTCCATCTTCAGGAAGTGTACTGGAGAACTCCCAAATCTGATCAACTGCAACCACTCCTTTAATGTGCGACATTTGCATTCAATGGGCGAGGTTAAAAAATTTGGTACTTACCTGTCCAATATTGCTACTATCGACGATAAATTGTGTCTTGATTCTAACATAAGGAAAAGAAAGGAATGTCTATGCCCGAACATAAAACGAACTTCTCCGTACAACAGCCAGCGCGTTTGGTGACACAGCGAGACTGTTCTGTACTACAGATTGCTTGCCGAAGGAATAACCATCACTGCTCACGTCTATCACCTCCACTGGGACGCAATCGGAGAAAAGCAACCAATAAGACTGCGTGGAGTGATGCTACTGCACGATAACGATCACCCGCACTCTGCTAACCTGGCAAGAAACGTCATCGAGTAGTTGGGTTGGCAAATCACCTGATATTGATTGAGCCCTCAGATATTTATCTTTTCCGCTCTTTATCGAACAATTTTCAAGGGACTTCATTTACGGACGAAAATGCGCTCCTGTCATGCCTTGTCTACTTTTCTAAACTCAAAACCACACAATTTTTTACAGGAGTTGGCATACTGTTGTCGATAATGAAGGAGAATATACTGTTTATGATGAACTTGTCTCTCGTATATATCTTCTGTGCCTAACAAACTGCTACCAAGTTATGCACCAATCCAATATGTATGGTAATATCTGGATGCATGGTTAAAACATCTTGCACCACCTGTAGTCGAATTTGCTAGCCCTCAGGCATGTATCGCGCTTAGTGTTGCCCAAATGCAAGAACAAGACGAGACTTGGCCAGTCTTGGTCTTGCATCAATACACCTGGTCCTGGTCTTGGTCTTGCAAAAATGCAAGACCAAGACCAAGACCGATTTTGGGCAACACTAATCGCGCTGGTGTTCAGACTGTTAAAAAACAACAACTGCACGTCTCCGAGATTTTGAAATACTCTCTCTGGGATTACATACTGCTCTGCGGTAAAGCAGCAAAGTAGTATTCGCTCCAGCTAGAATACTGGAACTACTGTACGAATTAATAAATTCATCCCCAGCATCTGCGCTCACGTATAAATTCCCACGCCGTCGCGGAACACAGATATGAAAAACAATGAAATGGCAACTCACTCGCACAGACGTAAGTTCAGACAAAATGTTATTCATCCGTGAGAGCTACAGGCAGTCTGTATTTTTAATGGAAATGAGCGTAATATTAATGAGGTACACGAAGTTGTCGGATTGAAAAAGAGTAAAATAAAGTTGATTTTATGAATCCAGTGTTTAATACACGACCGTTTCACAATCTGATCCTTTGTAGATTTCTGTAAAGGACTATTTTTTTGTTGTTTTTTATTTTGTTTTTGTAGCCTTCGTTAGAAATTATAAGTTGTCTCCTCCAATATAAGGAGCTCGTTAATCAAGAAAATAGCTCCAACGTATTGTTCACTAAGAAATAAGTTCAGCGTGACAGTTACAATTTGCCGCGTAGTCTACCACTGTCGAACTTCACTGAGGTTACCTAGAGCTTAAAGTGTAATCCGGAGAACGGAAGGCCCCCGGGCAGTTAATAAAACAAATCTAACATATCCTGGAGTTGAAAGTCAGTTTAAGTCCAGTGAAAATGCAGCTGAGACAGGTAACGAGCAGGGTGTATCGACATCCCCATTCAGATACTGTGTACTTAAACTGATGACAATATTGGTGGTTTATGTTTTATCTAATAGGCAACTTTTTTTTTTTTTTTTTTTACTTACAGCTTTACGTTAGTCGAGATCATTAAAGGCGGTGAAGGATTGCTGGCAAGAAACGGGAAGGAATTCGACCACGGCCTTTCGAAGTAACCATTCCAGCATTCGCCTGAAGTGATTTCGTAAAATCATTGAATATCAAAATCTGGATAGCCGGACGATGATTCGAACCTGCATCCACCAGAAGGCAAGGCCAGTGCGTTACCGCTCATCCATCACGTTCCGTGCAAATTTCGTACGTTTTTCACAGTCTTAAGATAATTACTCCTTCACGTAACTGTTCTTTAGTCACAATCTCAAGGTTAATTGGCACTAAGGCAATAATTATGATATCAGATGCTTTCTTTCGAGACCTAAAGTTTTACATATAATATTAACCACGAAGGGTATATATCTTGTTACTGGATTGTATAAATTTCGAACCGAAAGCGGGACACAGAGTTTAGGGGACAAGCACCAGAGATAACTTATAGCGCAAGCAGTTATATCTCGACAATGGACAACAAGTGGCAGCGCAAGAATATATTTCTTGGTCGGGTATTCTTTAACTGAACTTGGCGCGTGACCAAGTTGAAGAAATATACCATCGGAATTACTGAACCCAAGACATTGCATTGAAAATCGTAATTGTTTGTCTGACCTGGAACTAGCAACTCTTTGTATACGGCGCTGTCGACATAAAAACAAAGTGCGCTAGGTCCATGAATCCTGTTCGCATACCCGTATTAATATCCAGATAATAGTTTACGGAACACATTTGAGTCGGGAGAAGATTGGGGACTAGGAAATCAGCGATGCCCACTTTAAGGAAAAGTCCGGGCATTCGCTCGGAGCGATTTCTGGGATCTACCGAAAAATCGATATTTGTATGCCGAAACCGGAGATCGAGCTTAGGGGGCGTGCACAAACTACGTGGCTCGGTCCGGGGGGGGGGGGGTTGGCTGGAAGGCTACGCTGGGCTACGTGAGGGGAGGGGGGATTCCGAGCCAGGCCACGTAGCTTTCCTTTCATAACATTTTTCACAGTTAAAATTAGGAACAGAACTCACAACAGCATGTGAATATTTATTTCCCTCAGTTAATTATCTCCGTATGTAACTTACAATAGTCTGACAAGAAAAAACATTACAAAATGTCTTCTGGAATCAAAAGCGAAAAAAGCTACGTGCTACGTGGGAGGGGGGGGGGGAGGTAGAAGCAAAAGCCACGTTGGGCTACGTGGGGGGGGGGGGGGTTCACAGGAGGCCAAAATGGAGCTACGTGGTTTATGCACACTCCCTTATGACCTGCTGTCTGCCAGGCCCGAACCATCAGGTTCGGTCAGAAAAAATTCATAGTAAAGTGAGAATGCGCGCTTAGCTAGTCACCGCCTTTTGTTTCTTCTAAAAAAAAATAATAATTATAAAGCCTTCTGGGTATGTTTTTTCCTGTATTAAAAAACGTGAGTTATGACGTGTGCGTCGTGCTGGAGTGGAAGCGTGTCACGGCACATAATGAGCTGCCCAGTTGCTTTTGTTGTTGTCACTCCGGATTGCTGACGAGGCGTTTTAGAGTCGGTGCCTGTGGTGAGGAAGCAGTGGAAAGTTGGCGGCTGTGCGAAACACACACAGAGAGAATTACCTGAGGCGCCGCGCTGTGGACACCACGAGTCGATTCATCACAGGTAACACTCCCGCGCGGAGAAAGTTCTGTCACGGTCGCCAGGGGCGGCACAACTTCTGCTTGTGTCACTTTGTACTTCTCGCTAATTAGCGCACGTAATAGAAGTCACAGGGGAACAAAACTGTTAGGAGCTTCTTTATAAATGACCTGCCGCGGCTAATAGAAGGCTATATACAAAAACTCGACCGTTTAAAAACCATAATGTAAATGTCTTATTTTTATATTACAGCTTTAAGGGACGTCATTAGAGAGGGGAGAGGAGCGGGTATTGTTTCGGCGACAGTTTTAAGATGGAACCATTCATGCATACTCTTGGAATGATGTCGTAAAAGTATGGTCGGACTGGGATCGACCTGTTTTTTTTTTTTACTTATGGTTTTACGCCTCGTCGACGTCGAGGTCATTAGAGGCGGGATCTACATCTACATACATACTCTGCAATTCACAAAATTGTTGGTGACAGAGGGTGCTCAGGGGATTGGGGACAAGGAACTGGAAGGAATTCAGACATGGCCTTTTGAAGGAAGCATCCCGGCATTCACCTGGAGTGATTTGGGAAAAAAATCTGGATGCCCGGACGGGGATTCGAACCGGCGTCCTCCCGAATGAGAGGCCAGAGCGTTAACCCCTCACCCACCACGCTCGATGCCGGGATCGATGCAGTATCCATGCGAATGACAGATTCTAACGATACTAATAACCAATCAGGCTCGGTGAGATAAAACTACCCGCACCCTCTTTATTCGATGTCCTCTCCCATGGAACACAATATTATCTCCAATAACCCCACAGATTTACTGCAATTTCCCTACACAGCAATTTTCACATTACAGGAATTTTTATACTGACCTCTCTCACTATCTCAGGTAAATTGATCAACACGTCTCTCGGTAATTTATTCCACTTCCCGATTCCCTCAACAATTAGTACGCTTAATGCTTCTAACAATATATATCCAGCTCTCATACCCAATACATACGTTCCACTTTTCATTAGCTTCCCGTCTTCCACAACTTCCAGCCAACTCACAGAATACTTAATATATTACCACGTCATATATTGTCATCTACAGCCAACATTCCAGGTACGTATTTTCTGCACACACACTAAAATTCAGCTGCTGTCTCGCTAAATTTTTGCATTTGCATCAAAGACTACTGAGACATGTACCCTGTGATTCTAAACATATTTACTACTGCGATAATTACTTAGTACAGATTTTAATTAATACATAGCAATTATATACATTTCTAATAATCACCTTACATATGTTTCCCTTTTTTGGAGCAGATAAATCTTTTTTAGCCAGAAAACAGTTAACAGTACGAAATTTCCGTATATACTGAAAAACTATATAAAATATCAAAAACATATTAAATCTAACAGACCATAAACTACTCAACCTTACCTCTTATATCAAACCATTAGACACATTTTCTTGCACAAGTAAGTCCAAACTTTTACTGACTCCACAACTCAGTATTTTCAATTTTCAAGAATTGTCCAACTCATTCCTTTTTTTATGTAGGAATAGGAAAGTCTTTCCTCTCACGTAATGTAAGTTCTATTTAAAGTGCAATAAACAACCAGAAAATCAATAATATCACTCCTAGTAACACATTCAGGAACAACCGGCAACTTAAATGCAGCTTTAGACCTACTAAGTTGCATAGCCCAAATCTTTTTCTTGATTTTGGATAAACGAAAAGTAAACATTTGGGTGGGAGGAGGAAACCCAACGATTTCAGGACTGTAATAAACACGAAAAAATCTTTATTTCGACGTTTAACTCGCAGGATCGTTCGCAAGTCTTCACAAGTACTAAGTCACCGAGGCCAAATTCAGTTATCTTAGAACTGAAATGTTCATTTAACTGCAGTAAAGAATATACGTATGACGTTTTCAGGTCAGCATGGTTGTATTGTTAAGAAACATGTCCTCATTTAAGTTTAATAAACTTTTTTATTTAACGTGTCCAAATATTTCTTGTCTGTGTAGTGTACATCTTATTAAGGGTTCGACGAATAAAAATAAGTGTATGAAGAGAATATCTAGCGTATTTCTAGTATTATTATAACGTATAATAGCTGAATTATTCAACCAATAAACATATATTTGCCCGTCATAAGCTTCGTAGAGAGCAATGAAGTTGATTGACGCATTTCTGTAGTGAATTCTATAAATCCAAACTACATATTCGCAAACTGGGGAGGGGTGAAGACATGTCAGGGGGGGGGAGGGAGAGGGGAGGTGAGCCCCGCCTCTTAGCAGTGGCGGATCTAGGAATTTTCCGAGCCGGGGCAAAAACTGTGAGACTGCCGCTCCTTCAAACTAGATTTTGCCGTCCCCTTCAAGTTGCCGCCCGGGGCAAACTCCCCCGTTTGCTCTCCCCACCCCCTGAATCCGGCACTGCCTCTTTGAATTTAAAACCTTTATTCTAACGTCACACAAGTAGTTTCCTCTGAGGTGTCATGGCAGGTACTAAAAAGTAGGCATTTACCTATTACTAGCAAAATTGTGGCGGGCGGAAGCGGACGTCTGGAAATTTTTCATTCTACGGAAGGGAACGTGGTGCAAAAAACTTTGAGAACCCGTAATCTAAATAGTTGCAATACTGTGTGGTAAAAAGGTGTTCCGAATACTTTATTCAGATAGCTCTGATTGCACTGTATATTTTCATATTTCGCAGCGGTATATTTTTGGATTCGAGTAACATGTAATACCTCGGGAGATACATCCACATAAACTTGGGTTTTAAACAACGGTGCGAAACTTTTGAATAACTACAAAACTCCTACCGCGAAATAATCACCTAATAATACAGACGCGTAACGACAATCGAAGTAAAAATGAACAATCATCTAGGCTTGTAGAGAGACGCACTGGCTGGCTGTCAGTTGAGGGTTGCAGCAGGTGTGAGCCCTGCTTCGTCATCGCGCCCTGTCGGCGGCTGCGGCGGGACCAGGTGCCGCAGTGGTGACGTATTAACCAGGGAGCGCCCCGCAGGGGTCTGTCCAGATGTCACTCGGCGCAGCGCTCCGCGCGGGGAGACCACAAACTAAGGTTAGTGTCGTCCGTATTTAGAGAAATTAGTAGCGTGCGGTAATTCAAAGACATGTGGTTGTCAACTGCACAGAGTTTCAGCCACCCACCACCTACAGCGCTAGTTGTAGCAAAACACAAATTGCGACTCGTTTGGAAAACTGATCTCGCGAGAAAATCCGATTTCTTTGGGTGAAACTTGTAACTGCGGCTGAAATTCACCGGCACCTGTTACAGGTTAACGAAGTTGTAATGTCTGTTCAGTATGTCGCAGAACGATGTCGAAAGTTTGAGGACGGTAGAGAAAACGTCACCGACGATCATCAAACACCCTACCTACAGCCCGGACCTCGCTCCAAGCGACTTTCACCTTTTTCCACACTTGAAGGAGCACCTAGGAGGTCGACGATTCACTTCAGACGAGGAGGTGGAACACTTCGTGACAACGTGGCTGAACACGCTAGGACAGGATTTTTACCTGGAGGGGACATTGAAACTCATCCCACGAAGCGACAAGTGCCTAAACCAAACATAACCTAATGTATCTACTAATAGTTGTCTGTATGAAATGAAATGTGTATGTTTCACTGCTGGTTTTGTAACCTTAGAATCTGACCACTACTATCAGCCTTTGCGTCGATCGACCACTTTCTCAGCAGGTATGCGAATAACATTGACAGAGCCGACAGTTCAGTGGGTTGAATGTTCGCGCTGCCATCTGTCTGCGAATCGGGTAACCTGTGTTCTGTATGGTAAGTGTATTTCTGTTGTTGTGGAATGTGTACTTCATGAGGCGGAGATTGATGACTGTCCCAGCATTCACCTGCGTTAGCGTTTCTCAACTAGTGTTGTAAAAAAACAGTTTTTTTTCTGACGTGAAAAAAAAACATGAAAAAAAAACTAAAAAAAACATTTCTTTTTTCTGGGACATGTTTTTTTTTCATAACTATTAAATTTTAAATTTTTAAGTTTATACTAAGTACTTATCTTACTTTTAAATCTACTATATCTTTCTGGTTCAGTAAAAAAAAAAAAATTACAAAAATATTGGTAACATTGACTGAAGTTTTCTTTTACGAATGGGGACTAGGTTGCGTGAGAAGGAATCCCCGTTCCCCATTGTTTGGATTGATACTCGCTATTTGAACTAGTGCTGCCAGGTCCTACAAATTTATCTGTAGACCTACGAATCTTTTCAAAAAATTAGGAAATTTAACTACGGTTTTTTGCCTCTTTTTATTACTTGTGCTTTCCTTATTTTCGTATACTTGTTAAACTCGCAGCGTATAGTGATACTGAGTCATTGTCAGTAATTATGAATAATTTCCTTGCAACTGTTGGCGTAATCCAACGATTGAAAACAAATAAAGCCTCTATTTTGTATGATAATAGATTTAAATTCAAACTTAAAAGACCGTAATACAGAACTATCGGCGCAGTCTTCATTAACAGTGTGTATTTTGCTCACAATTTAACATTGCAATCTCAAAAGCTTTTGCATGCAATACAACCAGTAAAAGAAAATGTAACTATTTCTGAAGTAATGGATCTAGACGGGACAGAAGAAGAAACAGAAAATTCCAACTCCGACCGAACTAGTGTTGGTAGTGCTGATACTAGTGAATGTGGTACCAACATAGAAGATGAATAAAAAATTATGTTACCTATATAGATACATTTATGAATCATTATGTAAGATATTATATGATTTAGTAAGGTTTAAAACACACATGTAAAATGTAAGTTCCTTAAATAAAACTATAATTTATCCAATATATTGTTTTCTGAAGAAAAAAACAAATTAAAAAAAAACGAGGGTGCTAGGTTTTTTTTCATGTTTTTTTTCACAAATCTGAAAAAAAAACATTTGCAACACTATTCTCCCCCTTTTCAATCCTCAGTACCAATAAAATGTCAGAAATAATTCTACTGACCAGTAACTTGTACAAAGCAGCCACTAACTTAATCCCTAAAGGAACGCCGCTCTATTTAATGTCAACAGGAAACTTATTTTGTCATATGTAATTATTGTCCCTTGCTAAAATAATAAATTATTATTTAACAAATACGCCAATGGTGCAATGGTTGGATATTTTTTATTCTTGGATGCGTTTCTCGTCCCAAGTATCTTCAGTGTCCCCTGTTTTATGATAGTAACAATGCAGTCATATCCTTATATCTTGGAAAAACCAGATGGTCATTGAAATATCCGTGGCTTTTACAATGTTTTGTTTATAGCCTTATACTCTCTTATAGTCTTATATCGAACAAGTACTGTATCAATTTTATGTGAACACTTTTTACCAACTCATTTTTCGATATGATATCTTTAAAGGGGACATCCATTAATTACGTGAGGTGAAATAGGGGGAGGGGGTCCGGCGAAATCTCACCAGATCTCACCAGGGGGGAGGGGGGGGTC
Organism: Vandiemenella viatica; assembly: GCA_031002005.1. Taxonomy (NCBI): domain Eukaryota; kingdom Metazoa; phylum Arthropoda; class Insecta; order Orthoptera; family Morabidae; genus Vandiemenella; species Vandiemenella viatica. The sequence continues at coordinate 35,226,261 of CM061918.1, forward strand.
TACGGAAATCTCATGTGAGATTTTGTGAAAAATTTGGGGACAGTAGAGCCAAAAAAAGTCTAAAGTTAGGGTGTGACCTAAAAAAAAAAAAAAGTCTACAAAAGTTTCCAGGGCGGGGGTTCTCACGGACCAGATCTCACCAGAGGGGGGGGGGGGGGTCCGGCCAGATCTCATGAAATCTCACCAAGGGGAGGGGGGGGGGGGGGTCCAGAAATCTGGAAAAACACCTCACGTAATTTGTGGATGCCCCCAAATCAGTTAGAAGCAAATTTTTAATATTATTGCTGCGGACAACACGCTGAGAAAAACCAGCGCAGATGGGCAGAGCAGGACGCAGCAGTGTATGTATCGCGGCGCTTGGAGATGGTTGTATTCACCTAGTTCATGCACTCTGTACACAAACTGAAACACCGAGGGAAACTTGTGTCCATGTAACATAACTGTCTTAGAAGTTCTGTCAATGAATAGTATAAATTAAATTCATCGATTTTTCAGTCAATTTTTCATTTCCAGACTGTGTCAAAATACCTCTACATTTGATTATCCGTGCTAACGGCTTGCACGTGTTGAGAGAGGGGTATTTGGGCCAATGACCTCTACATAACACGCCAATGTCAGGATAACTTAGATATGGCTGATACTTCAGGAGAAGCACACACCTTTTAAACCAAGTATTGTCGGGACGATTCACAGTGTGAAGTTGTACTTTATTTTTGCAACCCAAATGATTAGCAAATAAATTAATCCCACCGAGCTGCTACAGTGAGCATTAAAAGGAAAAATGTGGTTCCGACATTTCACACATGAGGGCGTTCAATTAATTATGCGAGGTGGATTTCTGGAATTCTGGACCCCCCCCTTTTCTAGTGAGATCTGGTCGGACCCGCTCCCCCCTTGTTGACCAACGTCGTAGTTTTTTTTTTAGCCCCTTTTATAGCTCCCCTGTTTCCAAGGGCGGTTATACCTCCACAAACGCAATATCCTCCTCACTCCAGGCGAATGCCAGGATGCTTCGTTCAAAAAGGCCATGGCCGAATTCCTTCCCGTCCTATACCGCCTCCAATGACCTTAGCCGACGACGACGAGGTGTAAAGCAATAAGTAAAAAAAAAAAAAAAAAAAAGTTATCCGCGTCGTTTCTAGAACTTATACCCCCCCCATACGTGAGATTTCCGTTGACCCCCCCCCTTTCCGTGAGATTTCGCGGGACCGCCCCCTATTTTACCTCACGCAATTAATGGAGACCCCCTAAGCTGGGTTGTTGGCATTTACCGCGGACAGCAATGCTAGGTTGGGATGTCCCCTCCATAATGATAGTCGACTCAATATCATTCTGAATTCTCAGTCATAGCCAGAAGGTCGTCGGGCTATAAATCAGAAGCTGATTTTGTTGATGTTATACCCCCTCGCTCCCCGCAGTTGACACCGGATTTTTTTTAAGCGATTCATTAAGACTCGAGTGTATCCTAGGGGGCGTCTATTAATGTCGTGAGGTGAAATAGGGGTGGGGGTGGGGGGGATCCGGCGAAATCTCACGCAACCTCACCAAGGGGGAGGGAGGTCAATGGAAATATCACGTGAGGTTTTGAAATTATTGTAGAATTGTAGAGGTTTTGTTTAAAAAAAAAAAAAAAAAGTCTGCATATGACGCTAGGGAGGTATTTTGGTCCAAAAACCAACTTTAGGGGGTGGGGGTATATCCGCTCTCGAAAAATGATCTCACGTCATTAATGGACGCCCCCTTACGCCTTCACCTACAAATATTGCTGAACTCAGAAATATTTGCCTGAAATTAAGTGGTAATTTATGATCATGGTTGTCTCTTTATTATCTTTAAACGGGGAATTCTTATATACACACACACACACACACATTGGAAGCTAGAAAACGGATCTAACGAGAATGAGGAAATTTCATATTTAGATAACTTTTTACGTTTTAACTAAACAGGTATCTTCCCTGGGGGAATAAACGCTATTTTACAACAACAAAAAAAGGAGCAATTGTTGTGTTTGATATCTCGGAAACGGCTCCACGCTGTCTCGTTTGAGGCATTAGCAAGACCGAAATGGCTTTATATGGTATTTGGATGAAATTTCATATTCAGATAATTTTTTACTTCCCAAATTTAAAAAAAATATAGGTGTCGTCATTATATATATATATATATATAAAACACACACACACAACGCAATTTAAAACGCACAAAAAATCCCTGAAAAGGAACGAGATTTTACAATATATATATATATATATATATATATATATATATATATATATATATATATATATATATATATATATATATATATTTATAATGTTCTTTTAGAATGCCATCTAGTAGGAATCTGAATACCAGTGAGCCTCAAGCAGCTTTATATATTTAGATGATAACCTAAAATGAAAATGAATATAAATCATAATACAGTTTATTATTTAAAATAAAGTATTGAACTATGTGCATTCATGCAATTTATTTAACCAACTGCAGTTCTTATGAAGGCAGGTATTAAATATATAAAAAAATATGTAGAGCGCTATGGCAGCTCAGTGGTTAAGGTGCTTGCTCTTCAGTTTCCAGTCCCGGTTTCAAATCCCGGTGAGGGCAGTAATTTTTAAGAAGAATTGTGCAGGATGTCCCGTGGTTTGATTTAACGTTAAACTGTAGGTCCCAGAGGAAAGGAACTGGCCGTCCTATCTCTGATCCAATGGCTTAGTATGCCCCCTTCTCGAACAGACTTTCCCAACCCTTTTCAACGGTGAACCATTTAGAGACTAACCACCGACTCCTTAACAATAGTAATAATAACAATTGGAAGTTGGCAGTTCTGGAACTGCCATTTGATAGCTCTAACCTGACCTCACTGTTTTCAAACTTCCATTTATGTTTTCGTAATTATTAATTTTATTTTGTCCGTGGATCCCTTAGGATAGGTCAGCAGACCACAGCTAGGGAATCCCCGTTCTGGATGATCCAATCAACCATCAGGTTGTGGGCTAAGTTAGTTTTTCTTATAATTTATATATATCTACTCAAGTATATAGGTAAAATTAATTTCTCACAAACGTCTCAAAAGATTTTGCTGGATATTGAACAGAAATTGAAAGACGCCGAGTGAAGCTCGGTCACCCCAGGTACTTTAATTCAATATAATTATATGTAAGTTAATTTCCGTGTGGTTCTTTTTTGAAGCACCCTGTATAGTGGAAGACGCCCGCCCGGTGCCGCGCCGATAAGTCGCGGCGTCCGTCGGCAGAAAATTCTGCTGCGCGCTGCTCGAGTGGAGGAGGATGCCTCTGACGTCACCGCGCGCCTCGCCACTGCTGCCAACCCCCGCGGCGCATATCGACCGGGCCCGCGGGCAGTCCGTGGTTGGCAGCCCTGCCGGCTGGCTGCCCAATCCGATTTCGCCCCCGGAACGACTTTAAAGCGATCCCGACTCGGAGTAATCGAATTTTTCGCGCGCCAGACCCCTGCGAAATCGATTACGTCTTTTTAAAGGAACCCACCCCCCTCTTCCCCGACACACACAGACAAATGCGGTTCCGCCAGATGGCAGGTACGTCGTTCGGCAGACGGGCCCGTTTGCGGCGACAGAAAAAAAAGGACGCCTACACCGCGAAGTTCCGGCAGACGACAAGACGGGAAAAAATCGTTCCCGTACTACTGACTTCAGATAGGTGTTTTTCCACACGAGGAGACGACAAGGGATGACGCGGATCTGTTCGGAAAGTCTGTAAGTTTTATGCGGAATATTTGAAACTACCTCTCACGGAAAAGTAGGTCCCGCAAGGAGTTTGCCACCGTACGAAAAGACACATTGACTATCTCGTTTCGGATGTGGTCGCCGCTGAATACACGACGATGTCCATACAAAATTTCAATTATGCCTGTACGCTTCCCGGCGGCCATACCAGCGTTCATGTTCGGCGATAAAAGGGGGGGGGGGAAAGTTAATCTGAGACATTTTTATACACCAACAATTCCCTACTTAAATTGAGTCTTAAATTAAATTAACAAATATATATATATATATATATATATAAAAAATTTCAAAAAAAGAGTAGCTACTTTCATTACATGTTTTGAAAAATTGTCTCTATATAAATCGCGCAGAAAATTTTCTGTTGAAAAAAAATTATACTTTCGGAAAAGCTACGGATGTTAATACACTGAAGAGGCAAAGAAACTGGTACACCTGCCTAATATCGTGTAGGGGCCCCGCGAGCAGGTAGAAGTGCCGCAACACGACGTGGCATCGACTAGACTAGTGCCTGAAGTAGTGCTGGAGGGAATTGACACCATATATCCTGCAAGGCTGTCCATAAATCCGTAAGAGTATATGGGGGTGGAAATCTCTTCTGAACGGCACGTTGCAAGGCATCCCAGATGTGCTCAATAATGTTCATGTCTGGGAAGTTTGGTGCCCAGCGCAGGTGTTTAAACTCAAAGTCTTTCTGGAGCCACTCTGTAGCCATTCTGGACGTGTGGGGTGTCGTATTGTCCTGCTGGAATTGCCCGAGTCCGTCGCAATGCACAATGGACATGAATGATGCAGGTGATCAGCCAGGATGCGTACCTACGTGTCACCTGTCAGAGTCGTATCTAGATGTATCAGGGGTTCAATGTCACTCCAACTGCACAGACCCCACAGAATTACAGAGTCTCCACCAGCTTGAACAGCCCCCGGTGACATGCAGGGTCCATTAATTCATGTCTCCAAACCCGTACACGTCCATCCGCTCGATACAATTGGAAATGAGACTCATCAGACGAGGCAACATGTTGCCAATCATCAACAGTCCAATGTCGGTGTTGACGGGCCCAGGCGAGGCGAAAAGCTTTGTGTCGTGCACTCAGCAAGGGTACACCAGTGGGCCTTCGGCTCCGAAAGCCCATATCGATAATGTTTCGTTGAATGGTTCGCACGGTGACACTTTTTGATGATCCAGCATTGAAATACGCAGCAATTTGCGGAAGGGTTGCACTTCTGTCACATACAACGATTCTCTTCAGTCGTCGTTGGTCCCGTTCTTGCAAGATCTTTTCCGGCAGTAGCGATATCGGGAGATTTGATATTTTACCGGATTCCCGATATTCACGGTGCACTAGTGAAATGGTCGTACGGGAAAATCCCCACCTCATCGCTACCTCGGAGATGCTGTGTCCCATCTCTAGTGCTCTCACTTAAATCGTGATAACCTGCCATTGTAGCAGCAGTAACCGATCTAACGCCTGTGCCAGACACCTGTTACATTACATAGGCGTTGCCGACCGCAGCGCCGTACTAAGTATTTACACATCTCTGTGTTTGCATACGAATGCTTATACCAGTTTCTTTGGCTCTTCAATGTATGACGTGGAGGATTGGAATGGAACTTAATTCTGAATGCTCGTTGAACTGTAACTACAAATTCACACCCTGCAAACTGTAAAACAGAAAAACCTCTCCGTTCAGCAGGCACCATCTTTACTCCTAGCGTCATCTAGCAGAAGATAGAGAAAACACTGCATATGCATGCGTACAACGAAACTGTTTGATTTGCCCTTTCATTTGATATATCATTTACGATTTTAAATCAAATAATAAAAATTCTGCAAAGCCTCAAAACCGCAATTCATTATGAAACGCCCTATACATATCTACTAGACTTTTCCTATCTTCCGACAATTTCTTGATTCAGTGATCATCCATTATTCTTTCGTTCCGAATTGACTCTTGAATATGACATAACTGATACAATGTTTTCACAGTTTCCCAAATGTCCAATTCTCCAGGAAAATAGCTACATTTGTTAATCTGATTACTGCACGCAATAATACCGGGTTATTTTCCGCCATCAAGGCGTGAAACAGTAATCACTCTCCCTTATTTTTTTTATAAGCTGCTTTCGGCAACTAGTAAATAGCAATGAAGTTTTCATTTACATCTGATTTTTACACCTATTTGAACGATGTTGTCAAGTTTTTAGAAATTAGTGTTAAATATTCTCAGCAACTGATACGATGAGAGTGCCGTTGAAACAATGGGTTAATAACCACTGAAAGACAAGAGGGATGAAGAGAGTGATGGATGGATGGATATTGGTGGAAGTATCAGGTGTTGTATGTGGAAGCGAAGCACGACGACATGCTGGAACTTAATCAAAACAACCAATTTCCTGTGTCGACCCAATGACCCCTGCCAGTGCTAAATCGGACGGGGGCAGTATTTTCAGCTGCGTGGACCATGCAGGTTACCTATCAGACGCCATGCTGGCTCCAACACAGGAAGTGGACAGCGGTGGAATCTGAACAGCAGCTAAAACCGCGCCACGATTGTGCGTGATCAATAGAGGACGGTGCAATACAGTAAGTGCCAAGCTCGGTGCTACGACTAACACATCTTCATAAAGAAAACGTCCTTGCGAACACAACGTGTATAAGAATAGAACGAACGTACTGCACTTATTGGATCTGTTTTCCAACAGATGTGAGTGCGTGGTTAAAGACTCTGGGGGAATCTCATGGCGCTATGTTGGCAGCAACTGACATACTTCTAGAAATGCAATGAAAAATGTGAAGATTCATCCTGAGGAGAGTCGAAATCGACATTTGTCAAATCTTTGGAGTACAATCGTGACTGATTTTGGAGAATAACATCATGTAATCTACAGTTCTGACCTGAAATCTGGGGTAATACCTAGCAAAGCTTTCACGAAACAGAAAATTCTTCTATCTTTTTCATATTCAACTATCAAGCGTTATTTTCGATGACGGTGTCTGAAGCTAATTATTATTTGTTTACTTTTAACTATGTTTTTTTTTGGTTGTTTCGACTGGAACATCTTACGTCTCCTTTTAAAACCCGCACACCGCCCAAAAACACACTCCTCGTTTTTTCCTCTTTATTATCTGAAAGCAAATGTTTATACTAACATGCCTTGATTTTTTAATCTTTTACTTCCAAACAATCGTCGATTACGTTTTCATCAATACCCTATCCAGCACTCTCTTCCGCTCTCCGGTCTTCCTAAGGGTTCCTGTCCATTGGTTCCGCGGTTCTTTTATCACACCAGTTGGTGAATTTTTTTTTTCTGTAATTTCTACAAATGTTTTCTAGCTGTCCAACTCGTGTATTTAATAGTAATATTGTGGGTTCAATACTTCCATGTCATTCTCAAGCAGTTGTGTGTTCAACGTTTTGTATCCCAATTCCTTGGCACATCCGCTCATCACCCAATCAGTAAATCAAAGACTTTCAAACCTTCCCTTACTACTTGCCCAATCTTTCACTTGGAAGTGAATTTATGTACCAATGTGTTCACTCCTCACGCTTTGAACCAACAACTCTTCCCCTTATACAGAACCTTAATTTTACTGTGTCCCTAATGAGCTGAAGTTTACGTACTTATCTTCATTCAAGTTCACCAGAAACCCTGAATTGTTTTATAATTTTGGCAGCTTCATAAAGGCTGTTGCCGTATTTTTACGCTATCCTGGGCTCAATTTTGACTTCATAATTATCCCCTTCCTTTGAATCTAAATCGACCAGTTACTCCTTGCCTTCAAAGACGCCCATAAAATGTTCATTCTCAATTAAATAAGTACATTAGTTTACATTTATAGTTAAATAACCGCTACAATGACCATAGCTAAGATTATTTCCCAGTTAACTCGATGTGATATCGACAGGATTTCTGGTGAACATGGGATGGTGGTAAGTACATAAACTTCAGCTCATTAGGGACACAGTAAAATTAAGGTTCTGTATAAGGGAAAGAGTTGTTGGTTCAAAGCGTGAGGAGTAAACACATTGGTATATAAATTCACTTCCAAGTGAAAGATTGGGCAAGTAGGAAGGGAAGGTTAGAAGTCTTGGATTTGATGAGGGTGCTGAGAGGATGTTCCAAGGAATTGGGATACAAAATGTTGACCAAACAACTGTTGAGAATGACAGGGTAGTATGGGGCCCACAATATTGCAATACAGCTAGAAAAATTTGCAGAAATTAACGAAAGAAAAAAATCAGTAACTGATGTGATACAAGAACCGTAGAACCAATGGACAGGAAACCCTTGGAAGACAGGAAGGCCGAAGAGTGTGCTGGATGTGAATGAGACTTAATTGGTGATGAGGCTTGCATGGGATGTAGTACACGGATTTTTGGTGCTAAAATGGAAACATTTTATGTTATGATGAGTAAGGAAATCAGGGACTCAAATTACCAAGGGAATTTGTTGAGGAAGTTTACCTCAAACTTTGAAAGAGTTTAAATTAAAAATTCATGGACTGAAAAAGCAAGTGGGTTGTAAAATTTCCGCCTGCTCCAGTCGAAAGTCACTCAGGGCTAGGCAGCAGCAGATGCGTTGTGCAGCCAGTCATGGTCGGAATACGCTCAAGGACGACCACGGGAACGCCTCGACACGGCTGGGAACCACGAGGCAGCTACCGCACATTACACCACAAAACCAAGTTCCTCCATTAGAAATCACCTCTAGAGCATTATGGAACCAGGTGAACGAGAGTAAAGCCACGAAACCGTCGATCAGGCGAAACGTTTCTCTATGGCGGACACGACGAGTACGTACTATACCACTACAGTGGGTTGAGTTGACAGAGGCGGTCAGAGCAGAGTCTACTCATGAACATGACCTTGGGCCGCCAGCTGAGGGCACACAGGGTATACTGTGTCCGGCTACAGGTAAACAAGAGACGTCAAACCTCACGAAACATTGACCATCCTTCCTTTCTACAGACAAATGTAAGAGTACCCAGATATTTGGCATTTTTTCTTCTTCTCATTGCCAGTGCGACTAACCGGAGTTCCCAGCCGTGGACGAAGTCGGATATACTTCAGGCAGGGCGGAATTCATATATACGCACGGGACATCCCATCCAGTCTTGTCACCACTAGCGCAGGAAAATATGAAATCATTTATTCTTAGGCAGAGGCGGCCTTAGGGGGTGGCGAACAGGGCAATCGCCCAGGGCCTCGCGCAGCTACCCGAGTTGATCAAAGTTTATGTTAAAAATAATTATTTTATCTTCAGCTGTTAGTGTAACAATAAAGTAAGTTGTTTAATTGATGATGAAGTATATATTAATTACTAACTAATCAAAATTTCTCAATTAGATTTATTGACTGTCACATTCGTATAATAGCAGGAGAAACATCTGATATTGATGGACAAGAACTGTATGAAGAAAACGACGGCGGTATCACAGTGTTGACATAAATAACAGAAAAAACATTAACTGAATTACTGAAGTGTACCCCACTATCGAAGTAGTCTTGAGAATTATTGCCGCCATACGTAATACAGTTGCGTCCGCAGAAAGAAGCTTTTCATGGTTAAAAAAATATTAAAACATTTGAGGAATTCGATGACACAAGATTAATTTTTTTGCTCTTTCTATTCTTTGAATTGAAAATGAAATAGCTCATTCATTAGATTCTTGTGCTTTTATTAAATATTTTAGTCTCAGGAAAAGGCGCAAACATCATTTTTTAAAATCCCTGCACATATCTTCCCAGGCCCTTAATTGTACTTCAGTTTAATCTTAATGATTTGTCATCTTTATGTTTGTTAACTTTTAATAACTCTCCTAATATAATATTTTAAAACTCAAAGTTTATTGTTATGATGTTTGCATTTTTCGTTAATCATCAGAAATACTTACGATTAATATATTCTGTACAAAGGACAGGGCCTCGCAAAGATCTGCCGCCCGGGGCCTCGCAATGACTAAGGCCGACGCTGTTCTTACGAAACGTCTATAAACCATGCAGCTCGATTTTGGCCTCCTGCAAAAACCTCTCCCCCCCTCCCCCACGTAGCTTTTGCCTCTAACCCCCCCCTCCCCCACGTAGCATTTTACCCTTTTGATTCCAAAAGAGATTTTTTTACAGTTTTCTCTTCTCAGACCATTGTAAATTACGGCGATAATTAAATGGAGGAAAAGAATTTCACATGCTGTTGTGTGTTCTGTACCTCATTTTAACTGTGAAAAATTATATGTGGGAAAGCTACGTGGCCTAGCTCGGACCCCCCCCCCCTCCCCCACGTAGCACAGCGTAGCTTTCCAGCCAACCCCTTCCGCCCCTAGACCGAGCCACGTAGTTAATACACGCTCCGTTATTCACAGCTGCGTCAGGAGATTATAAAGGTTTGTTCTCAGTAAGATTTTTTTTTTCTAATTAAAAGTTTTACATGGCTAGATTGCAGTTCAGCGACATTCAACACTGTTGTAATGCAACCTACTGTATCTCACCTGCAACTCATTATCAACAATGCAACAACGAATTTCCTAGAAACAGCTTAATTCAGACAAAAGTTCTGGTGGATGTTCAACCTCGACTTCGCTGTACAGGGAGCTAGGAGGAATGGTAAGTACTGAAGGAGATGGTAGTGTGAACAATATTGTGTAAAAAAACTTCATTATCAACACGTGTCCGATTTCCATTTGTTTTGGAGATACAGGTGCTGGAATATTATACATAAAATAAACCTCAGAAAATGATCAAGAGCACACAAATAACTTATTCAAGCATTTTATTCATACAAAAACGCAAGAGATGAATTACTCTATCGCATTGTAAACACTGCTACCCTCGTAAAGGGAAACAAAACGTAACCAGAAGAGGTACACGTACTGTTCCGAGGACAGCTGCAAAGTGTATTGAAGTCGATGGTGATATTTTCGAAACTTTAATTTAAACTTTTGTAAAAAATGCGTGTGGTTTTGCTTGAATAAAGTAGGCCTTTTGTGTACTTTATTTTATGCATAACTTTCCAGCACCTCTATCTCCAAAACGAATCTGGCACATGTTTGTATGAACTTTTTCACTAAATATTGTTGACACTACCACCTCCTTCATTATTTACCATTGCTCCTGAATCACCCTGTATATCGTCCTGGAAACAATACACTTGGTGAAGCGAGCAAACTAAAATCTCAGTAACAAGCTGCCAGAGTCAACAGTTAAAAAACAGCATTGTATAGCTTAGTCAGGAATAATACACCAAGCGTGTCAGGTGAACAGTAAAGTTCTGACCTTCCATTCGGGAGGTCGCACGTTCGGAACCCCGTCCGACCATCCAGATTTGGGTTTTCCAAAATCACTTTAGCCGAATGCCTGGACGATTCCTCTAAAAGTCGGAGTCAGATTCCTTTCCGTTCCCTGAGTCCTTCCCGCCTCTAATGATTCTAACCTCTATTAACTGTAAATAAACGCCAAAAATAAAGGGGGATAATTAGAAAGAAAAAGAGTCACATTGTGAAGTGACAACGTCAGAGGAGACTGCGAAGGAATTTTACCCCCCTTCGTACCCCTGTCAGCTTCTGGACCTGTTCAGGATAGCGAGGACACGGATACGCCATGGCCTCATCCAGGTATGAATTCGAAAAGAAAAAGAAAAAAAATGGATCTGTTCACTTTACATGGGAATTATTTTGCACTGTTACAGCCTTACGGCAGTTCGGATTCTTCTTAATGTGGTGACAAAATGGAGAGAGCTGTTACGGTCGAAGCACCTTTGACCAACACCGCCACCGCACCGGCACTCGGCCGAGTGACGGCTCGCCCTCTTTGCGTCCACACTTGTCCGAAGCTCGTCCTTGCGACGGACGGGTTCCGACTCAATCTTCAGGCTCCTTTGACGTTTTCACGGGATTGCTTCACGGAATCAATGTTTAAAATTTACGTAAAAGTGAATTCGGAGTCACAACTAGGGTTGCCACCTGTAATCTATTATAGAATATTGTAAATTATTTTTCCTAGGCGTTCTTTACTCTACGAAAGTAATAAAGTACGTTAAAACACTTTTTTTTCCGAGTCACCTTATCACCTCACTTTTACGTACGAAAGTAATACGCCAACGCAGTCTTAACAATCCATAATTTGGCACGATTCTCGCGTTTCTAAACAGTCAGAATGACGACCGTTTTTATCTATCTATCTATCTATCTATCTATCTATATATATATATATATATATTATATATATATTATATAAAGATGAATGTATGTATGTATGTTTGTTGGTTTGTTTGTTCTTCATATAAATCCACAGTTTTCATCCGATTTCGATGGAAGTTTGCACACTTATCCTTTGAAACAAGAAGTACATTCGGTTGAAAAATTTTCTGTATAACATGTTGTCTTATAATTTCGAAAAATTACTGAACGGTGATAGACAGTCGCGTAGGATGTGTAGGTCTCTGTACTGTCTTTCCATATAGCGGTCTGGTAGCTCAGTGCTCAAAGCGCTTGCTTACTGCTGTTTGGATCGTGGTCTCCGGTTCAAATCTACGTGCAGGCAAAGATTTTTAAAAATTGTTTTTGATCGTAACAGTCACGCCTGGACTGTTGGTTATTCGGATTGAATGTTAAACTGTAGATATCACAAGTTTAGGGGTTCAATGCGAGGCAAATCGTAGGTAGTCTTGCAATGCTGTAGGTGTACACTTTTTTTACGTTATAATGATCCCTCAGGGGTTGTTCGCAGTCAGTGTGTGTGTGTGTGTGTGTGTGTGTGTGTGTGTGTGTGTGTGTGTGTGTCTGCAGTAATAATACTATAAATGCGGAAGTAAGTCTCTGTCTTTTTGTTACGTTTTGACGACTAAATAGCTATATCGATATTGATGGAATCTGACAAGAAAATCTGTAAGAAGGGCACAGGACATTTTTTCCGGTATGATTAACAGTTGTAGTCACGAAATGTTGAGAACTTATCGAATGGTGACAGAAACATGTTTAGAAATTGAATCTCTTCAAGAGACAGGTTCGACGGTAGAGTGATATATTGACAGCTTTCCTGTCATATTATGCCGACTCGGTGTTGTTTGGGACGTTACCAACAACTTTCTGCATTCAATTCTGGCAAAGAAATTCTTAAACCACGCGTACAAAGTCGCAGGTATCAGCTAGTATATATATATATATTATTATTTTTCTGCCTGGTAAGGACAACACAAGACGGAGACGATACCTAGTTAAAACCACCATGCCCTAGGCCGAACTCGAACCGGCGACCCCTAAGCTGCCGGGGTAGGCTGTCGTAGACGTTTGCTACCCTCCTGTCGGCTCGTATGAGGGGGCGACAGCGGCACCCGAGTTCGATACTGTCGCCTGTTTGATGTCGCGTAAAAACAGCGGCGGCCTTTGATGTGTGCATATTAACAGCGGCAGCGGTCTGAATGCCCCGCCGTTGGGAGAATACAGCAGTGCCCGAGACCAATCAGCGTTCACATGCGGCGGCGGTAATATGCCCTCCACTGCGTCAAATAGGGCTCCCAGAGTTGCACGACGTATACAATAGCACTGCTCCTCGCCCCCCCCCCCCCCCAGTCCTGTCCTGCCGCTAATGACGTTGAGGAGTCGTATAATTTATAGGTAGATGACTATTAGTTTCAACATTACACTAATTATCGAGAAGATTTTGATGGGTTTGACAGCTTCGGATCTGACTTAAAATTTGACCTATGTATTATGCCATTACGTGACTTGACGTGCTTACGTCCCCCTCCCCCCCCCGGATCGGTTGTCTTGACTGCGGTTTTTAGACTATTTTCCGCAGCCCCAATCTCCACCTCATAAACTACACATTTCACAAACAAAAAATACACGTATCACACCCTGAACATAGCTACACGTACCACAGAGAGATTAGAATACTTCACTTCCGCCATTAGTGTTTAGTAAGACCTGGCAGTAGATATAAAATGCTTGGCGACAGCAAGGGCGTGTGGCGGTAAAACTATAGCTCCAATGAGTAAAATTCAGCGAAGACAGCCGACTTTAGTGTTGGCATATGGCGGTGAAGAAGAACAAGAATTTCCGATCTTGGCGATATCTTTTCCTTCGTGCTGCAAGTCCGCAAGTAGAAGCCTTCAGCGCGGGCGTGGGAGTAAGTAGTACATCTCGTGGACTTAGTAAAAACAAGACCACACAATCATACGACATGCATACAAGATTCGAGCAGTCTTACTATGGACAATGGCTTGCTTGCCCGCTACTGTAACATGATGAATTTGTCGCACTGCATCAACTGACTGTACACGACAAAACTAACCTCTTAAGACTGAACCTGTAGGTATATTGTTACGGTATCTGCACGCCTGCATACTGCTTGGTACTGCAAGATCGTATTGTGGAATATACACACCTGACTAGTATTGTGCGGAAGCTAACATGAAACAAAGCAGTAACGATAATCCATCTTGACAGTCATCGTCTTGGATGTACATGGATTCAAGACGAGAAACGGCATTTGTGTAATACAATCAGACAACATCTTTGTATCTTACCAGTACGTGGAGATAATGTTGAACAGTGACATAGCTGACACATACTTACATGGAGTACTTTGGAACGGTACTGTTATAAACTTATAACCTTCTGAAGGTTATGTACTATTCTATATAAATTTAGAAATCAAGATGATGCCATTATATCTGCGAAAGAACGGGAGAGACTGGATTATTCCAGAAGATTAAAAATGGTCTCCTGTCTAGAATAGTTCCACATATGTCGCGATATTTGCACCCTGAACCTAAACTAAAACTAATATTAATAACAGTTAGTTAAGCAACTCCAAGGTACAATGTGTGCGAAACGCAAATACTAAAAATAATAATAATAAAATTTCACAATGAAGAATATTCAGCTAAACCGAACCAAAAATCAAATAAAACGTAATACATTAAAATAGTTTGTGTTATGGATTATAAGTTTGATAAAAAAGAAAAGAAAAACAAACTAGGTTAAGTATTTCGTACCTAAGCTGTGTTCTCTACAACCTGTGCTAGAACTGTGACCAAAGATATTAACAGTCCTCGTGGTGATCTCATCGCTGTGCATTGCGCGATTGTAATGCCGCGCGAGAGCGGCGAAACGGTCCATCTTCCAACACTGATCTCTTTGGCGCCACCATGACTGACCGTCTTTCATTCCCTGTTCCCAAATAGACGCCATTAATTGAGCGTTACTAGTAGATCGCGTGTCGGGCTACAGAACGTACTGACTGTACCTAGAGCTCTGGATATAACGCACGTTGCGTACCTAAAATGGCACCAATCCTTAAACGAAATACCTTCTTCATCGTTAGGTGAATGCTGATACCAGCTCCGTTGAATTTTTGGGACATATGACTATCGGTTT
>CM061918.1:35242404-35306078 GCA_031002005.1 Vandiemenella viatica
TTTTAACATCGAGGTCTTTAGAGACGGGAAAGGATGGGGGGCAAGGAATGGCCTTTTGAAGGTAGCATCCCCCCGGCATTCACCTGGAGTGATTTTGGAAACCCAAATCTGGATGCCCGGAACCGCCGTCCTCTCGAATGCAAGGCTAGAACGCTAAATAATTTCATGAAAACAGGTACACATAGAATTTATATCTGGAGTTTATGACGTTTTTTTTCCCGTTAAAAGGAAACATTTATGCTTTTCGACTTATTTTTTTAGGCGTGGAAATTACGTAACTTTACGGCTTTTTCCACAAAACACTTAAACACCGCGGCCGGACTCGAACCGGCGACCGCACTCTAGCCCCAACACTGCCGAGGTCGTTAGTTGAATTACAAGGCCAGAACGCTAAAACAGGTACTTTTTTTTAACGTCTCTCTAACAACGTGGTCTTTAGAGACGGGAAAGGAATGGGAATGAATTCGGTCATGGCCTTTTGAAGGTAGCATCCCCGGCATTCACTTGGAGACACACAATTTCATTACCCCTAATTTTGAAATTTGTCCTGGTGGAGGAACATCAAAGAGGCACCGGCTGCGGGATGTAATCAGCCATATGCTATATGGAAGGCTTTAAACAGACTAAGAACTGAAGTGTCCCGATGTAAATATAATATTTAAAAAATGGGGGGTACACTAATGACAACGATCTATGTGAATGTGGTGAGCTTCAGAACCCACAACATCTTCTGATATGCAGGAATCTCCCTGAAACCTGCAATATCGACGACCTTTACAGGGCAAACGAGAAGGCCATCAAGATTGCGGAATTCTGGTCACATTCTATATAATTGTGTTTATAGTTAATATTAATTAATTAATGTTATTTGTTTTTTCAACTTGTTATGTCCTGGACACGAGAAATATAAATAAAAATATAAATACCCCTAATTTAATACATCCTTTAAAATACACGGACTGTAGGTGACACTCGTGAGTTATATTATATTGTTCATAATGAAAAAGTGAGTTTGTTTCCCGTCTCTTCGTCGGTGAATTAATTTTTAATGTCTGCCTGCTTCGATGAACGGAATTTATGTTAACAACGTGGTCTTTAGAGACGGGGAAGGATGGGAAGGAATTCGGCCATGGCCTTTTGAAGGTAGCATCCCCGGCATTCACTTGGAGTGATTTTGGGAAACCATGGATGCCTGGAACCTCCGTCCTCCCGAATGCGAGGCAAGAACGCTAAATAATTTCATGAAAACAGGTACACATAGAATTTATATCTGTAGTTTATGACGCTTTTTTTCCCGTTAAAAGGAAACATTTATGCTTTTTTTATTCAAGGCATGTATCCTCTCTAGGTATGGAAACTAAATTTTGATTTGGAAATTGACGAGTTGGAACGGCTTTTTCAATAAAAACACCGCGGCCGGACTCGAACCGGCGACCTAGCCCCAACACTGCCGAGGGTCGTTTTAATGTGGACTTTTTTTGTTTTTAGTAAAATTGCAATGATTTACCCTTAAGTACCGAAGAAAATATTTTACTGTGTGTCGATAGTAGCCAAGATGTTCAGTGCTTGCTTAACAGGACGCTAGGAATACATATTTCGTCACGCTTAGTAAACAGAGATAACAGTCGTTGAAACAGTGTACACATTTCGCAAAGCGCGCCGGAAATAATGCCACCGAACGCCATCTAGCCGCCACCAAATGAACTAGAAATTAAGCCTATGGATATCACGTCGGGGTCACCAGTTATGGAGTAACTACACTCTACACAGTAATAAACGAAAGCTGAGGTGTACTTAAGCACAGCTATTTATTATGCAAGAGGTTGCATACACAATAACAGAACATGCGGTAGCGCGACACAGATAAAAAGAACAAGTTCATACGCGGCACGTGGCTAGCAGCCGACTGGCTCCAAGTAGTACGGTTGTCTCCCACCTGGTCTAGTTGGCGCTCCCGTCGGCTCGATCAGGGCGCCGGTTGTTGGCAAAGAGATGAACCATGGCGTGGTCGATTGCAACGCCGACTGGTGGCGAAGATTTGTACTTTAGGCTGGGCAAGGCTCCGCCACAAGCCCTTGGGAGATGGTGCCATCTGTGCGGCCGATCTGTGAACTAACGGTGCAGCGCCATCTATCCGCAGATCGGGGAACTAACGTGTGACGTCACGCGACCGTGCTGCCACCTGGCGGTGCGCCAGGTCCATCCTTGTCCTCCTACTAGTAATACTGCGTGGAAGTTTACAGTCGCGGCGAAACTAACCGGCAATAGCGCTGTAGTCGCTCGGACTAAAAAATAATTGCATATTTTGTTTAAGATAACAGATTCGAATGCCGAGATGGTTCTGTCAAAAGGCCACGGCCGAGTTCCTCCCCACTCCTTGTCCCCAGTCCTTTCCTGCCTTTAATGACCTCGACTTCGAGCAGTTGTAAAGTCTTAAGAGAAAATGTGGGTGTCTCGTGGACTAAGGGAGTAAGTCTTGTCATAAATAAACAGTACTTTGCGTTGAGTACAAGATGGCTGCCACAGTCCGGCGTTCTGTGTCGGGACCTATCCCCTTTACTATGTGGTTAAAAAAAATTCTTATTCCTTGCCAAAATTATTAAGTTTCTCTGGTAGATCAGGATAATTATCAAAAAAATTATCACCGTTGCTTCCATTGCCTAATAAAACAGTGAATGTGTAAATCGCAATACGGATCGTACGTGAAGACTTTTTTCTTCTATCACCAGTCTTCCGACCGATTTGATACAGTCCCACACTTCTTCCTATCCCGAGCTAATCTGTTCATCTCAACAATCGCATTTGTGTCCTTCGTATTTCCAATGTTTATCCTCTTCTTCATTTGCTATCTTCCACTGTTTTCACCACTAACAAACCAGTGAATCTCGCATGTATTGAAGTGTGACCAACCGTGATGAGAGGAGAAAATGACGACACACAAAATTCTACCTTTCAGTGACTTTTCACACCCTAATGCCACCGTCCTGTCAATCGCCACCGAAAATTTAAATATACCTAAACGACGTAATATTGCGCCAAAATGTTTGCTCAATAATTCATGAGACATAACACCACTTTTCCCAAATCGTATGGAAAATGAAAGATTACACAGCTTAAATGGTGAAACAAATTAATTTCCACTAGGTTAGACTCACTTTGGTGTTGAATCTGTCTCTTCTTTGCGCAAACTACTTTCGTTACTCATACCCACATTTCCTACTTCGACTATCTATACTTACTAAGTCCTCCTGTAAGGGGCCATCCACAAATTACGTCACACCTTGAGGGGGGGGGGGGACGTGTCAAAAACTTTGTGACATCACATGCATAATTTGTATCACTTTTTGGCTCGTATTGCCCCAGTGTCGAGGCATACTTATTTAAAACGATCATGTGGCATCTGTGGACTATATTTTTCATCATACAAAGCTACTAACCAACATAATCAATTACGTAAGAGGCAACTAGAGGTTCTCCCCATCATGAAGATTCGTTCACAAAGCATTGTCGCTAGACGAAACAGGGAAGTTCTTTGCTTATTAAACGATGACGATGCTTTATGGTTGGATGAAGATGATGTTGACTCATCGAATGTTCCCAACACTATCGAAATCAAGAATGAAGTGACTATTATGCCAATAATAAACAGTATCAAGGATTGGGTTCAAAATCCATGGACACATGATGACTCAATTTTGTATAATTAATTCGATTTTTATGTTTTTTTAAATATTTTCTTAAATGTTTGATTTATTGTTGATATTATTTTTTAACTAGAAATACATAAATCATTTTGGAAGTGCTGTTTTAATTTATAAATTTAAAATTGGAAAATATGTGACGTCACACCAGGGGAGGGGGGGGTCCCACAAATGTGACAACCTATGACATGGGAGGGGGGAGGGGTCCAAAAATCCTGAAATTCGTGTGACGTAATTTGTGGATGGCCCCTAACAGCGGATATCAAATTCTTCAGCTTTTCTGTAGCATCCCCGTAAACCAAGCGCAATGAAACTAAGAAGAGTTGTTTGATTCAGGTTTTCGCTCATAGGTGGCGTTAATCCACTCAGATCCGCTCGCCTCGAAAGAATTACAACGCTGCCAACGTTTCGGTCGAGCGGAAATAATAGAGGCGGAGCGGCGCCTGGCTTGATGGATGGTCCCGCGCCGCGACGTGAATAATACCGCCCGCGATTTATTCACCGCCGATATGTTGGCATCACTGACAGCTGTCCCTCCCCCTCCTCTGACGCAGTTCGTCGTCTTCTCAATCTCGCACACACACACACACACCCACACACACACATATTCTCTCTCTCTCTCTCTCTCTCTCTTCATATATCCCACCCCCCGTGAAGGCGTCGGATGAAGCTGTTATTTTTTATCCACTTTCCGCCGTCTTTCTGATAAAAGGAAGTGGAGGGGAATAAATAAATGTATGCTTATCGAGTGGCGGTTGCGAACTTTGCGGGCTCTGCATTTCTCTCCGTCACTTCCGCCGAGATACGGTCTGGGACCAGTTCATCCCCAGAATCCGATTTGTGAATGAAGTGCATTATTCCACATCTGCAAAGGAAACTTTGGCAGTGCACATAAAACGTTCTTTGCCCCACTACCAGCTAACAATTCACACTTTGCGTTTACGATTATGGAAAGAGTATGTTTACAGAAACCAACGTATTGTGGCATCTTGCAATTTAGGCGATAAGATTTAGTAGGGATACTATTATTTAAGCAGTCAAGTTTTATCTGGTCCCAGAAGCAAAAAGTTCTCAAGAGCAGAATAGCCTTCTTCAAAAAGATATATCTTTTAATTTCTAATATTCATCGGGGAGACAAAGAAGTTTCTAAAGCTACATGTATCGAGCAAATGAGCGAATGATGTTTGGTAATTAGGAAAACGTAGAAGAAGAAAAAAATGTAAGCATTTGACAAGTGGTTTTATTGAACTTGCTCTTCACGGAGAACTATAATTAAAAATCCACTGAAGTATGTGACTTTTTTCACTTTATTTCATACCTTTTACAAATTAGGGGACGTCCATTAATTACGTGAGGAGTTTTTCCTGAATTCCCGACCCACCCCCATCCCTCCTTTCTGATGAGACTTCGTGAGGTTTGGTCGGATGACCCCCTATAAAATGACGTTAGATTTTGACGGAGACCCCCCTCCCCCCTACGAATGGACCTCGCAACTTTTTGAGACTTTTTTTTTTGCTCTACCATTCTATAAGAATTTCAAAACCTCACGTGAGATTTAAGTTGAGCCCCCGTCCCCCTTTGTGAGTTTTCGTGAGATTTCGCCGGACCCCCCCCCCCTTATTTCACCTCACGTAATTAATGGACATCCCCTTTAAACTTTTGAATCCTTTTTTTTTTTTAATTTACTCAAGGATGTTTGAGTCATCTAAAACAATGTTAATTTTTTTTCTTCAAACGTTAAAAAATCATATTTTTTTTACTACATGTTTAAAATACACAATGCTCTCTTTAGCAGATAGAACTACGATAAAACAATCATTTTAAAAGAACTATAAAATAATTATACCATTTAAGATTTTTATAAGTTTTTTTAACGTTTTTAACGTCAAATATGTTTTGACTAAATTAAAAAAAAAACAGGGTTCAAAAAATCTTAATTTGTAGAAATGGCTTGGAATAAACTGGACAAGGTCACTTGTTCCGAAAAACAATTATAAAAATCAATATCTCGATAGTATAGAGACTTTTTACCAAAATCAAATTTTGTTACATAGTAGGAAATGATGTAACCTATGTGACGTTGCAAGGACTGTCCTTTCACTCATGGATGGCATGGATAAACTGAAAAAAGTCACATCTTTCGAAAAAATATTAAAAAAATCAACATCTCGAAAATGGTGAAATTTTTACTAAAATAAAATTTTGGAAGTAATCAATGAAGATCCCACAGTAAAAAATATTATTTTAAGGTTGGGAGGATACTTATTAATTTTTTATATATTAACCTTTTTTTATCGATTTACAAGGAATTACCTTGATTGGATTTGTTTGCATTTACAAACATCAAAATATTAATGTTTCACAGTTTATCATTTATTAAAAAGGACAACATGACAGTTTTTAGACAGTAAAAAAACACTCTACATTCTTGATTACAAAAAACATTTAGGACATTTGAGTTTTTTAATTAAAAAAAAAATGCGCCATCTCTGCTATCAGAGCACTGTGGAATCTCTGCTTGCACAGGGTTAACTGTCAGGGCATGTTCGGTTCCACTGAAATGAGACAACGCATCTGTTAGTTTCTATAGGATATTTACCCTGGTTTGGTTGCTGGTCGCTTAGCGGCGCGGGTTCCTTCATTCGCTTTTCAGTTATGTAAAATGGTAAGTTTAGCATCAAACACGGACACACTTTTCATCAATCACTGCACTGAATGTCGCGGTTGGAGAGTCTCTCCCCCCGCCTCTCAACGTGCCAGGCCAGACCTCGGCTGAGCCCCGCGCAGTACAGGTACTGCACTCGTACTTGCCTAGCCTGTACGCCGCGTCAGGCCACAGTACCAGTCCCACTCGACTCTCCACTTCTCTCCAGAAGAAGAAGGGGGGGGGGGGAAATCCTTAAATTCTGTTTCGCACAGTCACACAAAACTTTCCGTCGCTTGATTTCTTTCACAAGTGTTAGTTGGCTGAAATATGCCAACCCACGTTCGCATTCAATACAGTGGTGCCAATTCTACGTATTTATCCGTAGATCTACGGATTTTTGTAAAAAGGTTAGGATTTTTCGGATTTTGTTGAAATATCTACGGATTTTTGCTACTTTTTCTTTTTGTTGAATTTTCCTTGTATTGGTGTTAATGCGTTACAGAATTGTCAATAATTGTGAATCGTTTCCTTGCAACCACTCGTGTGAACCAACGATTGAAATGAAATAATGCTAATATTTTGTTTGATTATAAATCTTTAAAGACCGTAATACAGAACTATAGGCCCACTCTTTATGCACTGTGACACGCTCGTTGGATCGGCTTACAAAGCAGTGGCTTCCGAAAAGGGTTAACCAATATCCGATAATCAAAGGGGTCGCAGTTTTTAACATTTCCTGTTAACAAGATTTAATAATGTCAAGAAAGAAAATGTATGGACCCTTAAAAAAAAAAAAAAGTAGACACAGCATCAGCAGTGATGAAAGTAATGATGTATAGAACATGTTCAGAGATATTTCTTACTTTCAATGTACAGTATTATTTTTTTATTTCGAATTTTAAAGACCTGAAACAAAAATTATTATTAATTTTGACTCTCTCTTCTTTGATTATTGTTTCAGTCTTTCAGTTAGCGAGTCTCCGGATTTTTGTGCCCAATCTACGGAAATTTTAGCGGCAATCTACGGATATTCAAAGCCAAGTGGCTGGCAGTACTGATTTCAATAGCTGCGTCCCCGCCCCCCCCTGCTGCATTAACACTTTGCTGACCAGAGGACAATGACACAGCTCTGGCTCTTAGTCCATGGGTCTACCTGCTGGTGTCGTGACAATCGCGCACAGTGACAATCGCGCACAGCGACAATCGCGCACAGTTTAAAGGTCGGGCCACACTCTCCCCTCTCCCGTGTACTTTATTATTTACGGAACGACATTGACAAATCATCATCACACTAAAGCCTTGCCAGAGGTGAACGTCAATTTTAAGGCCTGTAATAATTACATACAACGGAGCCCGGGACTTGGAGCGAGGACCTTCAGTACCCAAATCGTGCACCGTAACACTGTCAGTCACCAGACCGAATATACAGGAAATGGAAAATAAACATTCAAATACAATAAAACAAACGTACTCTTTTCCTCTACAATTTATTTTTGCTATCGTAAAACACAAATGTAATCTTAGATTTGTCTGGTTACGGGGTGCATTTCAAGAAAATCTGATGAACCTGGAAGTGAGGTCGAAGAGAAGAAAGACACTTTTGTAAGTCAATCAGTAACATCAAAATAAAATTTGGTCGTAAAGGACTAGAAATTTCCGCAATCTACCTTGTGATATACATCCTCTGATGGTACAAGTTTCTCTTGACAGTTACAAATTCGTAGCTTTTATTATGGAGATCTCCTAGTTCCACAGAGCAAATTTATGGAATTGAACTATCTTCCGCTCGAGCTCTCTTCTTTGCCTCATGAAGTTTCTGATGTACTTCATCGCGTGCGTCGTCATGGGGTCCACATAATATGCTCTGTAACATTCAGTATGGCAGCATCCTTACTCTTCAAAATTCTACGACATTGTTTTGATCTTTCTTTGAGACAGCACCAGGTTATCGTTCCATCTTCTTTGTTTCTAAACTCTCGATAGCTGTACCCGTCATAATGCGCACACGGCTTTCCATGTGTAGTTGAAGTAACTTCCATGATTAAAACTGTGATACTCAAGGCAGCAGTGAATGCGAACAGTGGTGTGCGGTCCGGTTAGGAGAGGATGGGGGTTGGAAGTCCCAGAATCCAGCATGCTGTTGTAGCGGTGACTAATTGGTAGCTAAAAGCAGGTAGCAAGAGACGACCCGCTGTGCGCGATTGTCACTGTGCGCGATTGTCGCTGTGCGCGATTGTCACATATTCTACCTGCTGCCCAAGTCTTGTCACTGCTTTGCAGCTACGAACAAAATACTGCTTTTCCTTGGGAACAGACCGTTAATGAAATGATTCAGTTTTAATCATTGCAGTCGTATAGTAGCCTATTGCAGGATTATCCTGACATCCTGCATAGTAAGACTTGCATACTGGGGAAGACAGCGCACGTGGGTCGGAATTAGCATCGCCTTGTCCTCGAACGTAATGCGTTACTCCGCTGAGAATGTAAGGCTGGTCGCTGGTGTTGTTAGAGCTGCTGAGAGCGTGTTTCTACAGTTGGGCTCAAACTTAGCGACTTCTTGCGTCGTGTGACGTGAAAAATGGCGTCCCGACGAGCTGGGAGTGGAGGGGGGAAGGCGTGACGCCAGGGGCTTACGGGAGAGTTACGACGGGGTCCCCCGGGCGAGCACAAACCACCGACCGATATATCACAGTCCGAAATACCGACTTTTTTTGTAAATAAAATGTAATTTTGTTCCGCACTGAATTACACATATATCAATCGGAATTATTGTGTGTCCAACGTTACAAGTTTTAGAAAGGACGCAAATGTGCAGCATTGGAGGCCTAATCATTAGTTACCAACACGGATGGATTTGGACATATACAGCGTAGGAGTAACAACAGACTCCCTCGTCAGTTCTTAGGCCTCGTATCCACCTGAGCGCCCTCAAGGAAAAAGGAAATTTTGGTCTAACGAGCCTGGTGCCAGTGCTCAGTAAACGCTCGGCTATTGACGTATCGTCTCGTATACATGCGGCAGCGGCGGCCTTTGTTATTATACATACGATATCGAAGAAAAAAAGCAAAGTACCAAGGTGATGGATTAGAGAAAGCTATCGTCAGAGAAGAAATTATCTTAATAATTTAATTCGCGTATTTACTTTTGAACGAGATAATGAGCCTTTGCAAAACTTTATGAGAATGTCATGGATCGATTTCGAACATTTCCTGCGTTTAGTTGAACCTCTTATTAAAAAGCACTTGATTTTACTTACTTACTGTTTCGCGTCCCTCCTTATGTCTGATGGTGAAAGAATCGGCCGTCAGTGGTTTAAATTCCACCGAAGTTGCCCAGGATACGCTTTTAAAAAAAGCACTGTAAGCCTATGCATTGGGCGATCCCACCAGGAAAGAAGTTAATGATAACTTTGAGATTCCTGCCTTCCTTAGATTACAGCATATGTTCAAAGTACCTAAGCAAAGCGTCAGCCGTTTTGCACCGATGGTCTGTGATGATATTGTTCAGTCGCTTCAAAACTATATTTAGGTTGGTACCTATTCATTATTTTTATGGACTTTTACTACCAGTACATATTCAAAGATTGTTTTACATTTTTTCTTTACGCCATGCATCCTCTCATTTTCTTCTTATAAATACTGTCCCCATTAGCTATCCCATAATACCTTCTTTGATGCATACCAATTAATTATTGTCAAGCAAGTGTTGTTGTGCCGTATGCTCGCGCTCATTATAAAAGCTGCCAACTACCTTCCACACTGAGCGCCGAACGCACCCTAGCTCATCTTTGAGTATTTCAAAACACCGACACTCGACGCGTTCGTTGCGAGCGTGCTCAGGCGTCCACACTTGATCCGCTCCTTCACTTAGCTTTTCATTCACCTGAGCTTGCCCAAGTGGATACGAGGCCTTATATGATGACCTCTGCACTACCAGAAGCCGTCATGGTGTTAAAAAGGAGAGCTAAAAAGACTATGAACAGCAAACACAGAACTGTACACCTGGATCTACCTTGCAGAAGACCGTACTCTATGGCGCAAAACCACCTCCGTCGCTGTCGTTTGAAGAGGAGCAACAAATGACAGTAGAAGATCCTAAAAATAATAAAAACTTGATAAATCCAACCACACCCACCAGCTACAATTTGGTGCAACGAGTGCAGACGATTATTTTACACCAGGATCGGCCTGATCAGCCGGCAACGACGCCCACATTAATAAGTGTCCGCAAGGTAAGTGAGAAATAGAAACTCGGTTAAAAGTATTGGCCGACGACAGTATCAGCAGCAACAGACGTCTTTTGAATTTTTATATTAATAGTTTTATGAGCTATAAAACTTTACACTTTATTATGGTATTTAAGGTTCAATTTGAAAAATCGTTTTCCGTTGATAGCTACAAACTGGACGGAGTGTTTAGTGTATTTCATCTGTAGTAACAGCGGTGACACGAATGTTTCGCTTATCCAACAACTAGATGTTACCCGCGACTTCATACGCGTGGATTGCTGGAATTGGATACAGAAAGCTGTGAATTACTAAAAGGTGTCCCACAAGCTGACTGCGAGAGAAACAAAGCCTGAGTGACCGATATAACATTTCAGAGCCTCACATACGCTATCCGTCTGTCTGTCGCTGCTCGGGTAGTTTTCAAAATTTCTTGACAAAATATGTTATTTATCCCAGAAATAGTATCCTATGTCCTTCCTAATGAAAAGTAGTAGGGGAGACTGGGTACGGTTGTGCCAGGTTACGGTTGACAGTCGTCATTTTAGCCAAACTATAAGGAATACCGGGATGGGGAGGGGGTAGAGAGGAGCGGCGTGCCTGATTGAACGTGTTTCACGGTATCGCGTCAGAAATCGCGTGACATTAACAATCGTAGAGGCCTACATTACTTTTTAACAGTCAAAAGTAAGTATTTTTATTAGATTTCTTTTAATAATTGTTGTTGTATGTGTACAGATAGAGTAATGAGTGTTTTTCCTCGTTATAAGTTATACATTAGTAGTTAAATAGCAGTGATTACTTTGCACGTAGGTTATTTTGTATTGTCAAGGCGATTGTTGTTTTGCGAAGAAGTGCGTTGGGTACGGTTGTCACATATTTTCTGGGGACGGTTGTGACAGTAAATTTTTTGTTTTTGATGCCCAAAAAACGCTTGAGGTAGACCGACAGCTGTACGAGGCATATTAGTCACGGTTACTTTTGCAGAAAATGCCTGGGGAAATACTATCCCTCCTTTATTTCCACGGGTTAGTTTTCAAGATCATTTTGCTAGAGATCAATTGGGACAGCAAATTCTTCAGGCTGGATGCAAGGTGCATTGTTCCTAGTATTTCTCGAACATTTTAAGAAATTTCCTAATGCTACTCCAACGCATAGAGTCTTGCTAGTGCTCGATAACCATTCCTCGCTTATTCACATAAATACATTGGATTTTTAAAAGAAAATGCAATCACTTTGCTTTCTTTTCCTCCACACTGCTCGTACAACCTGCAGCCCTTGTATCGACCTGTCTTCGAACTCTTAAAAAATCTGAAAAAAACTACTTGTGATACGAATAGATGCGGAGTCACAGTGACAATCTACGATATACCGGGTAATATAAAAATGATCTATATCAAGAATTTTATAATAACTATTGATGCTACAATGCCTTATTAGTTATAAGCGATTAAGATGTTCCCAGATTAATTCCTATTGGCATGTAAAAATTAAATTTTTCCAGAAGAAGATTATATTACATTATGTTTGATATCATTTGAAATAAAAGTGATTTTAGACAGTTTTGATGTATTTTTTACCCTGTCACTACCGACCACAAGCACCGTCACAACTGCCCCTGGGGTGTGGTTTTTTCTTTTTTTTTCTAATTTGTTGCTGTGACTTAACCATTGTACTTAGGGACATTACTTTATTGTTTATATGTAGGAAAATGTACATTTTACTATAAAAATCACTTTTCTTCCAGGTAACTGGCGTACTAAGAAAATTATGAGCAATCAAATGAAAATTGTCACAACCGTACCCAGTCTCCCCTACTTCTTTGTCAAGGATCGATTTAGTCGAATAATCGTGAGTATTTAACAGACCGAGAGACATTTATAATAATGGTGTAGATTAGTTTTTGAGTTCCGGTTACTCGACATTGTGGCTCAGTGAGCTAAGGTGGTGTACTAGCGGAGCAGGATCTAGTCCTGAGCCCAGCGTACAGATCGTCCTGAATGAATTTCGCGATGAATGTCAGATCTGGGAGTCTGCGATGTCGGGACTTGAGAAGTTTGCTTCAGCTGAGACGTTGAAGGAGAAGCACGTGATTACCTGTCCATATGACTGGACCACTGCCGTAAAGTACACAGTCAGCAGCATGCCCCGCCGCTGTGTCATTCACACAGTCAGTAGAAACAAATTGTTCGTAATGGAACTCGGATATACCTACCAAAATAAGGAATAAAATTCAGGGGCTGGTCCCTATCTAAAAACTATGTGTTGTACTGAATTGCCGAATCGTTATCCGAAATAAAGGGCGAAATTGAAGTCGATTGTAGTAAAAATACGAGTAGTGTTTTTATAGAAATGGACAGCTCTTGCCAGATGATTTTATTTTGCATAATGCTCGTCGACGTTGGGGTTATTAGAGGCGAGAAATGACTTGGACAAAGGATTGGCAAGGAATTCACACATTTGATAAACCGTGCAGTAGTAGGAACAGTAGCTGTTTTATTCTGATTTCGATATCTATGTAGCATTAAAATTAAAGAAAAACAAAACGCATTGAATAAAATCAATTCCAAATTTTCACTGACACATAAATCTAAAAAGCAAAAAATAATAATAAAATATTTTTTTAATGTACCGTGTTTTTATAATGGACTGAAAAATATAAAATAATTTCTCTAGTCCTTATGAAGGATAAAACCGAATACAGATTTCTAAATTTTTTTCTAAAGTCCTGAAAATTTATTCTGGGAAATTTTTGATAGCTATTAAAATACTTGTAAAATTGATAACGAAAAACATGGGGCGCTTGCTTTACATAACTATAAGAAGTGTAGAGAGCGGCTATCAATGAAAGAACTTACTTATCAGTTCATGTTATTTGCGGTGTTGGTTGAGCTATTAATGCATCAATTATCTGTTAAGCCCCACAGAATAAAACTCGGTGGTTGTTTCAATAGCTAGCCCCACAAATAAGGCGTATACTTTCAATATTTTTCCGGTGTAGGCTTTTACAAATGGTTCTCGATTTTATCTTCAAAACAAACTTTCATTAATAACAAGAAATATCCACCAACAATAAAAATAGTTGAAAACTTGAGCAATAGGAATCGCTCCATTCGCGGCCGCAGCTTTTACAGACATGTGACGTCACGAGTGTCGTTGCCCGCGCCAGGCAGCAAAGGAGTGTTGTGGCGCTGGTCTTTTAAATTCTTTAAATTTTAACTTTGAACTTAAGGCACTTTCGTCAAAAAATCTCTGTACTCGGTTAGTAAGGTGTGTCAGTAAACAATTTAAACCATTTTCAAGAGGTAGTCTAAATACCCAATTGGCCACCCCAGCAGGCTTCAAGCTGCGTATCGACTATGCGCGGCTGCCGCGCGCGGCAACGCAACCCAGCCAGGATTGCGCGGCAGACTATCCAGGCTCGGTCTTTACGAGAAGCCACCGTGGACGTTTCACGTGCACGAGTATCTGCCACTTTCACTGTGATGCTAGAATCCTAAGCGAAAAGTGCATCGGTGGATAAGGAAATTGTATTAATAGAATACAGTATAGTGTGAAACATATGGAAGACATGAGATATGAATCCATCGAGGATACAATTAACAAATTTTACGAGAGTGACAAAGGTCGAGTTAGCGTTCTTAAAATCATTAGTGTGAATAAAGTGAACACTCAATTTCGGGAGCCGATTTAAGCTATTGAAAGACGCTGTAACTTTAAGATTTCTAACAACTGGAGTCTCGAGTAGGCTACTAGCCTGCAATACCTTTTTCGAATGTCAAAACATTTATTTCAGAGAATAGTTCCAGATGTTTTTACCGCTTTAAACAAAGTT
This sequence comes from Vandiemenella viatica, assembly GCA_031002005.1. Taxonomy (NCBI): domain Eukaryota; kingdom Metazoa; phylum Arthropoda; class Insecta; order Orthoptera; family Morabidae; genus Vandiemenella; species Vandiemenella viatica. The sequence goes on from CM061918.1 coordinate 35,256,813, forward strand.
CTGAAATAATAAGTAAAGATAAGGAAATAATACTCATGTTATATTAAAGTTTTTATTGTTACTTAATTATCTGTTGTCATTCTTAAAGAGAACTTACTTCTTACTTACAGGGGGAGGGCACGACCTTGGGATTTTATTTTGGGATGAGACTTTGCGTCATAATTGTACCCCTTTAGGATCTTTACCTCCTGCAATCGTAAGACGCAACGTTGAATAGATTCGGAGAAAACGGCCTTTAAAAATTCAAGCCCAGCTTATATCCTAGTGAAATTCCGGTCATACTAGCAGCACAACATCCCAGTCAGTAACGAGCCTGCGTCATGCATGGGTGATCTGGGTTCGAATCTCTAATTGTTCTATTTTTTTTTATATCAACTACCCTTTAACTTAAAATACTATAAAACTATAATAATTACAATATTTTATCGTTTAAAATACGCTATTACGAATAGTTATAATAATAATATTTATTCATAAGTAAAAAACTTTCATTGTGTTTTTTTTATTATTGATTTCATTTAAATTTTTTATTACAAATGTGAGCTGGGATGATAATCATCATATAAACATTTAAAACAATAATTTTTTTTAACATCGAGTACAATTAACGAAAGCGGAATTTTTACTATAACAACGGCATTATCCATAATAAAACTTATAACACTGTTGATAAAATAACTTAAAATTTAATTATATTTAAAGAATATTGTAACTATTATAGGTTTAAAGTATTTTAAGTAAGTTATAGGGTAGTTAATATACTCATATTATGATTTAACATTTTAAATTCAAATTAAATAATCAATAATAATGAATAAAAACTTATTTAATTGTAAAAGCAGGAAAAAAAATAGATGGAATCGAGGTTCGAACCCAGAATGCCCAGGTATGACGCAGGATCGTTACTGACTGCGCTGTTGCGCTGCTAGCCTGACCGGAATTTCACTAGTATATTAGCTGGGCTTGAATTTTTAAAGGCCGTTTTCTCCGAATCTATTCAACGTTGCGTCTTACGATTGCAGGAGGTAAAGATCCTAACGGGGTACAATTATGACGCAAAGTCTCATCCCAAAATAAAATCCCAAGGTCGTGCCCTCCACTTGTTAGTAAAATGTATTGAGTAATCATGCCATTTGGCGATTCTATAAATTCGTTGATTGGAGTTTCAAGCGATGGTTGTGGTGGTAATGGAGGTGATACCATCTGTTAGCGTTCTGGCCTCGCATTCGGGAGGACGGCGGTTCGAATTCCTGTCCGGGCATCCAGATTTGGGTTTTCCATGGTTTCCCAAATCACTCCAGGCAAATTCCGGGATGATTCCTTCAAAAGGCCATGGCCGAATTCCTTCCCATTCCTTGCCCCCCATCCTTTCCCCGTCTCTAAAGACCTCGCTGTTAGAGTGACGTTAAGCAGATTTAAAAAAAAAAAAGATACCATCTGAGCCTAATTAGTCTGCATATTTGCTATTTCACAAAAAAATCTTTGGTACTGTACGAGGGTGGTCTGAAAAATTCTAAGCCTAAAAATATAAAACCAATTTGATATTTACCAAATCATTTTTATTGGTCAATATAGTCTCCCTGAACACTGATACACTTAGTCCAACGATGTTCCAAGTTCATTATACCATCCCTGAAGTGGCTTTCTGAAAGACCTGCAATCACCTCTTCATTTGAAGAAAAACGCTGACCAGCAAGAAAATTTTTGAGTTTTGGGATTAGATAGAAGTCGGAGGGAGCCAAATCTGGGGAATAAGGTGGATGCTGCAACACGTCATAGTGCAGATCTCTTAATTTTCCCATTGCCAAAAGACTCTTGTGGACAGGTGCATTGTCCTGATGAAAGATGATTTTCTTCTTCCTCAAAATGGGCCTTTTCTCACAAATTTTTTCATCCAGAATGTCTGAAAGATTGGAATAGCACTGTCCAGTTATTGTTTTACCCTTTTCAAGGTAATCAATGAACAAAACAACTTTAGCATCCCAAAAACTGATGCCATCACCTTCTCTGCCGTTGGATCCGACTTGGCCTTCTTTGGACCTGAACAACCAGCTTCTGTGCACTGCTTTGACTGCAGTTTTGATTCTGCCGTGTAGTGGTGAACCCATGTCCCATCCATAGTTATGAACCGAAGCACAAAATCAGTTTTATTTTGGTTGAAACGCTCCAAACACTGTTCAGAATGTCTCATTCGGATGCGCTTTTGATCAACAGTGAGCAAATGCGGCACCCATCTTGCACAAAGCTTCTTCATATGCAATACTTCATGAAAAATGTATCCCACACGTTCTTATGATATCCCTACGGTCTCCGCAATCTCACGCACTTTCATTCGTCGATCATCCAAAACCATATCATGCACTTTCTGGTAGATTTCTAGAGTTGTTGCACTTTTCGGACGTCCTTCGCGTTCATCATCTTCGACACTGCTACGGCCACGTTTGAACTCAGCAGCCCATTTCTTAACTGTCTAATATGAAGGAGAAGAGTCCCCATACACTTTTAAAAATCTTCCTTGGTTGTCGGATGGCGTTAAACCTTCTTTTACAAAGAATTTTATAACTGCACGATACTCGATTTTTTCCATCTCTGGTAAAACTCCGCACCGCGCCTGCATCAAACAACTGTACACACCAAAATACAACGTAGAATGAATTGCAATTTCTTGCAGGCATGTCTGGCACATGCACCAACTTGCAGGGAAAAAATCACGTGGGTAGTGCTGCCATTTATGGTCGAGGCCGAGAACTTCTCAGACAGCCCTCGTACAATTGTATTAAAAGGCAACATTCTTAGTTATACATGGTAGCAAACTCTCGCTGTGCCACGCGAGCCAACTCGAACAAAGGCCCCCTCGGCCCAACTGCGCGCGAACCAAGTAGTGGGGGGCCTTTGCCTCGCGCCTAAATACCGACAGAGAATGGCTCGCAGCACGGTGTGTTCTACTGCACCAATGTTCGAGTTGCCTCGCGAGCCAACAGCGTATCCATTATGCACGGCTGCCGCTCGAATCCATGTTCGAGGATTTGCCGCGCATATTGCATACGCAGCTTAAGTATGCCTGCTGCTGGAGGGTCTAAGCAACCTTCGGGTTGAATAGCAAGTTGAGATTATTATTATTTTCGGAAGAAATAACATGATTACAGTAAGACATTAAATTAATTATGTGGATAATTTCTTTGAAACAAAATTACGTCGTCCACGTTCTCGACAACCTTGTTAAGTATAAAAATAGATCCCAAAACAGACTGGTCGTTTCCTGGACTCGTTATGAGTGCTTTGGGCTGACCAGACCACAGTCTGTGATTGCAGAGCGAGGCAGCGGAAGAATGGTCAAGGGTCAATTGAGTAGAGGCCAGCAGGGTGCCAGCGTGACGCCAATTTTCTCCTCTTCCAGAGAGCAAACGAGAATTCTGAGTCGTTGGGCGAACATTAAGCGGAAGCGTCGCCCTCTTTTTTCCTCTCCGGTCATTTTCCACTTTTTTTTGGCAGCGCGGTCGTTCGGCTGTGGCGGATTCCCTGGAAACCGCGCGGTGATGGAGAGCTCCAATTCAGGTCCCCCCGGAATGCAGACCATCCTCCCGGGAAATATCGTCCGCAATAAGGACACGCGCCAACGATTAATGTCGCGCATTCATTACCCTCGCAGCCTCTGGTCTTCAGTCCGGGAGCCACAAAATTGTTCCCTCCCAGCCAGTGTGGCCAACATAACGGACGGGGGCTCCTCAAGTGTCCGCGCGACTGATGGTGGGACAAACTACGTCACTCTGCTTATTACACTTCTCAGTTAGTAGTACAGTATCGGAAAAATGTGTTAATTATCAGGATTGTTCCTCTGTAGCAATATTTTGACTGAGATGGCAACCCAGGAATGGCGAACTATGACACGCGTGCAGGCGATGGCAAGCGACTAAATAATTTGGACACATAATCGATATAAGTAATTTATTTTTTCGTCTACATGATTCAAGGTCATAGTAGTCTAACAAAGTTCACCGTGAACGAAACTACCGGTGCCGGAAAGACTACAGATTGCTAAAGAGGTAGACTACGAGCGAATTTCTGACAGAACGGACTGATTGGGCAAGTGCTGCAGGCGGGAGGGGCACTAAAATTACTTATTCACTTGTTTAATTTTGTTGACGTCGTTGAGTGCTTTTACCACTTACGCGTAGTTCTTGCATTTTTAAACTAATTTCGTTAACACAGCACCTTGTTAAAGTTTGTTTGAGTTATATTTACAACTATTAAGCATGGCTAATTTGGTAAAAAATATATATATATACAAAACTTGTAAGATAAGTGGATTCGAGAATTTCAACCTTGGCAAACTGAGAAATATGGCACGATTAATAAAGGTTAAAGTGGTATGTGCTCGATGTTCTGGAACAGTGTGTAGAACAGTGTTTCCCAACCTTTTTTGGGTCATGTCCCACTTTTAACATTTTTTTTTTTAAAAGAAACTCATATAGGATGGTTTTTGAAAGAAAACACTTTAATATTGTCATAAAACACAGTGAGTAAAATTAAAAAACATATAATGAAATACTAGAATTCAAATTCAAAAGATTTTTAATAAAGATTTATTATGGCAATTTAGTGTGATGCTTTTAAGATTTTGCTTTTTTGCTATATTTTGTACCTATATCTAGCATTGCATTTAAATAATCCGAAGAGAGAGCGGTAAAGTCGTATCAAGTCAATTTCTAAATTGCCCCCCTAAAAAAACCAAATTGCCCCCCTGTGGGGCGTGGGTCCCACGTTGGGAAACACTGGTGTAGAACATGTGTAAAAAGGCACTATGAAACAAATCTCTTGTCAAAAAAGTTAGCCAAAATAATACTAAAGACTCGCTTCCAAACCGTTTGTCTGATGACTCCACTTCAGCTTGCATGTTGCTAAAAGTAACGCAGTATGAACCTAATATTAGTTACGGGCATCTAATTCGCATCAACAGGAGTTGCACTTATTTAATTTTATTCCTTTTCGAATTAATTACTAAGTCATGATTGTTTTATGGCATGTCATGGCCTCATTCAACATTTCTTTAGAAAAAATGGCAGGAAGATCAATAAAGGTTCGCCATCCCTGTGGTAGCCCATTGCCTTTCCCAGGGAGCGTCCATAAACTACGTGGTTCGGTCGGGGGGATGGGGGGTTGGGCTACGTAGGGGAGAGGAGGGGGGTGTTCCGAGCCAAGCTATGTAGCTTTTCGTTAATTTTATTTGTCACGATTAAAACAGGGTAAGAATACAACAGCATGTGGATATTTATTGCCATCATTCAATCATCTCCTTATTTTAGATACCCAATATACTGACAGTGTCATGCATGTTTTTGAATTAATTGATCCACGACGGCGCATTTAAAACCGAAAAATATTAAACAAGCGGTACCTAGGCTCAAATTCACTTACAGGTGTCAGAATGCGGTTTCCAGTTTCACAGTTAGTATTGTTTTGATGTTCTGAAGAAAAAAAGCTGTCAACGATTGTCTGCTAAGGGAAAGTGACAGAAAATGTCTTCTGGAATTAATAAGGAAAAAGCTACGCGCCACAAGGGGGGGGGGGAAATGTCAAGACAAAAGCCACGTCAGGCTACGTGGATGGAGAGGGGATGTTGAAAAGAGGTCAAAATGGAGCCACACAGTTTATGGACGCTCCCCTAGCATGATTGTTCAGCACTAGCATTTTCCTGCAGACCTTGGTGTGCATAGTAATGCGTTGGTCTTTCGCTTTTCTTGTAATAGCAGACCAACTAAGCTTCCCACCTAATAGTATGGCCATGGTAATCCAGTTGCAAGTTTCATCATTATCCAACATCGAACATCTACGCTGATTATTAGTATTGGCACACTAATCTGTGATGACGGCGTGTTCCTGGATGACATAGGCCCACTTTGTCATCACTCAATACGTGCGAGCCGTCAGTTTAGACGAATTTTGATTAATATTATTAGTTATAGACCCACCAACAAACGGGAGGTATTGTTGCGATGTCGCAAATAAAAATGCACTGTTCAGGGCAAATACGAATGGTTTTAATAATCTCTGTTACACGAATCACTTATTTACGCTCATATAACATCCATACAAACTTGTTAACACATTCCATAATAGTCCGGTCAAAATAGACATTGACCCTTGCATAAATTCCCAACAAGCTGAAAATTTGAAAAGTCCCCATCGATCCCGTGTGTGCAAAAAATTTTATACAAGGTCAAAGTTCGCAAAAATTGCCTGGACAAAGGGAGAGGCACTCATTCCGCTTACACGTTTATAATTGTAAAGATTATTTTAGTGTAATATCTCCCGACCTTTGTAATGTAATATTCCATATCCTGTGTGCAAGCCACAGGCTGTCTCGAGGGACGTTAGCATTTTATACATAAGTTAATGAACCCTTTCTTCTGAATCAGTTTAAAGATATAAGCGTATTATGATGTGATGACATGCGTACAATAGGCTATTTGACGGTATTGGAAATATATTACAAATTGTATTCATTCGCGAAAATTAATATTATAATAAGCTATTTTTTTAACTTTGAAAATAAAAGTTGATTATTTTCAATAAAAATTAGGTTTTTCTTACCTTTGGTCAAAGAGCTTAGCACAACTTTATATACGTCTGGTGTACATTTATATTTTAATTTAATTAAACACTTGATTAGTTGTCATAATAACTGTTGCATTCTTTAGTTCGAATTGTATATACTTTTTTTAAAAATTTATTAAGCGATATCATAAATCTTTGACTGTATTAAATCGTACTCAAAATTCATTTGGACATCTTCTGCTGTGAATTTGATCTTTTCCTCGAAATGTCACGAAGTTTGTTATGGAACAGCTACCTTTTCATGAGTGCTTAATTATTTATTGTCCAAGCTAGCACATTGGTTAGATAACCGTAGAAATCTGTGATCCGGGATTGTTACCGAAGTCCCCATGTAGTGCTTCTGGTAATTAGGGCAACTTCATTATAGTCTTCTCGTTGCAAATTATCTAACTTGGGAGAATACAGTATGCTATAGAACGCCATAGACTTGCTTACGGATAATACGTCTGTAATACTCGCTTGCCGGCAAGATCAAGGAGGATTCACAAGATTCAACAACGGTTAATGCAACCGAATAACTGTGTGGCGAATTAAACTTGTGTCTTAGTTTCTACTCATAGTATAGTTCTAACTATAGGTTGATCAAGCAGTTATAACAGAAAATAATCATAGTTTTATGAGTACCTGCTTCATTAGATCACTCGTGTAGTCTTTCTGAACCATTCTCTTTTCACTCCGTGTTTGTTTCCGATACCTATCACTTTAAATCGTAACTTTTCATACTATTTAGATTATCATTCCAGTTTTTCTGTGCTGTGCAGAACTGAGGAGCGTGATTGAACTTATTTTCAGATATGTCTTTCTTCTTTTCCTAATATCTCTTCACCCTCTCGCTTGTTTCCTTCCTATGTTCCTTCTTCCAATATACGGCTTGTTGGCAAATTGATGGCTGCTGACCAGAGAGGTCTGTGCTGTATAATATCGCCTGCGACCTGGAGGTCTCTCTCAACTTAAAGTAGACAATTCTTCTTCACTTTCTCTGAGATGGCAAGTCGAGAATTCTCTTCCTCACTCTATTGTAATTAATTCTGTCCATAAAATTTCATTCGTCTTTTGGTGAACGTGTCTAAAATTTTGCTCTGAATGCTGATGTAGCTCCTGAGATTTCCTTTTCAATCTAATGCCTCGTGTACAAGCTGGGCCGAAGATTTTCCTTTCTTGCTTTTCAGTATCTTTAATTAGTGATCCGACCCTATGATTAGTTTTCGATGAGTATAATGCATCGGGTTTGATAAATTTGTTGTGGTGTCTTATCTAACACATTTCGGGATACTGACTTTTTGCTGTATCTGTTTCAGTGATTCTACGAGTTTCTTGTTATTTAGATATTCTTCGGTTTAGTCACTTTATCCTTCAGGTTGAACGATTTCTCCCAGGTATCCGACCGAGCATGGTAGGTGAATGGTTAACGCTCTGGCCTCTCATTCGGGAGGACGCCGGTTTGAAACCCAGTCCGGGCATCAAGATTTGGGTTTTCCATGGTTTCCCCAAATCACTCCAAACGAACGCCGGGATGCTTCCTTCAAAAGGCCATGGCCGAATTCCTTCCCGTTTATGGTTCCCTGTCCCATCCCGCCTCTAATGACCTCGACATCGATGAGGCGTAAAGCCATTAGCGTTAAAAAAAAAAAAAGAACACCCTAGGTATCAGAATTTGGTAACTTGAGACATATTGCCAGTTTCAGTAGATTTTCCATCTTGGCATTAGAGAATACTTCCATATAGTCGATTTGGAGACCAGTTTAGTGGAGCTTTTCAAGGCAGTAGACTGACTCTTGCTTGTTGTTGGAGAGAATTGCTAGATCAGTATCTGCAAAAACCAAACATCCGAGGCGAAGTCTATAAGTAGTGTCAAATGATTATTCCCTTTAATTCTTTCTCCAACGTTTTGATTACTTTGTCGAAAGAAGACTGAACAAAAGGGATGATCTGGTACTCTTCTTTAGTTTTCAAAAGGTTCAGTCATTTTGCCTAAGAACCTAACTTTTAAAATAGTATCCGTTATTTTCTATTTGATTAATTTTCTTGTTTTTTATGTTTACTCTGGTTTCTTTTAATACAGTAAAAAGTGTATCTCTATAGAGTAATATGCTTTTTGAAGTCTACTAAGGTGATTGTTTTTACGTATTGTGAGGAGGGTTTTGCGATTTAGAATTTGTTACGCACATGACTTGCCTTTTCTGAATTTACTTATTAAAATCACTATGACTTTATTCGTAGAACCAGTGTATTAAGTGACCTATAAATAAGTTGATGCTCTGGGGGGGGGGGGGAGGGGGTTCTTTTCAATACGCGCTCATGTCGACCAATAGGTTACTTGACTCACCTCTCTCACGGAATGGCGATAAAATTACAACCGCTCAAACTCATCCAAATACAGGAAGTAAGAAAATATAATCACGCTAGCCTAGGATTTTAATTCATCGCTTGAAAGCTGTGATAAATGGTTGCTTGATTTTTACGCTTTGAATTAAGAGCATGAAGTGATTGTATCAACCTCGTATGCACCTCTGTAAATCAATTATTTATGTTGTAGTTCTGCTTACACTACGGCAACATAGCCTTAATTTTTTTTTTTTATTAATTTTTATTTGGCTTTAAGCGCCTAGGCACTATACAACCATCATCCATTTGTACATACATATATAAACATTTTACATTTAGGTAAGAGAGCAAGACTTGACATGATTAGTAAAATATAAACGATAGAACTAGGTAAACTGATTAATCAGAAAGGAACATTTTTGTATATCCCCTAAAGGGGTTTGACACATTATGTTTAAATACAATTGGTCACACATAATTACAAATGATACAGTGAAATATACAGATATATAAATTATTGTTAGTTCCTTATAGTTTTTTTGACATTACAATGATTAAAATCTTTACAATTAAATATTTTTTCACATCTAAATTTTTATATTAGTTGACTTTACAAAGTTACTTAGCAACTTGTATATGGTCACGTTGTTACCGTGCAATAGACAGCTAATGCTTGTTGGGAGAGGTATTCCATAGTTGACTTGTTGTTTTATAAATCTTTGTCGATGTTGTTTATATTTAGGGCATGAAAACACTACGTGATTAATATCCCCTATTTCTGCTCTACCGCAATCACAAATATCAGTATTTAGGATGTGTATCCGATGTAAATGCTGGGGGAATAAACCATGATTAAAGCGCATTCTAATTATAGTGGAAATGACGCCTCTATGATCCGGAAAGTTGAAGAACCATGGGCGGGATGGTATTCGGGGTTGAATCGATCCATAATGATGTCCCTTCCTGCTTTTGCTGGAGTCCCATTCAGTTTGCCATTTGTTCAGAGCCTTTGTTTTTATTTTGAAGAGGTAGTCAGTGTACGGAAGCTGGATATCTAAGGTGTCTCCTATTCTAGCGGCTGTCTTTGCCATTTGATCCACTGTTTCGTTATCCGGAACCCCTGCATGTGCTTTTAGCCAAAGGAAGTTTATGGATTTATTTCTTCTGGACAATTCTACATATGTCTCCACAATCTTAATTATAAATTGATTGGTTTTTTTGCCCAAAAATTTTCTTTGGATGGAGTTCAGTACGCTAAGCGAGTCAGAGATTATTAAAAAACTCGTCTCAGTCAATGTCAAGCTGTGCACAAGTGCTCTTAATATAGCGATGGCTTCTGCCGTATAAATTGATGTATTCGATGGTAATTTGTACTTTTCTTGATACTTGGTCCTCGGGCAATAAAAGGCGCAGCCTACTCCATCCCCTGAGTCTATTTTGGTTCCGTCCGTATATATAAAAAACGAATAATTCCAATTGTCCTCCAGGTATTTCCTTACTGCTTGTTTGTAGGTGACATGTTGGTTGGTCTCAGGAGTTATGTAATATATTGGTATCTGTACCATGCTAGTGCTGGAATAATACTCATATGGGGGAAATATCTTCGTTGGAATGATTCTGTCTCCCAATTTTCCCCACTCTCTGTAACTGTGGAGGACTTCAGCCAGTCTATGACGCTCTGTGATGTATCCATGGTTATACAAAGCTTTGCATTTCGAGATAATTGGATGATTCCTGTATGCTAGCCTTTCCAGAATATATTTACTAGCCAGCCAGTTTCGTCTGATATTCAGGGGCATCTCCCGAGCTTCAATCAGTAGGGCGTTAGTGGGGGTCGATCTCATGGCTCCCAGACAGGTTCGTATACAGCTGTATTGGAGTTTGTCCAGCATGGAAAGGGTTCGAGTATTTGCGTTGCTGTATAGAATGCTTCCATAATCTATTTTAGATCGAATTAAGGCTCTGTATATTGTTAATAGGGTGTTGTGATTTGCACCCCACCATACCCGTGTTACGCTTCGTATAATGTTCAGAGCTGGGTTTCAGGAATTAACTATTTGAGTAATGTGGGGAATTCAACTGAGTTTGGAGTCCAGCACTAGACCCAGGAAGCGAACATTGGATTTAACTGTAAATGAGTAGATTCCTATTCTGACTGTTCTGATTTCGTTAAGGTCTAATCGATTTCTGGTGAATATTATCACTGAGGACTTTTCAGTTGAGATTTGTAGCCCATTCCGTTTAAACCATTTGTCCATGTTCATCATCGTAATTGTTAGGTTTGATAACGCTTCCTCCATTGTAGCCGCCATACAATATATACAGATGTCATCCGCATATTGGAGAATTCGGGTGTTTGGATTAACTACTCTTTCCAAATCCCATGCGTATAGAATATATAATAGTGGACTCAGAATAGCCCCTTGAGGTAGTCCTGTATAGAGTTTTCTTGGTCCTATGGTATGATCCCTGTAACGTATGAAGATTGTTCTTTCCCCCAACAGGGTGTTAATGCCATACACTAGCCTCTCTGGAAGCCCCAATCTTTTTAATTTTTCCATTAGGATAGGGATTTGCACATGATCATAAGCCGAACAAATGTCTAAAAACAGAGAGACCGTACAGTTTTTTCTTTTAAAAGAATCAGTGATATCCGTTGTCAAAATAGTTAAATTATCTATTGTCCCTCTGCCTTTGCGAAATCCAAATTGTGATTGAGGGAGTAAATCGTTCGCCTCTAACCACCATTCCAGGCGGTTCTTAATCATTCTCTCTAGAGTCTTCCCTACGCACGATGATAAAGCTATTGGCCTATACGAAGCCTGTAGTAGTGGATTTTTTCCAGGTTTTAAGACCGGTAAAATCACCTGCGTTGTCCAATCCTCCATTAACTCATTTTTTGTCCATGTTTCATTGAAAACATGGAGAAGTAAATCTCTGGCTTCTGACGGCAAATTTGTAAGCATTGGATAATGGATATTATCAATTCCCGGGGAAGTGTTCTGGTTTGTTGATAAGGCTTTTTCTAGTTCTATTCTAGAGAAAGGGGTCTCATTGGATGAGAGTGTTCCTCTTCCGATTCAGGTATGCTCATCGGAGCTGTAAAGCATGAGGATGGTGTTATCCTATCTGCAAATTCTTCCAACCAGACCGGGTCAGTTTCTACAGGGCGATTTGAGTTTAATTTTTTTAATGCTCTAATTTTCTTCCAAACGTCTGAGATGCTTGTATCCTTATTTATGCCGTTGCAGTATTTAATCCATTCCTCTTTCTTCCGCCGTTTTAGAAATTTTTTTGTCTGAGCATCCACCCGCTTACATTCCAAATAACTTTCGAGCGTCTGTACTTTACGATAACTACTCAGGGCCAACCTACGTTTTGCTACTGTTTTGGAGCATTCTGAATCCCACCAGAACACTTTGTATTTTTTGCAATTTTCAGTAGTTTTACGGCGAGGAATCGACTTCATCGCCGTCCTATTTATAATTGATATCAGAGCGTCGTAAGAATCCTTTACAGATAGATTAGGATTAAGATTGACTAATTCCTCTGAGATGACCTTTCTGTACGTAGACCACGAGGCTTCCTGGATACGCCAAGGACTACTAGCATGATATCTAGTTCGTAGGTTTAATTCCATTCCTATTGTTATGTAAATTGGGAAATGATCCGATCCCAATGTATATCTGTTTTGTGGGTTCTTTCTGCCTTGCAACTAAACAAAATGCTTTTGATGGCATACGCGTTTCGCCTTTATTCAAGGCATCATCAGTGCCCTAGATAAACATATATACACATATATCTACAATGCTGTTGTTTGATTTTTGTACAGTTTTCTAAAAAATATTAAGTGGGTACTTACAGTTTTTATATGTTCATTAACACGCACAAGTTCGTGTTTCCATACCAGCTACTCTTTTGCACTATCACTACTGTCCCAAGTTTGTGTAGGCTGCATTTTAGGTAATTTCACTGGTCACGAACTGTATATATAGTTATTTGTTGTTGTTGACATCGAAAAGTCGTGAGCCAAAGATTATGTGTTGTGTAACTATTTGTTATTTTGAATCTGCGGTCATTAGCTGTGTGTATTTTGTGGCGGTATGTTTGATTATGTTATTTATTCCTGTTTTAATGTTTTGAACAAGGTTTGGTTCGTTAGGTGTATGTATTCGTTCATAACTTTTTTACCATTATTGATTGCTTTTTGTATTTGCAGGTTTTCCTGAATTGTCAGCATATTTTTGTTGTGATTATTAATCTTTAGTATTTGCATATCTGTCTGTATATTAGTGTGTGAATGATTGTGTTGTAACAAGTGTTCGGCGAATGTTGAGTGGTTGGTACATCTGAGGGCTCTCAGGTGTTCCTTGTATCTGGTCTCAAATTTTCTAGCTGTTTGTCCTATGTATACAGTGTCACACTGCTGGCATGTTAATTGGTATATTCCAGATTGGTGGTATTTGTCTGTAAATGTACCTCTGTTAAACTGTCTTTGGATAGTGTTTTTGGTTCTAAATGCTATTTTTATTCCCATTTTTCTGAAGACGTTTGCTATTTTGTGTGTGTTTGTGTTTTGATATGTCATAGTGTACCAGTGTTTGTTGTCTTTTTGTGTGATGGATTGTAGTTTTATGTGGTGATCATTGGGTGTTTGGTTTATGTTCTTGTTTGTTTGTTTTCTGATTTTTTGGTTAAGCTTTTCTACTGCGTTACTATTGTATCCGTTGTTCACAGCTATGTGTGTTATGCTGTTTAGTTCCTTGTTATAGTTGTGCTTAGTGAGTGGTATTTGATTCATCCTGTGTAACATATATCTGAGTGCTGCCTGTTTCTGACTGGAGGGGTGATTGGAGCTTTGGTGGATGATTATGTCAGTGTTGGTGGGTTTCCTGTATATGCTAAAACTGTGCTTGTTGTCAATCTTTTTGACTGTAATGTCTAGGAAATGTAGTTGGTTGTTTGTTTCTGTCTCCATAGTAAAACTGATATTTTTATGTATGTTGTTAATGTCTGTGTGAAATTCTTTTATGCGTTCTGGTGGTTCATTTAGGAGACAAATTACATCATCTACATATTTAAGCCAATAGATTACATTATATTGTTTACTGGGGACAATGGATTCGAATATTTCATTTTCTATATAATCCATGAAGATGGAGGCCATTATTCCAGATATTGGGCTCCCCATTGGCAATCCTTCCTTCTGTATAAAGTAGTCATTGTTGAATTCAAAGTAATTTTGTGCTGTGACTAAATTTAGTAGGGCCAGTATTTCTGTTATGAGGGCTGAGGGCATTTTGCTGTGTGTTGTCAAGTTTCTGTGTATTTGGTCTATTGTTTGGTTTACAGGGATTTTTGAAAACATGCTTACTACATCAAATGATATAATGGTTGCTGTGTCTGGGATGAAGGTATGTTCTAATATTTCTGTCAGGTGTTGGGTGTTTTTTATGTTTCTGTCTTTGTGGTATTTGTAGTGTTTTGTGAGATATGTATGTAAATATTGGGCTACTTTGTAAGTTGGAGCATTCCTGAAATTTACTACAGGTCTTACTGGAATGTCCTCTTTGTGTATCTTGATTTGGCTTCTCATTTTGGGTGCAGTGGGATTTTTCTGAGTCATATTTTGTTTCTGCCAGTCTGTTAATAATAATGTGGTGGTTTTTAAGCATTTTTTAACATCTGTTTGGAATCGATTAGTGGGGTCTGACTTGAGCTTGGATATGTTGTTGCTTTCTATGAAGTGGTTAGTTTTTGTGATGTAGTCATTGTTTTGTATTAGTACAACAGTATTACCTTTATCTGCCTTGGTTACCACAATATCCTGTTTTGTGAGTTTTCTCTTTAGTTGTTGTAAAGTTTTGTTTGTGTTTTCTACATTTCTGTGGTTGTGAGTAGACTTTATGCTGTTTATTTCTTTTACTATAAGCTCTGTAGCAAGAGTTGTGTTTATCTGGTTGTTACTGTGTTTTTCTTCTTGTGTCAGTATGTATTCTGCTTCAGTTATGGTGTCTTCAATGAAATTATTCTTGTCTGAGTTATTTAGATTGTGTTTGAGTCCTTTTTCTAGTAATTTCTGTTCTTTTTCTGTTAGATTTGTAGTTGTTAAGTTGACTACACGTGGGTGGAATGTCTGTATTGGTGTGTGGTTGTTATATTGTTTGTTATTTGTACTTGAAACATGTTGTGTGCTCATAAGTATGCTCATTTTCCTCTTATGTGTGCTCTTTAGTATTTCAATGTGGTGTGCTGTGTTCTTTTCTACAATGTCAATGGTATTTTGTAGAACTTGTGGGTTGTTTATTGCATGTGATATTTCTAGATGCATCAGATACAGTGTTTTATTGATTTTTTCCTTGTTTGCATAGTGATTTCTAATTTCGTTGTTTAACCAATTGGTTTCTGCTGCTTGCTTTGCTTTTTGCGCTGGTATGGAACTGTTACGAACCTTAACGTTTACATAGTTTGGTTTTATGCAATTTTGTTTACACAGTTTGTTGAAACGGATGTGCTGGATCGTCCGGTGTAGTTTAAGGTGAGTCCTCTTGTATTTGTTGTATAGGCCTGTTGGAAATGCTTGACAGAGCTGATTTAACATGTTGGTGATTTTTTCGGCCCAAGTCCTTAGTTGCTATGATAACT
This sequence comes from Vandiemenella viatica, assembly GCA_031002005.1. Classification (NCBI taxonomy): domain Eukaryota; kingdom Metazoa; phylum Arthropoda; class Insecta; order Orthoptera; family Morabidae; genus Vandiemenella; species Vandiemenella viatica. The sequence continues at coordinate 35,272,398 of CM061918.1, forward strand.
GTTTTGTGGGTTCTTTCTGCCTTGCAACTAAACAAAATGCTTTTGATGGCATACGCGTTTCGCCTTTATTCAAGGCATCATCAGTGCCCTATGTATATCTTTTTGTTTCCCATTTATCTACCGCGTGGAAATTTGGTGAGGCTATAGAAATGTCTACCGATGTTGGGCGTCTGTAGGGAGTCGGAATTAGTGTGGGTGAGCCATCATTTAAAATGACTAGATTATAGTCTTCTATAGAATTTAATAATGATCTTCCGTCTGCGTCCGATGTGTCATTGCCCCAAGCAGTATGGTGGGCGTTAAAATCACCACAGATCAGAAACGGGGTACGAAGTGACGCCCACAATTGGTTCCATTCGTTACAGCTGACCCTCACATGTGGTGGTTTATATAGTGATAATATAGTGTAGGCACCCGTAGGTGTTACTATTTCCGCGGCTACAGCCTGTACTTCTTTTACGCCCCATTTTATCTGTACTTGTTGGAAAGAAATGTTTTCTTTTATTAAGAGTGCCGCGCCTCCCTTTCCGTCAGTTCTATCTTCCCTGATGATGTTATATCCCCTGAAATGGATAGGGGCATGTGGCTTAAACCAGGTTTCACTGATAGCTGCTACTGTTACGTTGTTGCCGAGCAATTCCTTAGATAGGATGTCTTTGTTGGCAATAGCAGATCGAGCGTTCCATTGCATAAGTTTTATCGCCATAGGAAGTAGAGAGAGTATTCGGTTCTTTAGTTGATTCCTGCTAGGTTGGTAAGAAGGTGACGAAGTGGATCGCGTTGGGAGGTATCAGATGGAGCTGCTTGACATTCTTGAATCATGTTCTGGATAATTTGCAATATCTTCTCTATGAGTGCTACTTTTTCGGGTAAGGGGGACTTTTCCTTATACTGGGGTTGAGGAGGGTAAGGATTCTGTGTGATAGGTGTTATTGGTATATGATGGGGTACATACATTCTTTGGTAAACAGGAGGGTAATTGGAATTTTGTGCTTTTGGGGCTGCTGCCCTTTGCTTGTTGCGGCCGACGGTAGTAGTAGTATAGTATATATCGGTTGGTTTGGAGAGTGCACTTTACTTTGGTGACGAGACTCTTGATTTTGTTGGATAGGGATCATAGGACAGTTTTGGAAAGCATTTGTTGAGGCTAAACTAGGTGGCTGCACTGCAATTGGAGAGAGCGGGGGGAATTGCTTTTCGTCGTAATAGAGCGGTGCGGCGCTGGCTGCCTGCGAATATGTCTGACGATGGGTGGGATACCAATTCGGCATGGAAGAGGCTTTATTATGGGCCGCTGCCTCACGTGCTTTTTGTTGTTGAACAATTACAGGACATATTCTGTCATTGGATAAATGAGGACCGTGACAATGCACACATTGTGGATCAGCTGTGCTGGCACACGTCTCCATGGTATGTGGGCCTCCGCACTTAATGCAGCGGGGAGCGCTGCGGCATTGAGTTATACGATGGCCAAATCGTAAACAATTATCACAAACGAGAATTTGTGGGACATGAGGTTCGACTAGGCAACTTGCTCCAAAGATTGCTATGTGGTCCGGAAGGGATTGTGATCTAAAGGTGATCATGCATATTGGTATCGGTATTCTCCTATCATTATTTTGGTATGAGTTCTTCTTGGTAAACCGTTTAACTGCGATAACTGGGTAAGGGCTTTCTATCGCTTGTAGGATTTCTTCTTCTGACAGGGAGGTGTCTACGTCCCTGATAATACCTTGTTTGTTTATCAAAAAATTTGGAATGAATGCTTCTAAGTTGCTGGCCTTGAAAACTGTAGATTGAACCAACAAGTTAGCAGAGGCTGCTGAATTGGTTTCGATTTTAACCTACTTCTCCCGGCCGCTACGATATTGATGATGTCATGCTTATGTGCTGGGCTATGTGTATAAAGAAGTTTCCCTATTGACATGGGGTGAAGTCTACCAATATTTTTATCCACACTTTCCACAAAGACTAAGCATGGACCCGTGTCTGTGCGGCTATATCGGTTATTCTTACTTCTGTCTTTATTGGAATTTAAGTTGGGGTTTGGCAACTGGGGGACACTATTTTGGTTAGTAGAGTTCCGATTGTTCGATACTATACTTTGAACTCCTTCACAATCCGCGGGAATGCTTGTGATATCCATGCCCGTACCCTCGTTTGATGTGGTTTGGGTTGGATCACGGCTATCATATTGACGATCTAATTCTGCGGCTGAAGTAGTTGGGTAGAACACCACTGATGACATGGTAGCTAACTCCTGGGGCACACTCACTGGATTGTTTACTGTTTCAGTGGATATTTCCTCGTTCGGTAGCTCAGTAGGGTTTCCCTCTATGCGAGAACGTTTAGCAGTTCTTTCTTCCGAATTTACATTGTTCAACACTGCGATCGAGGGGCAACTTGCAGAAGCAGCGTCGTTACCTGGGAAGTTGAGCGGCTGAAGATGAGATGGCTGTGGCTGGATTCCTTGTTGGAAGTGCATCATCGGCGGGGCTGAAGAGGCTGTTTCTGGAAAATAACACGGCTGCAGTGCTGCGTTGATTATTTGCCCCGTGTCTGGAGGCTCTTCCATGTTAGGGCACGGCCCAGGCTCTCAGTGGATGCTAAGTATTGAAGCCTAGTTTTGTATAACTTTAGGTAATTCAAATTTTATACACACTTCACTGCACTGGCGGACTGTAAGTTCACTTGACTGTTTACGAGACTGACTAAGCTCCGGAACACGGAAGTGATCGCTATGAGCGCATCAGCTAGACTGTGATAGCCTTAATTTCCTGTGGATTGTTCATGTTTTTCTGCTACGTTCTATGACAGAATTAAAATAATATTTTAGTTCGGCTGAAAATCTATTTACTGACAAAAAAGTGTTAAACATGTTAGTCAAGGTAATTGTTTTTACTCGATTTCTATATATATACCAATCCATAATGTTAACAGCATTTTACAGGAAGGAAAAAAAAAAACAGTAATTAAAACTTCAAGTAATTCCAAGACTAAATTTGAGGTCAATCTACGCACATTTTGCTGACGATCAGCAACATGAACGGATCTTTTAAACTCAACAAAAGGAATAAAAAAACTAATTGTTAATTTTATTTTATTTTTTAAGGTCAGCACGCAACTCATTAAACCAATCTTGGGGAAATTATCTCACACCAAAACTAGTTCAACTTCAAACAATGTTTGACTGATTGTCATGAGTTCTTCTCTCCTATATGACCTGTAAATTAAACGCAAAAACTCTTCTAAAAGCAGTATTAAAAAACTTTGGCATAAAATCAGACATTTATAATTTTAAAATGATTTCAAGCAGTTCAAACGAGGAGTGAAAAAATCCGTAAGATACCTAAATTAAACGGTATCCTCAAGACTTAATAGGACTTCATTTTGTGAATTCTTACGTGTTAATAAATTCTTGCTTAGTATACTTCTAAAGATTACGTGCTCCATCCTTAAAAAGACTTGAGCTTTCTAATTGTTAAATTCTTTTACACAGACTGCATCGCAAACGAAAACAAACGCATAGTGGTCAACCGGAAGTTAACAATACCACACTTTGCATGGTGGTGCTGCAGGTGACGAAAAAATAAACTAATAACTTACAGACCTCTATAATCTCACAAGTTGTATATTGACAACTGAATATCATCTTCAACGTCAGCTATTAATATCGGAGCATCAGCAGAAACCAATGTTGTAGGTATTATGTTTCACGGTTGATAATTTTCGGTGTTTGGTTAAGGAATTCATATAGAACTTAATGATTATTGTGGTAAGGGATAACACAACTTCAACACTAAAATCTTCTTTCCGTTGGGGGAAAAGAACAGCTGTAGTTTATAATTTCTCAGCAAATCTAAGCAGCAGCTGAAATGTAGGTGTTATTTAAACAGTGTGGCAGTACTGAGCTGTGCAAGAATAGGTACCAGAGCGTTTATACCTCATTACTCATTAGTTGTCAGCATTAAGACGAATTCAGGGTCCCGGGCATTGTTCGAGTGATCGTCAGGTGTTTAACATGCGGAGCGCGCAGTGACAGTCGCTTGTTCCGCGAGCGAGGTCGCCGCGTTGCGGAATGTCTGCGCTGCGGCGGAAACTCTTTGAACGGCCGCCAATCAGAGGACTGGTAACATAAATAATACAGGACGTTTGTAACTGCCAGGATCAGAGAGAGATAGCGAAACAGAGAAAGACAAACAGCGACGCGGCTGATGGCTGATACCAGCAGGGAACTCACGAAGATATGTCTGTGCAGTGCTGTTATCTTTGGACATGTTCTGTGACGTCATAATTCGAATCTGACAATATGGCGTGTTTGAATAGGCAACCAGTCCGTCATTCATTATCAATTTAACAGTTTAAATCGGATCGTTCACTCATAATTAACGTTGTATATTGTAGCTTTATGGATTTTGCGGGTCACTGAAGGATACTGCTGTTTCAGAGCAAAAAAGAAACAAATATTTGATTTTAATTGGAACGATGCTGAGCTCTTTGCGGATTTTATAATTTCGCAACAGCAATGTTCGCTATTATATTCAGTGCTTTATTAAATGATATTTTTATTGAATCCTACACATAACAGCGTGAATATGACCCTTTTCATCTCTTCCCCCTCAGGTCACTACAGAGATCTTTATACAACGTTCTATATTGCAATCTTTCCTTTGCATTATTTCGCTCTTCATAATGAGTTTCATTAATTAACTTGAATTATTGCTGTACCAACATTTGTTTTTCCCGGCATGTGGAATTATTTCTCGTACTTCTAGACTAACTAATAAAATTAAGGCTCAATAAAGACGAATTATTGCAACTTCAATGCCATTTCATGTTTTTTAGCGTATTTGAAAAATGTTCAATTTTGATGTTGTTGTTTTTTTTTTTTTGTGGTGTGTAACGCGTCATTGTTAAGGGATCTTGAAATTAGGTTTTCAGAGTTGATCGTAAATCAAAGGTGTATTCAGGTTGATGTTGATCGATTTATATATAAATATTTTTTTCGAGGACTTGGAAGAGAAATTGAACCCATTTTTTTGATTTTATAAAGACCTTGCAAACTATGTTGGGTAATTTATTGAAATTGAATTTGGTAAACATTCACGTTACAATAAAGCTGATTGTTTCTTGATAAAGTAAGAAAAATATTTTGGTGCAGTACGGTACGCCTGTATAGTAAATAGATAGAAATATAGAAAATTGCTTTTCCCAGCTTTGAAGGGGCTAGCAGACTTCTAAACGGTGGCGTTAACTACCACGTCCGCAAACTACTTACGATTTAACGAGACAATTTATATGATACAAATCATATATTTGAAATTATAAATTACAATGCTCGTTTCTCAAATTACATTATTTCCGTTACAGCACTACGTGAGAATTTCGAATTCGTCTATCAACTGAATTCTTAAACCAGAGATGTCCAAGTTTCTGGAGTCAGGATGTAGAATATTTGGTAATTGTACTTATCTGTTAACGGGAGTGATCGTTGCATGGATGCTTCAATTTTAACAATATTCCGTTTAACCTGCTACCTGAAATATTATTTTCTGACAGAACGAGAATTGTATAATAATGAAGTTCCCGCGGGAAATTGCTATGTAATCTAAAACGAACGAAGTGTAAAAAAAAAATCCCACGTTTGGATTACGAGTAATAGCGGACATGATAGGGTATCGATATTAATTTTTGCTCTCTCGTATTGGGAACCCACAAAATTTGCCACCAATCTGCACCCATTTGGGGGTGTAGTCATTAAATGGTGTGCGCTAACAACCTAATTACGACCAGGTAATGCGGTACGATTATTGCGCTGTGCCGTTTGCGGTCAGAGATGATATTTTTCTCCGCCCAGCAGCAGGTCAGAGGTAATGCGCTAACGAGTCGTTCGCCGTCTCTGGAATGCATTCCGCTATTGGCGCCGGTGCCCTATTAGCTGCTGACCAATCAAAGCCTTCGATTAATTGGCCCGTGTTAGGATCAGTCTGGGAAACGTTTGCGGTCAAGGTCGCAAACTATAGATCTGATTAATTAGTTTCTGTGAGTCACGTCCTATTTGGTAAGAGAACGAAACAACCCTGTAATTTTGTTTTGATCATCGAAAAAATTGAACATGCCATATGTCGTATAGCAACAAGGATTTTATCATTTCCCGCTAAGATTTTCAGTCTCTGGCTGCCTAACGCACCTAAAAAAAATTACATGCTGCGAATTCGATCGTATTATTATTATTTTCGTATGTCCCCATAATAGAGAACGATAAGCAATCCTGACTGGATGCGTTCACTTCCTCTTTGGATTGTCTTCTTGTTGGACCAATATTTTTTCATTCTTTCACTGACGGTTTTCTTTTCTTCGGCAGTCCAGATGCGTTTTGATTTTCCCTTTTTCGTCTCTGAAATAACTTCTCATGAGTTCACCTTCTTACTAAAAATCTCTTGATCTGTGACGTCTCCCTTAGTAATGCCTGCAGACTTCAGGTCTTTCTCCACCTCCTTCATCCATGTGGTTGTTGTTTTTACTGTTTGTGTGTATTCTAAAATTTGTCTTGAGATTGTTTCCTTCGGAAGTCTACTCAGATGTCCATAAAATTTCAGCCTTCTTTCAGGTCTGATTCTGTGTTTGATATTTTCTCTGTAGTTTTTGTAGTTTGAAGTCTGTACTGTCCAACTTCATTCACTCTGGGTCCCAGGATTATTCTGATAATTTTTCTTTCTTTTTTCTTGATTTGTTCTGTTGCTTTTTTGTGTTCATTGCTAATGTTTCACTTGCGTATGTAACTGCTGTCTTAATTACCGTGTTATAATGTCTTACCTTGGTGTTATCTGAAATACATTTTTTGTTGTAAATATTTTGTACTAACGCCATTGCTTTCTTCATCTTCTGTTCTCTTGCTTCCTGTGCTTAACTTCTAGTCCTGTTGGTTCTATGATTTCGTCTAGATATTTAAACTGTATATATTGATTTCACCATATATTGTTCTTAGTTTTTGCGTTTCTATTTTGTTCCCTATGAATTTGTTTTTTGAAATGAAATTTGTAATCCAGTTTTTTCTGCGCATTCCTTGAGGATTTCTATTAGCCTGACGGCCACTTCTTATTTGTCAGTGACGATTGCTAGGTCGTCAGCAAATGCCAGATATGGTATGTATAGTCCTTTAGTCCCGATTTTTATGGGTGCCCACAAGTATTCTGCTTTCAGCTGTTTTTCCCATTCTGTCGTTGCTTTATCTAGTACAATGCTGAAGAGTAGTGGTGACAATCCATCTCCCTGTCTTACTCCTGTTCTATTTATATTAGTATCATTAATTTTTTGGTACTAAACCATTGTTTTTTGAGCTTACTACTTTGGAGACAATATGCATTCATTCTGTTGCTGTTGTGTATGTAATATGCGACATTTGTGTCGACTATGACCAGCGTTACTCATGGAGAGTTAACAGGAATGATAGGATCTTTGCAGTAACTTTCATTTTACACTTTCCAACGGGGGGGGGGGGGGAGGGGAAAACATTACATGTACCTGTTATGTAGCTTCCACTTAAAATTTATCTGCAAATACTATAATTAAAAAAAAAAAATTTGTGAAGATTTTGTACGTCTCTGTCGCTAATTTTTGTCAGCCTGGTCACTTACATAATATAGAACCTATTTTTTCCATAATTTGTATTTGTCAACTTTATGCCAGCATATTTTTTTTGTCGGCAAGAAACGGGAAGGAATTCGGTGACAGCATTCTGAAGGAAACACCCCGGCTTTCACGTGAAGTGATTGCGGAAAATTAAAAAAAAAAAAATTTGGATGGCCGGACGGGGTTTCGAACCTACGTCCTCCCGACTGCGAGACCAGAGCGTTACTGATCTCTCACCACGCTCGCTTATTATGTTTTTATTTTTTGCAAATTCCATGAGATGAAACAGCCATTAACACTGTATCACATGCGATGAGGCGTTAAAAAACGCCATTAGTTTGCTTGGTTCGTATATGGAACATTTCTAACGATTATTTTCAGAATTTCGTAAGTGTGAATCTATCGACTGCAAAAATTATCTTTTTACCTAACAACGTATGCTGTGTCCTAAAAATATTCCTTGTAACGAATTATTTTCTACCAACTTCCAGTTAAGTGTAGATTGCTATAGCAGTCGACGTCGATTGGAAATCGAACACAAACTGTCAAGCAGCTTACACGATTGGGTGATAGATATCAGCGCTTTTAAATCATGTTTACAATCTTATGCGTTCTGAACGATGATTGAATGTTGAAACAAAATAATATTCATTTCTTTTTTGTTTCAGGTGAGAACTGTCCACATGTACGTTTGCGCTGCACGAAAGGGATGGGGGTTGGTAAGTGAACCTTAGATAGGAAGGTGTGGAAACCCTTCAAATTAACGCAATCGTTTTATCGTATTAATTAATCACTAACTTACTGTCAGCGTTGCGTGTAACATTGTGGGCGTTAAATTTCGCAGATACATCTATTTCCAATTATACATAAATTCATGAATTAAATATTTATTTCTGTCATTTTATGTTTTTAATTATTAATTCACTGATTAAAGATATTGAAAAGCAAGGAAGGAAAATTTTAAGAAAAATCTTTGGTCCAGTTTGTATAGGAAGAATTTGGACGAAAAGGAAATCACACGAACTATAACAGGATTCTGCAAAAATTTCACAGACACATTCAGGAATAGACGAATTAAATTATTTGAATGACTAACACCAGAATTACAAAAAGAGTTCTCATCCTGGCCAATTCAGTGAAAATGAAAAACAACTGGCTACTAGTAATCGAAAAAGATCTCCAGGAAATCGAAATCATACAGGGTAGATGCAGATTTAGTAACATGGTCAATAACCTTCAACTTGCCAACAAACCGTACATTCGAAGAAGGAACACCTCAGCGAGAGGATGAAGAGAGTTTGGGAAAAGCACATGTGCTACATAGGTTCAATCGCTCCTCAGTTTGATATAACGATGGAAGAAGAATAATTGCCTTACTTAAGGCTTAATAAAAACACACGTAAAAGTGTTTTGAGGTTGATAAATTCATGAAAGAACTGTTCTATAGCAAGAAGGAAAATACATGAACTGGATTTCGAAAAAAAATTACGTAGAGGAATGAAGGTGGTTCTGTAGCAAATCAGATAAGAGCTGGTGGATACAGAGCAAGATAAATGTGATTGTGTCCAAAGACGAGCTGTAAGATGTGACTTCAATGAATATGGAAATGAATTATACGCTAAACTGCCAAAAATCTCGTGGGATACGACAAATCGCGGTGCCCTGCAAAGTGAAATAACTCGGCGTGGCTCTGACTTAACAAATCGTCGGAAGCCATGCTTCCTTCGTCCACAGCTGTCCCTAATTGCGAAACTGTTGCCGGTGCATGACGTTGTACATGAAGTGGCCTTTAGATGATATCGCAGATATGTTCAATTGCATCTATACCTGGCGATCTAAGTGGCCAAATCATTAGTTCAGATTTTCCAGAATGTTCCCCAAGCCAGTCATGAACGATTTTGGGGCGATGACAGTTGTATATACTTCGGACACGATGCAGGATTTAGGACAAACTACTTTTGTATGGGACGTCCATGAACCAGGTAAATCCATTTTGGCCTCCTGTGAACCCCCTCTCTCTCCCATGTAGGCTGACGAGGCTTTCGCCTCTATCCCCCCCCCCTCCTTCCCCACGTAGTACGTAGCTTTTTCCCTATTGATTGCAGAAGACATTTTGTACTGTTTTATCTTATCAAACCATCGTAAATTACATACGGTGATAATCAAATTACGGAAATATATATTCACATGCTGTTGTGTGTTCTGTACCTCATTTTAATTGTGAAAAATAATATGAATAGAAAGCTGCGTGGCTTGGCACGGAACCTCCCTCCCCCCCGCCCCTACACTTTGCGCAGCGTAGCCTTCCAGCCAACCCCTCCTCCCCCTAGACAGAGCCACGTAGTTTATGGACGCTCCCTTAGTTGGGAGTTACAGCTGTGGTGTGTGCAGTGTTGGTTGAATTGGCCGAACCGTTCGACGCAGCAGGAAGAGCCCCCCTCCCCCCCCCCTCCCCACCTCAGACACTACAATTACATTACTGCAGTCTGCGGTGATAAACAGGGGAGAGGTTAGGGGCCGCTTAATCTGTTTACCGGAGGGAGTGTGCTATCTGGCTGCTATGGGACGATAGTTTCCGACCAACGAAATCCACGACGTGATCTGCACCGAAATTCACGAACCCTTTAAATATTCAGTATCACAGGCGCATAATTCAACAAGAAACCGTAACGCACAAATGACCGTAAATTTAGAAAGAAATTAAAGAACAGTTACGTTTCTGTATTGTTTTATTTACCAAGTTCTGTGGTTCAGTTCCGACCCAAACCTTATAAGAAATATGTTCATATATTAACCGTCCAAGCCAATGGTTCGGTTTTTCCCGAGTATCACGTCAGGAAAGAGCTCAACCTCACGTACTTCTTAGGGGGCGAACCACAAGAATATCATGTTTTTGGAGCCCCCCCCCTTTTCCTGTCACAGGTGGTCACATTTGTGTGACCATCTTCCCTGCTGTGACGTCACATATTTTGTAATTTTAAATTGAGAAGTTATTAAATTAAAACAGCAGTTCCAAATTTTTTATATATTTCTGTTTAAAATATTTTTCATAAAGTCAACAATAAATTAAACATTTTAGGAAATTGACAAATCGTAACAAACCAAACGAATGATACAAAATGTAATCATCTCGTGTCTATGGACTTTGGACTGATATATAGCAGTCTCTTGGTTCTCGATTTGCATAATGTTAGGAACGTTTGATGTCCTTCATCCAACCATAAAGCATCATCATCGTTCATCAAACAAAGATCTTCCCTGTCACGTGTAGCTGCAATTCTTTCAGGACGAATCTTTGTGATGGGCAATACCTCTTGTTGCCTCTTATGTGAGTGCTTGTATTGTTTAGAGGCTTTTTATGACGAAAAATATAGACCACAGATGCCACACGATCGTTTTGATAAGTATGTGGAAGTCATTTTTTGTCAAAGCCTCAAAGGCTGTATTGGCCTTTCGTCGTATGTCGAAGGCGATCGACGTGCGACATCGTAGTACAGCAAGCGAGAACTCGCGCGGCTGCCATGTGACAAAACTTGATACAAATTATACATGTGACATCACAAAGCTTATCACTCCTCCCCCCCTCCACCTTTATCACACGATGTGTCACTATGTTGACCCTCTCCCTCCCCATTAACGTGTGACGTATTTTATGGATGATCGTTTATAGCTGAAAAGATAAATAATTAAATGCGTTCATCCCATTCAAGTGTTTCGCACAACCACAGCATTACAGTAAAACAGTTCGCACACACGCAGTTTGTCTTAAAATATCTTTTGGCGACAGCAATGTTTTCGTACTTGAGTTTTTTCAAATTTTCAATTGCCATTACCAAGAGATTTCCGCGCGTACCCCTTGGAGCAACCTCGAGTACCTTGGTCTAAGCCGGGGGTCCCCAAACTTTTTACCCCGTCGACCCCTTGATACGATATTTGCCTTCTTATCGAAAGTATTTAATAAAAACATTAAATCATTTTTGGCATTTCTGATGCTAATCAATAAGGAGGCCTGCATAACAACTCAACGAAATAATTTTATTCTGTGGATTTTATAAATTAACAGAAAAACGAGATACTTTCCACTATTATAGGAATAAAACTATGGATAGATGGAATAAATTTCAAATAAAAGACCTGCCAAAAAGAGAAGATGGTTGTTGTACTGATTTAACTTCTCACATACCGATGGATCCACCTTCCTAAGGTACTCTTCAACTCTCAATACTGTAAGTATCACCTCTTGACAACCACCTTACCTCAGTGAGCAAAAGTAATTGGTTTAAAGTTTCATCATTTACTTCACATGACTTCACAAAGAGAAGAGAATTGAGAGGATGGGCTTTACTCTTATTTATTGACCTGACTTTTAGTAGAACATTCCTATTTTTCCTGTACAGTTTAATTGATTCTCTTTAGTATTAATCGACCCCTGGAGATCTCTTATCGACCCCAAGGGGTCGGTATTGACCACTTTGGGGACCCCTGGACTATAAGCGAACGAAGTCACGGGCAAACGATAGTGCTTAGTTACAGAAATCCCTGGCTTTGAAGGAGTACAAAAAACATACAATAATTTTGTTTGGTATATCATACAACCATGGAACTGATTTCTTGAACGAAATAAGGCATTTCTCTTAAAGTGCAGGAAAATCTCTAATTTCATAATTTTAAACATAATTTAGGGATAAATATGTTGGTTACTGTCACATTTCAGTGGTGGCCTTCGTGACTTACTACGGGGAAGAAAATCTGTAAGAATACAGAGTAAATGATAAAGTTATCAGCCGCCAACAGTATAAGGCTCTAGGGTAGGAACTCATTGTATATTCAGGTGAGCGACTGAAATATAGCAGGTATGGACTCTGAAAGAAATACCAAGAGTGGTGGGTGAGCGGTTAACACACTGGCGTCGCATTCGGGAGGACGCCGGTTCGAATCCCCGTCCGTGCATCCAGATTTGGGTTTTTAATGGTTTCTTCAAATCACTACGGGCGAATACCGGGATGCTTCGGTAAAGAGGCCATGGCCGAATTCCTCCCCGTTCCTTGACCCCATTCTCATCCCGCCTTTAATGATCTCCACGTTCACGAGACGTAAGCCATAAGAAAGAAAGAAAGAGTCTGAAAGAAATCAGATTAGAGATTTATAAACGACCTTAACGAGTCGGGAGGCTTTAAGCAAAGCCCAAGGGGCAGAACAGGTTTAATGTCTTCCTGACAAAGCTCTTAGGGCCTCAACTCACGGAGGAAATAATGTAAGCCGAAAAAGGACGCGGATATAGGTGTAATTTGGGATTACAGACAGGGCCCTATGTGTGGGATGATAGCGCCATTAGATTAGAGGGGATAATAAAAATCGGGGGAAAACATTTGCCGGTGTGTTTGGTTTTGCCAGTGACTTCATTTGCCTGGACTGGGTTATCGATCACTCTTTTGTATTATTGTATTAAGTTTTTAAACGATTACCTTGCATCATAAATTCATTTTAACTAGTTTTGACAAACATTTGTTAAGCACTTGAAATAACTTTTATATTCCTTTTAGGCTGATAGCTTTAGCGTAAATACTTTTCCATGGATTACCTTCTAAAGGTTAGATATCCCATTGTGTTTGTCTATGTGAAAAAAGAAAAAAATCTATCAATCCTCTTCCAACCTTTTATAACACTACTGTTTCCCGTATTTAAATAACGAATCGTTAATTATTTTTTATATTATACATTTCCAGCCTGAATCCAATAGGTTCAAATTTTTTGGGGGGTGGGGAGATATGCAACGCTCGACGACATGGTTGTCTTCAATATTATTTTATTCGGCTCACGGTACGTATTTTGTCACTAAATTAAAGTGATCTAGTATTAATTAAAGCAGCCATGAGATGCTGTAGCTCCTTCGTAATTTGTATTATGGATTCTAGTAATAAGTTATCTAATAGCTAGCTTTTGCTCGAGCAGCAAAAGATGCTTGAATGGAGAACTACGTAACAGGTTCCAAAACACAGATCGAACTGAACTTTGAACGTACGTACAATCTTTCTTACACCAAACATTCGTACAAATTTGGGTTCGTTTAGATTCGCGTGACCAGTTGGAAATTTGCTTCTGCATCTACATCCATACTCTGTAAATCACAAACATTCTGGGTGGCAGAGGGTGCTAAGCACCAATCCTAAACCCGCGCATTCCAATCCCAAAAAATTACGAGGAAAGAAGGAATACATAAAAGTATCAGTTGGCATCTTATTTCTCGAATCTTGTCCCTCCGGTCGTTGCGACCTAAATAGGTTGGCGGAAGAAGTATTTCATTGCACTCGTAGTCAAAAGTTTTTCGCATATTCTCCAATAAATTCAAACGCAAACTATGTCGTCTGTCTTCCAAACTATCCCAGCCCCAAACTATGTATCAATTCTGTGACGCTTTCATAAGGGCTGTAGCAACCAGTCACGAATCGAGCGGCTCTCCTCTGCACCCTCTCCACTGAGTCGATCAGGCCCTTGCGATACGGATCCCAAACTCCACAACCGTAATCCAGATGCGGACGCACTAGTGTTTTATACGCTATCTCCTTTATATAACCATTACAGTTCCTCAAAATACGACCTATGAATCGCAATTTAGAATTAGCTTTGCCTACGACGGAAGTTATGTGCAAGTCCCATTTCATGTTGCTTTGTACTATCATCCCCAGATGCTTTAGGGAATCAACCGTGTCAACAGCTGAAATGTTTATTTTGTACTCGTGAGCAAACTGATTCTTTTTGTTACTTATTCGCATTGCCTTGCACATTTTGCAATTAAGTGTAAGCTGCCATTTACGGCACCAATCTGAAATAGCATCCAAATCGCGCTGAATTTCTAAGCAATCGTCGGAGCACCTTATTTCCCTATAGTTAACTGCATCGTCGGCAAACAATCGCAACCAGCATCTGACGTTGTCAGCGAGATCGTTTATAAACATTAAGAAAAGAAGTGGTCCTATTACACTTCCTCGAGGAATCCCCGAAGTAACATCTATCTTATAGCTTCATCACTGAATTGTTACTTCGAAGTTTAGCGTCTTATTGACAGACGAAGTTATTTAAAATTATTTATGTTAAGGAGTGAAGTAGCGCCTGGTAGTTGTGTAAATATTTCGCTTATATTGTTCTCATCAGATGTGTAATTTTCGATCGCCGCAGCCGAATTTGGATGTTAATGTCTGGGATGTTAATTGTTTCGCACAAACACTGCTGTCAGAATTTGAAACTACAACACAGTTTTATCTTCTCGACTAATCGGCTGCTTTTGAGCGTTGTTGCATGACGAATACGTATAAATTGTGTCTCTTCCACAAGTACAGAAAATTCAAGAAATAGTTAAAGTTACGTAAAAGTACGTCGAAATTAGCCAAAGCAATAAAGACAGCAAAAAGATAACAATGTTAATAGAATCCAAGCAGCAGAGTCGATAGTCCTTTATAACTAAAAACCATAGTTTAATCTGATGAATTTGTTTAAAAATAAATTCTAATGCCACTAACGTCGAATAGCAGCGTAAAACAACGCACGCAGGGGGGGAAAAAATCTGGCCGGCGTCACTGACCAGCATATACACCTGTATACATTTAGTAAATTTTTAATCCATCCATATCTTCTACCATAAAACGAAAACGGTGTATGTTCC
Organism: Vandiemenella viatica; assembly: GCA_031002005.1. NCBI lineage: Eukaryota > Metazoa > Arthropoda > Insecta > Orthoptera > Morabidae > Vandiemenella > Vandiemenella viatica. The sequence goes on from CM061918.1 coordinate 35,287,690, forward strand.
AGAAAAACTCAAAAATTGCTAAGCTGATTTCCATCTGGTTTTCACCGTTTTAAAGCGTAGGATCAGACTTTAAACTGTGTGGTATATCGTGTGTTTCTACGTAAAATGACATTGGAGCACAAAATTAAATTCTGAACATATCATGACAAACACCAAAATGCAATCGCTAGATCAGGGGTGGCCAACCCAAATGATCTTGCGGGCCACTTTGGAAATGCATCCTAACTCCGCGGGCCACATTTAATTATATCTTTGCAATAATATTATTTTAAAATCAAAGTTAATTTTTTCTCATAATTTCGACAGTTAATTTTTTAGTATATGGATTAAGAAATAATGTATTTTTAGTACATTGGTTTTATTTTGTAAAAGTGTGATGAATCTCCCAGGCCGGAAAAATGCGCTACAGCAAAACTTAACACACTTCGTCAAAATATTACGACATAAAGGTTCCTTCTTTAAATTTGGGTTATGCAGTTTCTGAACGCTATAGATTGCCGTATTGAATGCGAGAAACTACGTAAATTAATAATGAAAATTAGCCAAAATGGTCCACAGAAAAAAAAAACTTTCCGTTTGCTCCGAATTTTCCTAACAACTTTTCCAATTTTTCATTAACTAAAAACCTTATTCGGGCTGTTACGAACATTTAAAAAAATTAGCCAAATCGGTCCGTAGAAAAGAGTACTTTCAGTTTTTTCAGAATTTTCAAATTTCCGGACAACTTTTCCCATTTTTACACATTTTCATGGATTGTCATCCACTTCTGAGCTATCGTCAAAATTGAAAGTTTCTAGCTCTTCGAGAAGTTAGTTTAAAATCAATTACAAAATTCTACCCGGACAAACAAAACCCAAAGCGAGTTAGTTTTTCCAGAATTTTCCAGGCAACTTTTCCAATTTTTCTTTCTTTAAACACCTTATTCGGACTATTATGAACATTAAAAAAAATTAGCCAAATTGGTACACAGAGAAAAGAATTTCAGTTTGCTCCGAATTTTCCGGGCAACTTTTGCAATTTTCCATTAGCTAAAAACCTTATTCGGACTATTACGAACATTTAAAAAAATTAGCCAATTTTGTCCATAGAAAAGACTACTTTCAGTTTTTTCCCGAATTTTCACATTTTCCGGACTTTCCCCATTTTTCACATTTTCATGCATTGTCATCCAGTTCTGAGATATGGTCAAAGTTTCAAGTCTCTAGCTCATCGAGAAGTTAGTTTAAAATCAATTACAAAATTCCACTCGGACAGACAAAGTCCAAAGTGAGTTAGTAAAAACATTTTAAAATAAAAAAAGACTTTTTTCCCACTTTCTCATGAAGCTTAACTACAGTCATTTGCCTTTAATGTTCGCAATAAAAGCGGCTTACGATAATAATTCTAGATAAACGATATTTAATTACACAGGTTCGACTGATAATTACAGTCTCTCTGACATTTGAAGGAAAATTTGGATCCAGCAGCTTAGGTAAGTAATCCCTTGTATGTTATTTTCAGTCGTAACGATATTACTAATATTACGGTAATTACCGGCTCTAATGAGGCAGCATAATGAGACATACTCAGTGTCTCATTCTGTGAAAACCTCATCGAAATCGATTAAGCGAATAAAGCCATATGACAGATTTTAATTCGGACCCCAAGCTTTAAAATGTATTTTCCGCTTGATGCCGGAACAAGCATACACATTATATTTATTTAGAAGTGCGCGTACTGTACATGTTGTGTATCAGCATTAGCAGATGTGATTAGGTTGAAATGCAGCCTGGACCTAAATGACAACTTAGATTCCATATCGCAGCATACAACCCTCCCTGTTCTTGGACTTGTGCGGGGAAATCGACGTTCAGTTTAATTTCGGAATTGACTGGTCCCATATTAATGAAACTTGGTACTCATGATTCCAATAGGGCGTATAATAATAGTGTTGGAGTATATCAACTCCAACCCATCCCTCTTTTGGGTAGTGAACGAGTTAATCTAGGGTTGCTTTAATTCAAGAAATGGCTGGCGCGAATTTAATGAAACATGGTACAAACGTTCTCATTGGGAGACTAGAAATTCAGGGTTACTACAAAAGAATCACTTTCAAACCCCGATTTATTCCGAAGTATAATACTTAAAATATGATATATGAAAATAACCACAAAATATCCAAGTTTTATGCTGACTCTACAAATGTTCTATGTGTTCACACGACACGCGTCCAGGCGGTAGTTCAATTCAATCCACACATTTCTAGCGTGATCGCGTCAATGTTCATCAATGCACCACTGATCCGTTTCTTCAGCTCTTCTATCGTTTTTGGTAGTTGGGGTACGTAAACAGTGTCCTTAATGTGTCCCCAAAGGAAGAAGTCACACGGCGTTAAATCCGGCGACCTTGGAGGCCAGGGTAAGAAAGCGAGGTCTTTATCACCAACACGGCCAATCCAGCGATGCGGGAGTTCGTGGTTCAGCTTAGCACGAACATCGAGGTTCCAATGAAGGAACGCCCATGGAGGTAAGAAATATATGGAGACGACGCAAGGAACCTTCACCACGCATTGAAGTGACGCCGAGCGTAGAGGAGTGGGAAGGCTTGGCCGCCATATTACCTATCCATACAGACACTGGGAATATGAGCGAAAACCTCAAGGGGACTCTAGGATAAACGTAACGCCGCAATCTGATGATAGATTATTATGTAACTCGATGAGACAAATAAAAAATATCCTGCTTAGTTTTCGAGATATTCTGTCTCAACTGTGAGATGTTTTTGGTTGGAATTCAGAAGACAAAATTGGTCAAAGTCAAATTGGATGATGGATTCTTATTTAAAAAGACGAGACAAATGAAAAATGAAGAATAAAAATTTTCGATATCTTGCCTAGTTATCGAGATACTGTCTCAAATATGAGTTGAAATGCAGATGAAAATTTTTGCAAAAAGTCAAATTTGATGATGGATTCTTATGTAAGACGACGAAAAAAAATCGAAAATAAAGAATTAAATTTTTCGATATCTTGCTTAGTTTTCGGGATATACTGTCTCCAAATATCAATTGTATGGATACGTAATATGGCCGCTGCCGCCACTGCCCATGCGCAGTATTAACCGAGAATTTAGAGGCGGCGTCACAGAATAAGCGGTATTTCCTCTCCATACATTTCTTTTCCCCATGGGGGTGCCCCGTCTTGTTGGTAGACAAAATCAGTGGAATCTTCGGCTAGTTGCGGAAACAACCATAACTGCAACATGTCTTTGCCTCCATTTCGGGAGAGACTGAACTGAACTCGTTACTTATACTGAACTAGTGCTGTCAAACTTGTGGTTATTTTCATATATCAATCATAATTGTAAGAATAATACCTTTGAATAAATCGGGTTTTGAAAGTGAATGATTCTTTTGTAGTAACCCAGTACTGTAGAGGTAAACCAACTCCATCCCACCCTTATCTAGGCATGGTGCGAGAAAATCGACGTTTAGTTTGATTCCGGAAATGGCTGAAGCGACTTTAATGAAACTTGGTACACATGTTTGTCATTAGGTGACTATAAACAGTGTGCTAGATAATTAACCCCAACTATACTAGAATACACCGGACACTCTTCTAGTTTCCGGTATTTAAGCGTGAATTTCTCCTAAAAGAAGATTCACAAAGACGGACGACTCTAGCGTGAGATGTAATACCATTCTCCTGTTCCCAAAATTTAAACGAAATATGGCCCTAAAATTTTTGAGTATTAAATCAGGTTTAGATTTCCTGCTCCAGTGTCAGTTCACGTAGAGCCAAAGAAATGGCGCAGATTTTAAGCTTTTAGCTGCGAATTACCCATAAAACGTGGCCCAATATATATACAGATAGTGTGTGTGTGTGTGTGTGTGTTTGCTATATGATTAACAGTTTTTTAATAGTCTTTGTGAGTGTAAGATTTATAACTCGATTCTGTTTTGCTGTTAAAGTTTTAATTGTAGTTTTACGTCAAATAAATCCTTGTTTTAGGAGCCTTCTGTGTAAAATATGAGCAGGTGTTAGAGCAGAGAAATTTCGTAGGGTATGAGGTAATTAAGGTTTTAGGGCAAATTATTTTTCGTGTTGATTCCGGTTTATTAATTAACGCATCGTTCCGTAAGAGATGAGCAGCCTTTTTAATAACCACTTACTGTTTGTAAACTCTCGTCAAATGTTTAACTTTTAATACGTTTTAGTGTACGCAGTTTAACAGTGGACCTTCTTCGGAGTAAATTAAACGCATTGCACAGAAATTAATTAGCTTGCTGATTGGTTTGGCAGAATTCTCCATGTTCTTTACACCGCAACCCAATCTTTCTATCTCAGCATACCTATGTCAACAATTGTATACTTACTCTTTCTTGCTGTTGCACTTTTAGCCATCAAATCAAGCAATCTCGTTTCTGCAAAACTGTGATCTACCACCATCATACTTTATTTTTCGTAAGATTATTGCGTTAATTAATGTTTCAACTGATTATTTGCAGATACAAGTCCATCTACTTTTTTGTTATCGTCGTAACATTTTTTTTGGCACTTTCTCAGGTATTTTGTCCCTTGTTTAAGGCTATTTGATGACTGCTGCTGAATCAATGTAAACTAACAGAACATTTTTCCTCATTCTGTGACCTGAATGCCCGTACGTTTTTTTCGCCTCAGCAAATGTGACTTTTTGTCGTTCGTCGTGATTCGCAAGTAAATAGATTAACTTATTTATACGAACTACTGTTTTTTGTTGTTGTATGAATTACTATATTCCAAAAGCAGAAGTGAAACCCAGTGTGATTTACTATTTAGGTGTCCTACATACTAATACCAACTAATATGACTGTTTGACTGCTTAGTTCGTAGATTTATATTTTACAAATTGATGTGTAAGGCATGTAATGTGAGTGAAGACTGAGTACTTGTCATATTTGATTATTTGTTTAACTGCCGCAATTATTTTTTTAAAAAAATTAAAAGCGTAAGTAATTAATGTATAGTTATAGTAGCAAGAGAGACTAGATACTTTTATACTGTCATTTTGCTTAGCTAAAAAATTGTTAACTGTTGATTTTTCTTATTTGATTAAAGTTGATTTATTAATCCATTAAATACACGTTTATTATTTAATTTTATAACACTTTAAGGGGTATGTAGAAACGAAGAGGTTAGCACTGGATAGGAAGGGATGGAGGATTGCATCAAACCAGTCTAAAGACTGACGACAGCAAAAAAAAAATTAAAAACCTACGCGGGATTGGCGTAAATATCCTGTGGGATTGCAATCCTTAGGCGAATTGCTTGACATTGTCACTTAGGGGGCATCCATAAACTACGTGGCTCGTTGTAAAAAGTGGGTAGGGTGAAGGGGGGGAGGTTCGGAACTAAGACATTTATATTATTTGTCACAGTTAAAATATGGTACAGATCACACAACAGCATCTGGATATTTTTTTACAACATTTAATCATCTTCACTTGTAATTTACGATAGTCTGACAATAGAAAACAGTGGAAAATGTCTTATGGAATGACTAGGGGAAAAAAAGCTACATGCCATGCGGTAAAAGGGGGGGGGGGTGTAGAGGCGAAAACTACGTCAGGCTACGTGGGGAGGAGAGGGGTCCAGAGGAGGCCAAAATGGGTCTACCTAGTTTATGGACGCTCCCTTAGGCTACCGGACTACGTCTTGGCCTATAATGCCATTCACATTTCGTTTTCTTCTTTCCTATCGTACTACAACTCTGAAATAAAAACTCGAGCAGTAAAAATTCTCTGCTGACTGCGTAAGCATTGATTCCATAGAGGCTGGGAGCTCGCTGCTAATTAGGACCTATTTGTCGCATTGGTGACAGTCCTCTATCGATTGAGGTTTGTGCGTGACTGCGCCGATCCCCATCCCACATCCGGCAAATTAAATTCCGATGCGGTCGGAACAACAACAACAAGGGTTGGTAGGACTGGCTGCAAGTGCGTGCCGAGAATTCGCCACGTTCCTATTCACATGTACGCATGTTTTATTTCCGTCTCATTGGAGAAGTTTTTTTTACAACTTCGTAAGTTCTTCAAGGAATAGGTTTCATTTCTACGATCTGTTGGTCACTGTCTAAGATACCCATTCTATCGTCTATTGGTTTAACTTTTTCCAAGTGAAACTTTTTGGGCAATGTTGGGCAAAATTGAAAGGATTAATTTCAGTTCCTTAAACGAGCTGTGACGCAGTACTAGCACCATCTGTCGATTCTTTATATCAACTATCAAGTATTTTGCCTTTAACCTTTCTAGGTGGTGTTTGCGTAAAAACTTTGGAGCAACCGATTGAGTGTACCCGAATTACGTAATGATACACGAGAACATACATAGAAAAAAATATATATATTAGAAAGTGGTTATAAAGTTTAGTGTGCTTTACGATGTTCATTGTACGGGTGCAATTTCCCTAGTCACCGCTTCTTTTTTATTCCATCATTTTTATTTTATTTTTATAATGCACTGATTGGAATAACACCATCCAACTACCTTTCCCTTTACGAATTTTAATTTTGTTCATTTCTGTTGGTACTTTGGTCCAATCTCTAACTCCCTTACCTACCAAACAAAATTTTTCCGCACAATCGAGTGCCAGCTTGTGGTCACGGTTCTCTTTTCCCTTCCATGCACTCACTACTCATTCTTCTGCCAATATCCATTCAAACCTCGTCTCCGAAATACGCCTTATACATTACCAGCATTCCTTCACCTGTCTCCTGTCCCGTCGTAGCACCTGTATCATACAGTATCAGTTAACGATTTTGTTCTGCGGTAATTTCCACAAAACTAATCTAGCTGCCCTCCTTTGCACCCCCTCCAACTCCTGTATTTGATGCTTCATATATGAATCCTCTAAAACATCACCATATTCAAGTAATGGTTTGACCAAGGTTTTGTTACCAAATTACCTTATTCTCTCGTATATATCCTCTCATCATCCTCTCCAATAAATTAAGTCTTCGAAAGCTCTCAGTACCACCCGTCCAAGAGAATATACTGTCATGTTATCCAAAGATATTTACACTCAACATATTCAACAAGAAATTCTTCCCCACCCTATAATAACAAAGAACCGTTACTTTTGTATCTGTGAACGTAATAAGCTGATTATTCTTTTATTCTCGGCATTTATCTTCATTGCATATCGACGACCTAGATAGCGAGTTAATAACTCTGAGTAATCCTGCCCAAATCGCTTGTAGCTTTTCAGTCATCTCCCGCAGTAATGATACTGTATAACTTCTGACTGTAAACAACCAGCACAATCATTCATCAGAACAATCAACAGTAGTGGTCCCAATAGACCATCCTGTCGTACTCCCATTTTCACTTCCAACTCTTTTGATACTCCGTTCTTATCATAACTTTTTGCTTTTTATCTTTTTAGAATTCATCCATCCCGAAAGTCATACTTTTATCCACTTCAATGGTTTTAATTTATCTACCATCATTTTATGGTTCATTCATAGAAAGCTATAATACTATACTATCAATTTGACGTCCCATGTCCATTTTTTCAGAAATCTCTTGCATATAACTCACTAACTGAGATTCACATGAATATCCAAACCTGAAATCAAGCTGCCGTTTTACAGACCAGTTTGTTTCCTCACACACATTTCTGACGTTTTTGCGTTTCAATCTCTCCTTCAATTTACCTACCACTGATCACAAACTAATTGGTCTGTTATAATTCCATCGCTATTTGTCTCACCTTGTGGTGTACCCGGGAGTAAGGATTGACACCAGTTACTATTACTCTCTGTCATTAAAATTTTGTATATAAAATACCTTGTTCAATTTTTCCTTGGCGCCATGGAAGAAGTCCTTCCAGAATTTTCAATAAACATTTAGAAATGTAATTATTTGTTTTATTATAAGGAAATTTATATTAATTTTATATACAGTACTGACACTTGCATTTATTGTTATGAACATAAGGAAAGATGATTTGCATTGACTAACACATATAACAAGAAAATTAAATCTATAAATAAAAAAAATTGATTAAAGAAACAATGAAATGACAGATCATGAACAAAGTCCGAATAAATAAATAAATAAATAATAAAATCAGAGAGCACAATTCTCTACATGTTTTCGCTTTCCGGTACAATGCGCCACACTTTCACTCGGTTTGTTCTGGCGGGATAAAATTGTGTCATTACCATCTAGTTGATGTTTATATTGTAGTCAGCACTGTCCGTTCTTCTGTAATTTCTGTGCGCAACACACACAAAAAAATTTAACCGTCGCACTGTGTTTAATACTGGACGAGCAACTTGCTTTGGAACACATTCGATGGATTATCCTTTCGAACGGCGTCTCACTGGCCAGCTGCAATCGTCTCCTCAAAACGAGGGTTTTAGTGTCATCATCATCATCATCTTCTTCTTCTTCCGTCTCCAGTTTCCCGGGTGCGGTGTAAGAGCGCTCTCCACTTTTGCCTGTCCAAGTACGTTTCCTCTTCTTGGATTTTGGACCATTGTACACCTTTATCCTGTAGGTCCAATTTCACAAGATCAGTCCATCTCCTTCTGGGCTGACCTCTTGGTCTTTTGCCCTCCAATTCTTATTCCAGCCATATCCTCGGGGATCTTGTAGGGTCCATCCGCTTGACGTGTCCTAGCCATCGCAATCTTTTAGTGTGAAACAAAAGAAAGAAGCTTGTCTGTACTTATTATCAAATAATAGTGTTATCCTTCAATGCATACACGCACATAACCGCTCTGTACTTCTCGCATTGCTAGCATGGGCGGACTGTCCCCCATGAAGGAATGTGCGGCCCCCTTATCTCGTTTCCCATCTTCAAACACCTGGACTGAACTACAAAGGGTGCCGTGATGGTTGCACTGCGAAATAGTCTCCGCTGCTCACAGCGACCAACGCTTGCTAGTAAAATATGAAGCTTCAGCGAGCGGACCGCTTCATTACCCCCGCTGTTCGTTTTTTAAGAAGATGCATCAGCACACTTCGTAAACATCCTTTTGCTACGTCATCCGTATTACCTAGTCACTGTGTAATTTCAGGCCGAATCATGTGCAATGGTAATAGTTTATTAATAAATATGAAGCGTCGCGAACAGATACCGCTTCAACCTCTTATGGGCTGGTACTACCCTGGTAAGCAGCAAGATACCAGGCTCGATATAAATATTGTTTCAAAGTATAGTAGAATATCCATCTGTCTTTAACACATGCGTAGTAATATTTCCCACATCAGCAGCGTTATAATAGTGATTGAAAAATGGCAAAAACTGGAATGAATTCACTAAATCGTAAACTACAATTTTATTCTGCGTTTTGTCAACCGTAAAGTTTTACAATTTAGAAAAAAATAAATTAACGTGTTAAATTTAAAATTAAATGCTACGAAAACAAATTTAACGAAAGGTAGAGACTAAAATAGATGTCATAATTTGATCGGCTCGCTTCGGCTCACATCGGGCATCTTCGGCCCAGTCTACCGGAGCTCCAGCCAAAGGTGGCGGACGGAGTGAACCAACGAAATTACAGTGTTGTTGCTTTGCCGAGTGACGTTCATTCAGATTACTAGCGGATGCAAAAGTCAGGTTATAATCAGAAACGCTATCACGAACTCTTTCGATGCTGAAGGCAGGGTTTTCTGTGTTGTTTATCTGTATTATGTAAAAATCTTTGGGTGGTTATGACGCTTTTGATGGCGGTTGCTACTTTGGTACTCTATGACAGATATGCAGGTTGATACGTACAGACAACAAACGATAGATGGCATTAATGTGGCTAGTCAAGGTTAAACTCAAAGAAACGAAAGAAGTTCGGAGGAGGAATGCTATCGTCTGAAGGAGCGGCGTTGTTGATTGGCAGCATGAGATAATGAGCTGCACAGACTTCCAGAGGAGATTCCGTTTTTTATTTCGCGGTGTCTCATTCGTCAATCTTCCGCGGGGGGACTGGACTCGATACTTTAACACGACGTTTCCCAAATGGTGGGTTGCGACCCCGGGTCACGAAAATACAACTGACGGTTCCAAGGAACATTCGCTGGGCCTTGGAGACTAATCTGAAGACATTTTTTCGCCCAATCGACAGGGACAAAAAATGGATAAGGAATCCGTTATATTTAACGTAGAATCTCAGACAGAATTACCGGATTCGCGTGACGTCATTCAAACTTATTAAACGCTAATGTACAAGTGATACATTTTCGGCTTTGGTGTTATCTGGAGTATGCAGTTTTAGCAACGAAAGAAAAAAAGTGTACATGTTTTATGACTTTAGTCACGACTTATGAGAGCAGTTAAGAACCGAATCTGGGAGTTATATTTTCCTCCAAACGTAAAATTTTTAGTTGGCAAGGAACAGATTCAAACTTCACATTACTAATTTCAGTTTCATTTTCATAATTATTTTTGTAATAATTTCGTATAAGAATTGTATTGTAAGTAATTATTGGAGTACTTGCTTTTCTTTTCGGGTTTAGCTTTGAGTTTTTCTTGCTGATGATTGATGCCAACGTTTCGGTCCCAAACTGAGTTTTAAAACGTTCTTTGTGAGAGTCCTATATTAGCATTCAAAACTAATGATTTATCTTTTTCAAAAAGGCTCTTTTCGCTAGTACTATACTGCTTTTAACATTATTCCTAACTTCTGCATCAGTTGCAATTTTACTTCCTAAGTAACAGAATCGATTTACTTCGCCCATTGCATCCGATTCCGTTTTTATATTTAATTTACTATTATTGCTATTTTTCATCACTTTTTTCCTGCTTTGGTTCATATTTAGTCCAAAAGCTTGCTTCAGTATTTTGTTTATGCCCTTCAGTAACTTCTCAATACCCTCAGTCTGTTCTGCTTACAGTGCAATCTCATCAGCAAATTGTAACGCTGATGTTTTCTCATAGAACACTTACGCCACATTCAAATTTTTCTTTTACTCTCTTCATTGCTTCCTTTATATGTAAGTTGAATATTAGTGGCGACAGATTGCATTCGTGACTCGCACCCTTTTTAACTGTTGTAAAAGGGTGAGAGACAAGGTTGTAGCCTATCCCCATTAACATTCATCTCGTATGTGGATGAAGCATTAAAGGAAGTAAAAGAAAAATACGCACCTACATATCCCAAAATAGGAAAAAGGGTAGCGAAAACGAATCCTTTAACTTACCGGGTAACTCGAAAGAAAAGTTTTGGAAACGTTACGGAATGCATTGTCTCTAGGAGTATCATTGTATAAGACTTGTTAAACGTTTTGACTTATTGACTGACGTGGTTGTATGGTCGCATTGAAGTTGTATTAATTGAGTTCTGTGTCGTTTCCTGGTTATTCGAGTTGCTACATAATTCACAGGATCCCTGTGCACCACTGGAACACACGCAGTCGCTTCTACTGCGCGCAATTCACGTGTGTTATTTATTAACAAAGCTTTCCCGACCCGGTGAAATGTGATATAGCGCCGCTGCCGGTGTAGTGATATAACATTTTGTACTGTACTTCGGACCGTATAAGGACAGTGGCCTTTGTTCACTTCTCGCGCAGACAATAATATTAATGTTACTGCGTTGAGTGTTACTCTGCTCTATGTTTGCAGATACGTAGCGTCCTTTTTGCTGTTGAGTCCCTGATTAATAAACCAAACCAATTATTAGCATGTTTTATTATTAAAATCGTCGAGTCGCAATTGTCGCATTTTGTGTACTTCATAAATAACGAATTTAAATCCGAGCTCTCTAATTTCGAGTCAAGTCAATATTGGGTTTTTGTTTTAGCTAAAGTAAAAAAAATAGAAATAACTGTCTCTCCTGTGTTTAATTGCAGGTCATTGGTCAACTGGAGTAGAATTAAAAAAATTAAAAATATGAGCCAGCTCTATACCCCTGAGAATAGTATGGTAGTGATTCATACCAGCCGCGTACGGAGCCAGTTCATATTTCTCCAGGCTCTTCTCAAACGGAAATAGTATATTCCAAAATTCCGACCTTGATGACCTAACTGGCTTGAAGAGGAACCATTTTAATCGTACACCACAATTAGTTTCGGTGAAATGGGATTATTTCGTTGCTTTGTGAAGTGAAGCTCCGACCAAATTTGCAAACAAAATGCAGGCTGCTATTTTATCGTTAGAGTGGTGGCTATTATCAACTCCACGCTGAATTTTTGTACACTGTCAACTAAACTACCCTTTGAATTCGTTCATATCTGCACTGGGACTCTTCTAAGGTTTTTAATGTAATTTAATTGCTATGATGCGTACGCTCCGGTGGCAATTTCTCCGTTCCTGTGCCTGCCTACTTTTGCCTTCTACAAATTTCTACTTTCAGCGTTTTTGGTAATTTGCCGCTATTTGATCGTAAACGCAGAAACTAGAAGTTATGTTACTTTCGATTTAAGACGGTACAACCAGTGCTAGAAATTCGTATATAAATCAAGGAGTATTTGTTACTCCTAACTTTCAGACTCGGGCGTAAAATGAAAATGTACAGGCGTAATTATCTTATTATAATTATGAAAATACAGATTTTATAGCTTACAACCTACTCCAACACAACTTAAAGCTGTAAATAGGTCTGGAAAAAAAATAATATACATGTATCAATATATTGTATACCAAAATTGTGAAATAGTTTAAAACATTTGAATTTTACACTCTGATCTTCATTTTTAGGGGTAACTAGTTTGATTCCTAAATATTTTCTAATTTTTTCCAATTCATCATCAGAGGATTATTTCTTTTTAAATACAAATAAATCAACATGTAAACTAAAAATTGGAAAATATTTTCCTTGATTTGCAAATTTTAAGAATAATTTTATTTCACAGTTTTGGAGCACAATTTATCAGCAAGATCGCTGAAACAAAAACATTAAGTTTATTTAATATACCATACCGTAGGTACTCGTCTTTACAATTGGTATAAAGTCAGTAATTTTAAGAGACATTTTCACTTCCTTTGCCGAAGGAATAACGCAAGCGCTAGAATTGTTTTTTTTTTTTTTTACTTCGCGGAACGTCCCCTACACTGTTGCCACATCTTCCGAACTCCAGAAATGTAGTATAGATCAACAATACGACACACCGAACGTGGTGGGTGAACGGTTAACGTTCCGACCTCGCATTCGGGAGGACGTGGGTTCGAATCCCCGTACGGGCATCCAGATTGGGTTTTCCATGGGCTTCTTCAAATCACTCCAGGTGAATACCGCGATGCTTCCTTTACAAAGGCCATGGCCGAATACCTTCCCGTTCCTTGTCCCGAATCCTTTCTCGCCTCTAATGACCTCGACAGGAATTATTATTGAAATTAATTATTAGAATTGAACCTTGAACACTCAAAAACTGAAAACGAATTTCTGAAATGTAATTTTTTAAATTAGGTTTTGATGCTTAGGCGTATTTTCTACGCCTTTGACGGAGATTGCGGGCTTAAAACGAAAATATTCAGGCGTAATTACGCCTAACGCCCGGTCAATGTCGAGGACTGGGTACAACCTTTGATTAGTTGTGAATTAAGATTCCAGACAATTGTAGTCATTTAATGACTCAATTAGTTAATGTGATTCGGTCATCCATAAATGACAACTCGCAGAATCTCTTTATTTACCCATCTTGTGTGCATCATGGGATTTTGAATCAAACGGACAGGAATGTAACTATAACAACACTGTAAATGCATCATACATACTCAGCTGACAGCAGTGCATGCGACCTAACTTACTGTAAGAAAAGTTAGCGCATGCAGCCAGTCAAAACGTAGGATTTCCAACTGACAGTGACTGGAAGTCACGTCAAACAATTCCATTATAACAAACCAGATGTTATTAATGTTGTTGCTTTTCCAAACATTAGAAGCAGTTATTTAAAAACTTTGCACGGATACCCAGAACAGAAATGAAAGTATAGTATGGTTACTGCTTCCATTTCGCTTAAGTATACAAACTGTCGAAAATAATATTAAACACAATCATTATACATTATGAAACATACTGCATGATTGTTTCTAGTAAATGGGTTTTGTGAAAGTCAGTCGACTACATAGAGAATACAGACAAATTACGGAAGGTCAGGCTTGATTATTATGTTTCAAGCTCCCTGTAAAAGCACCATGTTTGGTTATGTAATACGAAAAATTGTCGTGTCGTTCACAGCTTTTGGGTTCTTGTGATAGATGGAGACACTATTCGCTAACGAGCAAATCTTTCATTTCGCTGAGATGACCAGTAAAATTTCTGGAGATATTTTGTATTAAAAGACATGTTATTGTTCCGTGGTCGTACGTAATTCCAAATATCATGTACATACCAGTACATCTCACCTGGTGGGACTGACCAAAGTGATGGAGAAGGTCCTGAAAGATGTAAAACCAGCTCATGATGCATCCATTAATTACGTGAGGTCATGTAAAAAAGGGGGGGGGGTTGTCTGCAGAAATATCTCACATCTTTTTAATCCCTTGAAAAAAGTCGAGATAAAAAAATTATACAAATAACGTCGAATCCAAGGTTGGGGTGGGTAGGAAACATGAGATCAGTAAAAAGTCTCTAAAACTTACGAGATCGTCAGTGGGGTGGGGGGGGGGGGTTCTAGATTTCCGTAACAACACTTCACGTAATTAATGGACGCCCCTAACAGTGGCAGCTATCGGACCGGGAAAAATAATAAAATATTTCGCTAACCGACTGCTAAGACAGGTACAAACACCAGCGTTTGACTACATCTAATTCAAAGAAAAAATATTTTCAGTTTATGGGACGTCGTACGCTGCTTTATTTAAAAAAAATTAAATTAGTGCTGCGCGATTTGTCGACGTCTGTATCATCATACTGACCGGAGTGGAATGTGGGTAAGGAACGAGAAGAAATTACGCCAACGTATTTTGAAGGAACCAGGCCGAAATTTGCCCGGAGTTATCTGAGGCAACAATGAAGAACCGAAATGCGGGTAGCCGTACCGGGAACCGAACACACGTCCATCCTGTTGCCAGGTCAGAGCGATGTCTCAAGTAGCCATGTTCGGGCTACTTCCTCGTAATACAGAGTTCTTTTATTTGCCTATTCAGGTCTTTGACATTCTCTTTACCGTGATCTGCTTATCATATGGCACGTTACCCACCGTATTAATGTGCCATAACACAACTATTGATAGAATTAGAGAGGAATAAACATGGCGCAAATTGTAGCGCATATATATATATATCGTTAAGGAACCACTTTTGCGGAATAGAATCTGTGATGGAAAAGTCGTCGGACAAGAATTTTTTTTTCCTTGCCTAGTTTTTTGTTTTCACGCCGTTCTTCGTCCTATCTGTCGTTAAAATTATGATTATTCGTGCAGTCTCAGCGACCTATGGAGTATGAAGTCGCCGTGCTTTCCACTACATTTTAAACAGCAATTCGAACTGCGGACATACAATCGTTACTGGAGGTAAAAGTCGAGGAATTGTACCGAGGGCCACTTTTCTTATTAAGCAGACCCTCATTAAACGGTAAGCAAAGCCTCCCTCCGTGACTTGTGTTTGTCTTGCTGTTGGCGGGGTAGTGGATCCCCTCCTGCAACCGGATCTAAATCTGATTTTGTGAAGCCCCGACACTGCTGCCAACCTGAGCGAGGGCTTCAGATATCAGCTGACAGCTGCTGTGATATTACACGCCGTGTCACTATCGAGCAGTGGTGACAGGTGTTCTATCCCAGGCTGCACAACGCTACTTCAGTTGATTTTTGAGTCGGATCTGTCACTGACAGTACTGAAAAAAATACTAGCTCATTTTTTTTTATTTCAGATGAAATTTCTATCGCGTTGTTAGCTGAAACACCGAGGGGTATTCCATTTGCGTTTCAGCGACAGTTGCCGCAACCTTAACAACGCTTAGGGAGCGTTCATAAACCAGGTAGCTCCATTTTGGCCTCCTGTGAACTCCTCCTCCCTCCCATGTAACCTGAAGTAACTTTTGCTACTGTTACATACTGTTATGTGTTCTATACCTCATTTCAATTGTGAAAAATGATATGAATTGGAAGCTACGCGGCCTGGCTCGGAACACTCCCCCAACACTCCCCCAACGTAACCTTCCAGCCAACCCCCCCCCACCCTTTTTCTTCCCTAATTCGAGCCACGTAGTTAATGGATGCTCCCTTAGCAGGGGCTGCTTCAGCGACACTTTACACTTTGCGCAGTGACACTCAAGGGCAGTTAAAATAGAATGAAAAATCGTGCATAAATGTAAGTGTGGATAAAATAACGGTCGATGGATTGCAAAATCTCGTTGATCATAACATAAGTTTGTCGTTTCTACCTTCGTCATCAGTCACAATAAACCTTTCTCTAAGTGCAGTACGTATTTCTATAAACAACTCTCCCAATAACTCAAATTTTCCTGGAAGAAAGAAAACGAGGGGAGAGAGGAGGCTAATATCAACCACGCAAGAGAGTGGCGTAGGATAATGGCAAGTGAACTTTACGTAAACCAAGTGCTATAGCCCGTTCAGTCTGCTTTATCCCCACTGCGTGGACACAGCGGTCAACTCGGAGAAGTATGAAGGGAAGGGGTGGTGAGGTTAGGAGCGTCCATTAATTACGTGAGGTTTTTTCCGGAATTCCGGATCCCCTTTCCCCCTGGTGAGATCTGGTCGGATGACGTGATATTTTGACGGGACTAACGCCCCCCCCCCTGATCTGATCGTCCTGGTAGTTTTTTGAGACTTTTTGAGCTCTCCAATCTCCGAGGGCGGTTATAGCCCCCTAAAATCGGTAACGCGTCCTTCTTATCCCCTTATAGTCTACATCTGTGTCTTTTGTAGACTTTTTTTTAGCTCCACTGTCCTTTATGAATTTCAAAACCTCGCGCGAGACTTCCGTCGACTCCCCCATCCACCTTGGTCAGATTTCGCCGAACCCCCCCCCCCCCATTTCACCTGACGTAACTAATGGACACCCCCCTTAAGAGTAAGGCGAAGGGAAGATACACTGCAATTGTGCCGCCAGTTTTGAGTAAACAAGATATAATTGTAATGAGCACAATGATGATGAACGAACAGATAACAAAACTAGGGAAGGCCGATGTGAGTGTAAAACAAAGCAGAACAATTAATACTTAAAGAAATCGGCATTGTGGAGAGCAATAAGATTCAAACAAAAGCAAGTTTCGCCTTTAAATTTCGGGTAACATGTAAAACGAGACACTTTTTAAATTTTATTTCCTTTCTTGCTTTTAACTGATTTGCAAATTCTAGTGAGAAGGACTGATTAATTTTATAATCTGGTGGAATAAATTATAGCTTTCTTTTGTCATCTTCAGGCCCATAGAAATCGTTTTCAAGAGTTTTTGTTTTTCGTATCGTCTGAATTCAATCAATTCCGTTTATTGTTCGACATCAACTCTTCGGCTCCAGTCAAGGATTTTACCGTCGACACACCGCTAATGAGGTCCCTCTATCAGTTGACTCCGTAATGACGAAGCTATGAAAGGAGCTCGCTGTAAGCAAGCGCTTCCGTCATTCACGATTTTGATTCGAAATATATAAATGTCGACCTTTAATGTAACATGCTGCTTCTGAGTTCACAAAACCGACAACGGATTCCAATAATGAAAATTCAGTTTAAGCCAAAACTTTGAATCGCGAGCTATTGTGAAAGTACGTTTACTACCAATATCTTGTTCAAGCCAAAGGTCGGTTTGGTACACTGTAGAGGTGATCTGTCTGTGTTTACAAGGATAGTATGTTCTTCGCGTTGTGAAACCCGAAAAAAAGTTAAAATATTAAGTCCGAAAGGTGCCACAAACTTCACCGGAAGCAAAAAGTCTGACGTCAGTGTTCGATGATAACACATCTCCGCTACCCTGCTGCCCAAGTAGCGAGTTTCGTTCACCGAGCTTGGTCGGTGAACGGTTAACGCTCTGGACTCGCATTCGGGAGGACGCGGGTTTGAATCCCCATCCAGGAATCCAGATTTCGGTTTTCCATGGTTTTCCCAAATCACTCCAGGCGAATGCTGGGATGATACCATCAAAAGGTCATGGCCGAATTCCTTCCCTTCCCTTGTCCCCAGTCCTATCGCGCCTCTAATGATCTCGACGTCGGCGATTCGTAAAGCCACTAGTAAAAAAAAAAGTTTCATTCATCAACTGGGTTCGAACCACCTAACTTCGGTTCGGACGTCCGACGGTATGAGTGGCCTCCAGGTATTGTCGCCAAGAAATGGCCTTTCTTGTGTGACGTCATACATTTCCTGTACTCTTCTAAATCTACCCACAGCAAAAGAAATTTGACTTCAATAAAAATTCAGTTCAGTGTGTAACCTGCTAGTTATACATTGAAGCGTGGTGTCTCAGTATAACTTGCATGGGCGTATCCAGCGTGGGACAGGAGGGGGTGGGGTCTGCTGCCTCCCCCCCCCTAGAGAA